>VZRI01002661.1:199382-308295 GCA_013397515.1 Upupa epops
GGCTGCCTTGCCAGCTGCCTGAAGGCACCCTGCCATGGCCAGTGTGATCTGGAGGGGGTTATTGCAAGGAGAGTAAGAGGAGCAAAAGAAGTGTGGAAGCATCCTGACCACTGATGCATTGCTGCTGCCAAAAGTGTGTATCTGTATGAAAATAACCCCTGAATTTGAGCCTCTTTGAATTCCTTGAGTTTGGCTGCAGTCAAACAGTAACAGTCCCTGTCTCCAGGTCTCTTGCATCATATTTTCCATACATTTGCTGAAGAAAAAGCTCCTGGATTTTAGAACAATATATGCTTTTTATTTTATGTATCATACGAGGCTGTTCTAAGCACTGGCTCTGACTCCCTGACTGTCATTAGCTGAGGGAGAGAGACTTTTGCAGCCATTGTCTCAGTCCAATGAAAATCTTTTGTCCCCTTGAAAGGTGTCTTTGAGTGCTGATCCCTCCATTAGAGTTTCACTGGTGCTGCCTTTCTAGTAGTTGTTGAAACACCTGCTGTGAAATGGAGAGGCTGAGATCTGGTTCTAGTCAGCTTAGAGAGAGAGGGCTCAGAGAGATGTTGTCCATGTGTATAAATTTCTGATGGGAGGAGTAAAGAGACAGACTTCTCAGTGGTGTCCAACAGCATGGCAAGAAGCAAAAGGAACAGATGAAACATGAGATATCCTATCTAAATGCAAGAAGACACATGTTGACTGTGTAGTTGGTCAAACACTGGAGCAAGTTGCCTGGAGAGGTTCTGTTGCCTCTGTCCTTAAAGATTCTCAAAACCCAAGTGGATGTGAGCCTAAGCATTCTGCTGTAGTTGATGCTACTTTAAGCATAGGGGTTGGGCGAGATGACATCTAGAAGCTTTTTCCAACTCCATCCATTCTGTGCTTCTGTAACTCTGTGACTGATGATGCCAAACAGATTTTGAAAAATCTAGAAGAGAATTGCAGTTTTATTTGAAAAGCCTGTGGAAGCTAATGGAAACCACTCCAGTTGCTTTCCTGGGCTTTGGATTAGATCTTTAAAGAAACGTGAAAGAGAGAAAAGGTGGAAAGTTGAAGCGAAGCTGTGTTGTGTAGGCTTCTGAGAGTGAACAAAGTGTGTGCCGCTTTGACGTACTCCTCTCAGAAAGGGTCTCTGATTTTGAAGCCTACATTAAGGATGAGCTTTAGGTGCATTACTTTCTACAGCACTTGGGATTAACTTAGTGAGGGGTAGTGATGAAATGTTATTGACATCACCTGACAGCATAGTAGATGCATAGATTCATTGATCCATAGAATGGTTCAGGCTGGAAGGGCTCTTAAAGATCATCTACTTCCAACTCCCCTGCTATGAGCAGGGACACCTCCCACTAGACCAGGTTGCTCAAGGCCCCATCCAGTCTGACCTTGAACACTTCCAGGGAGGAGGCAGCCACAACCTTCCTGGGCAACCTGTTTCAGTTTCTCAGCACCCTCATCATGAAGAGCTTCCAGGCTAAACCTCCCCTCTTCCAGCTTGAAACCATTCTCCCTGGTCCTACCACTCCAAGCCCTTGGAAACAGCCCCTCCTCAGCTTTCCTGTAGCCCCCTTCAGATACCAGAAGGCTGCTCTAAGATCTCCCTGGAGTCTCCTCTTCTCCAGGCTGAACAGCCCCAACTCTCTCAACCCGTCCTCGCAGGACAGGTGCTCCAGCCCTCCCCTCATCCTCATGGCCCTCCTCTGGACGCGTTCCAACAGCTCTATCTCCTTCCTGTGCCGGGGGCTCCAGAACTGGACTCAGTACTGCAGATGGGGTCTCACGAGAGCAGAGGAGAGGGGGAGGATTACCTCCCTTGACCTACTGGTCATAAATCTCTTGATGCAGCCCAGGGTGCAGTTGGCTTTCTGGGCTGCAAGCTCTTCTCTTGTCTGACTTAGCTACTGAAACTAGTTCCCCAAAAACCAGATGGAGGAGAAGAGTAAGAATTAATAATCTTCCCAATCAGATTGAGCAGGTTAGTTGTGAATCCCTGTCAGAGAACGAACATGGAACTGTTGCTCAGAACAAACCACAGATGTTGAATGACTTTCAGAAGTGGCCAGAAACATAGGCTGCTGGTTTTGATTCAGTTTTGCAAGGACTGAAATGGGTGCACTCAGTGTATAATTTCTTGGCTCTGTGTCCTGGTTTGAGCTAAACCAACACTGTTTCTCTTCGAAGTGATTGTACTTTTCAGATAAGTTTCTTCTAAGTGGCTGTTGAAGTTAATGACATACTTTTGCAGATGGTGTCTAGTTCTACAAGCGATAATGCTTGATGTTTATGGTTAGTACTGACGATTGGTGTGCAGAAAGGATCTTGCTTATACTTGCTCCTGTAGGAACCAAGGTCACTGCTAGATCTTGTGTGTCAACCTGGAGTGCTGCTAAGGAAAGATGTTGTAAGTAATTAAAGTTGTGATTGTAGGGAAAAGCAGACAGGACAGATGATCCAAACCTAACAAAGTATTCCATTGCACGTGTATTACAATTAGCTCAAAGCTGAGGCTTCGTAAGGGTCAAACTGTCTTCTTTAGTGGCCGGCATCTGAGGAGGACTCTGTCCATTCTTCTGCCTTTGAACCTAATATGTGAGTTCCTGAATCTCATTCCTTTCTTCTACTGAATTCAGTCTGAGATAACCCCAGTTTCTGCAGTGCAGGTGCTGGCATCATCATCACTTGAGGAGTTCAATGCTGGTTTTGTATACATTTTATGATTTTTTTCTTAATATTATTATTTTATTGTTACTGTTTCATTGACTTCATTTTTTTTTAGAAAGAAAAGTCTATCTTCTTTGTTTCATTTATCTTTTCCTTGTGGGTTAGGAAGAGGGGTTACTCTGTTGTTCATGGAGTGCCTAGCTCTCTCATTCTGCCATGATCTGTTGTTTTAAATGAAAAAAAAAAAATCAGAAAATGTGGAGGTTTTGTGAGGTTGCTTGAAATACTCAGGAAAGATGGTTTTGCCAGAGGTTGGAGGTGGTCCACTCTCATTAGAACTACACCACTGCTTTACGGTGTGAACTCGGTAAAGATATGGCAGAAACGTGTCCACTGTCAGAGGAAAAATGTTGTAAATGAATGGTTGGCTAAGTGTGTCTTGGCTCTAAAGACTCCTTCAGCAGGAGAAGTGTGGTGAAGAGGAGGCAGGGTCTGGAATGCACAGAGGAGGTCACACAATTACACAATTTTTATCCTCTTCTGAGATATATAGATGAAGTGGCACTTGATAAAATTAAAAGGCAACAAATTAAAAATAAATAGGAGGAAACAGTTTTTAATGTAAAGTATAATTAGCCAGTGTTGCTTAAGGCTGCCAACTATTATCAAAGCAGATATTTTAGTAAGATTATCAACAAAGGATTCAAATGAATAAGCAAAGCATCTGCAGGGACACCAGTGTAGCTGAGAAAACAATTATAAAGGCTATAAATCCTCATGCTTTAGGGCATAAACAGATCACCAGCTGGGGTCAGAGACATGATTTCCCCCCATGGTTACTGAATAACTTAATTAGGCACATTGTTGAGTTTTATCCAGCATGGGTCACTGCTGGAAGCAGAATAACAGATTAGATAGTCCATTGACCTGTTCCAATATGGCAACTTTAGCTCCAAGTTCCTCTTGGAAGGGGATAGAGACCTGTAGTCTTGTGTTGTACCCCCTTCCTAGAAGCACAGTAATCACTAGGCTCACATAGAGATCCGTCTGTCTGTTTTAATTTAGATCCCTAGATCACAGGGATGTGTGCTGCATTTGAGTATAGACCACTGTGGGAAGCCTTCTGTGTATTTGGAAGATTCAGTAAGCCAATGGGGAAGGGGACTCAGCAAACCAACCCTAGAGGAGTGAATATGTGTTTAACAATGGCAGTGATTTGACTTCTATAAATACCTTAGGCCTTTGTACTAAGTCTACTTTCCCCTTTTCTGAAGAGTTTTGCTTTAATCAAGGAGTGGAATAGTGAGGAGCTGAGGGGGGAAACCAAGAGAATATAAGAAATCAGCCTACCAGTGGTTGCTGTTTTCCTTAATCTCCCTATTTTGTCAACCTAAGCCTAAAGCAAGCTTATCTCAGCCTTGATAATTTACAGACGTTTTCCTTGACTCTTTTCTACCTGGTTTGAGTGTGTCAGCATGATGGTGATTTTGTTAAACTGCGTTACCCTGGGGATGTACCAGCCATGTGAGGATATGGACTGCCTTTCTGACAGGTGTAAAATCTTGCAGGTAAGCAGACTTCCTTCTTGTGATGGTGCCTCAGTCCAAGTCACACATTTTCACGCATGCTTTCCTTCAGCATGTGGGCAACACCTTCCCAGACAGGTTGGCAAGAAAGTCCCTGGCAATGAGCTATCTTGTAAATAGACAAGAGCTTGCTTTGAGGAGGGGAATGGGGCGATAGAGAAAATGAATAGAGTCTACTTGTGATCACGCGATAACAGTTGCCAGCCTTCCTGATCCTGTCCATAAACAGGGGTTTCCTCACATAGACCGCTACAGGATACATAACTCAGAGGTAAGCCAGTGAAAAATAACCAAGGCACCCAAGCTGTGGGGGAGAATAGTGCCCCCCTCGAAGAGTAAGGGTACCACAGAGTCCACAGGTAATGTGATATTCAGGATGCCCAAAGGGAGAAGAAACAAAACATATGCTAAGAAGAGCCATGGCTACCTCCAGCCTATGAGTGAAGGAGATAGCTGTACTTGCTGCTTCCTTGAGAAGGTTGAGGCTGCACCATTTCCTCTGTGGCTGGTGCATGCTGTCCAAACTATATATGAAGCCACACTATGTTTTCAGCTGAGCTATTTGCAGTGTAATGATGAGGAATCCCACCTGGGAAACCTTGGAAGGACCATGTTTCACCGTCTAGGTCAAACCTGCTGATGCTGAGGCAACACTTTTCATGTCCTTGAAAGGAGTCTTTGAGACTGCATCAAGTATTTCAGCTACAGGGGAAGAAACCTATAAAAGCCCCTTATGTACTTGAGCAGCAGGAAGCTGTGCTGCTAGGGCTGCATAGAAGAAGCTTTTCCAGCCCTGCCTCTAAGTACTTTTCAGATGGACTGAAATTGCTATTTATCTTGCATTCTATGTTTTAATGTCCAAATTCCAAATTGCTTATTGAACACACTCTTGCGCTCCTGTTTGGCAGGTGTTTGATGATTTCATCTTCATCTTCTTTGCCATGGAAATGGTCTTAAAGATGGTGGCCCTGGGGATCTTTGGCAAGAAGTGTTACCTTGGAGATACCTGGAACCGCCTGGATTTCTTCATTGTCATGGCTGGGTATGTCACCTATTTCCAGGTTTCTTTGTTGGCTGGAAAGAATGATGTAACTCAAGGGAGTTTTGGTGCTACTCTAGTATGCCTGCCCAACCTGAAACAGATGCGCTGGGGTTAGCTGCCTGTAGAAGAAACAGTAGACAAGATAGTTTAGCTCATCATCTGATGTAGAGCCATTTGTCTTGCACACGTTCAGCAGAGCGTGTTAATGCATACCTGCTTTAGAGAAAGCCTAGAAGCTCATTTTGTTTTGTTTTTAAAATGTCTGAGTGGAAGAAGTGTAACGTTTACTAGAACCAAGCTCGTCTGTCTGTTTCCAGCAGCAGTATTTCAAAGACAGGAATGTAATTTTTGTTACTCTGGGCTTTTTGTCTTTGCTCTGCGCTGGCCTTACCCACAGTACTATTGGGACAAGTTGACATTTGAGTGTTTTTTACAGCAAAGTTGCTATGGTGAAACTCTGATTTCCCCTCTGCATACATGGTGGTGAAATCCTACCAGGATTTGCCTATTGAATCACAGCAAAATATCCACCTCTGACACCAGTGGGCATGTGCTTTTTGAGAATGTGTCCATTTTCAATTAAATTGCCTTGTGATACAGTGTAGAACTCAAATGAAAAAGTAATATTGCTGTTCTCACAGCAAACACATCAATGTCTTTTCAAAGAGAAACCTCTGCTTTCCTCTTCCTGCCAGCAAGGATTTACCCACATTCACCATCACCTGGCAGTTTGCGTATTGCTTACTGAGCCAGCAGAGAGTTCAGAGTCACTCTGCAGAGTTTTCTCTTGCGATGTGAAGCAGCATTGTCTTTATGTTTGCTTTTGGCACAGTTCTTCTACAGCAAGACTTGAAAGTTATTCTGTCTGGAGGGGCATATAATTGTTTGCTTCTGGGGGAGCAGCGATTTTCAAACTCAGTTCAGTTGTAAAACTCTGAAGGCTGATTCTTAGCCAGCTTGTGCATGAAAAGAGGGCAAGGAGATGAAAGCTGTAGCTTTCTGAATTAATGCAACATGCGTGAGATGAGAAGACCTTTCTTGTGGCTGAGCCTGCTGTGATTAGCATCTGATTTTAAATGGCTCAGCATGGGGACTGCGAGTTCATCAGGAAAGGCAATGTTAAAGCACCTGATTCATGGTGCCAGAAAAGTCAGATCCTTGTATGTTCTAGCCTGAGCTCACAGTGGTGAAATTGATGGTGTCTGGATGCAGGGGAAGGTGAGACCTTACCACAGCAGCCTTTGAGGAAGAAAGGAAAGGTGTGTTCAAAAAGGGGGATCTAGGAGCCCGCAATGCTTCTTCATTGGGTAATGTGCAGCAGTGTCCTGGGAGGAAGGCTCTGTTCCAGGTGGGCACAGGATCACAAGCATGGTACATGAGTGATGTTATCTGGAGAGATGATGAAATCAGTGGGTCAATGCTGAATGAAAGAGCATAAGCTCAAGTGCTTACTTCTTGCAGGAAACAAGTGAAATCCATGGTGCCTAGATGAGAAGGGAGTAAACCCCATTTACATGTTTCTCTGTTGCCATTGCTGGCAGAAATTTAAGGAGAGTCTTTTGTGCTTCTGATAGCAGTACTAGGAAAAAAACCCATGTCTGAACTCTTTTCAATGCCATGGAGGCTTAATCAGTCTGGAGGATTTTTTCATTTTGGGTCTAATGCTGAAGGAAATTTGTTTTCTGATTTCTATACAATTGTCCTCATGAGATGTCAGGATGAAATGATATTAATCACATTAGAATATCTGATCTCAAAAGACTTCTGCTAAAGAAAGATTTCTCCATTTAGTTATATAGAACTAATGACTATATAATGTATTTTGAGTTATAAAAGCTTGTGGTTATTAATTCATTATTCTTTGAAATTCATTAAAATTGTCTGCACTGTTTAAATCAAAGCCAAGGCTCCAACTTGTTCTTACATACAGATTGTAGGCTTTTATTTAACCTCAAACTTAAGCCCTAAGCTTTATCCTGGTTGGTCTCACACCTTGATCATGGCTTTGGCTTACTCTGGGTCTAGCTACTGCCTTGGCCTTCTGAGTAAGAGAAGACATTTTGTATTAGGTCTTACATATTTTTCTCCCTGCCAGTGAGATAGATCCTGAGCAGAGGCTATTCAGTTTTCTCTAAGGCCCTTCTCCTTTTCATGGGTCAGGGCTCATTGCCTACAAGGGAGCCCATCAGTTTGTCTCTCAAGAAAACTTCTGTGATGTTGGCAAGTAATGAACTGCCCAGAAGACATGCAGCCTTTTTCAGTTTCAAGAATAAGGACTTCCCAGCTCCTTCTTTTCCCTTCTTCCTTTTCAAATAAGCATCAACAAGACAGCAAATGTTCCAAGTATAAACTCTGGCTTGGAAAGCGAAGTGCAGGCAAGGGACTGTTGTTCTGTTGGGCATTCCTGGGTAGATGAGATACTTCCATCTGGCTAGCAGCATGACAGCATGTTTTATCAAAGAACATAATGACTATTAGCTGCTATTGCCCCAGACAGTGTTTTGGTTACATAAACCACGTGTGCAGGCATCCATGTGTAGTTTTCTCCTCTCTTCCTTGGAAAGCCAGAAGCTATAGTTTTAGTTAGCTGAATACCCTCGTGTGCCCCTGCCCTGCTTGCCCCTGCTCCCCACGCAACCCAGCAGCTCAAGGAGGAAGACTCCATTGTCACTAAAAATAATCAGTTTCCATGGTGATAGAAGCTGACATCACCAGAACTTTCTCCCCTCTTGCACACTCCCTCCCCCAACCCCCTTCAACACGTGGATTTGTTGTTTGGTTTTTTTTCAGGAAAGATTAGAAAAAGGCCCAATCCATCTTAAGTAACACTTCACTTCATTGTTCCCATTAAAGCTCCTAACACCAAGAGAGGTAGTGTGGGTTGAAGAACAACGATGCCTGTATGTGCACAAGCAACTGGTTTCCAACTGCTTGCAGGAGACAGGAGGTTGTAGGTTCCCAGACGTTTCAAGCAGACTGTGCTCATCACCATCTGTCCTGGTGGGAGTCCCTCTTCCCCTGCATTTGTGATTAGGTCTTATCTGTCATAATGTATTTCCTGCAGGGATATGGGTGCATTTGGAGAGTTTGATCTGAGGCAACTTAGGAGGGCAGCTTTTTACTGTTGAGTCTTCCATGTTTTGAATGTTGAGATGATGCAAATGCTGATCATATTGGAAATGTCAGCCAGTGTCTCTACATGCATGAATTTAGGAGGAGTCACTTATTTCTGGGCTAGTGCTCATCAACTTTATAAACCACGCAGTTCTCTGGCAAAAGATAAGTGAGTGATTTCTCCTGCTTGCTCTACTGTGAGGTAATTGTGTTCATATGTGGTTGGAGGTGATGCTGTTGTCTCTGTTGGAAAGTAGATGGCCCTTTGCATAGCTCTGTCATGAAGATCTCCAGAAGGAGTGAATTCATGCAATCTACTTGGCCTTGGGGGCCTTCATTCTGTGGTGTGTTGTCTCTTGAGACAAGTACTGTAATTAATGATCTGTGTCCTCTTCTGTGGCATCCCCACGATATGTTCTGCTATGCAATTTACTTGTATAATAGGCAGGTAGGTTAAAGGGGAGAGGGCTACACTACATGCCTTGGGGGGATGATTGTAATTATCAGTCTGTGTCCAAAATATGTTCACAATCTTTCCTTAACTACTTGCTGCTTGGAGTTCAACGGCTGAGGAGAGGTTGATCTGTCTTTCAGAGAATGCCCTGTCTTTGCCTCTCTCCATTATCACACTGCAGCTTGACCTGTAGATCTCGTAAGCCGTGGTCAAATCCTGTTCTGACTTTTCCATTCCTCTCATCAAAGGCATGACTTGTGTCTTTTGGCATTTTGATGTATAGTTGCAGTGTTTATTAGGAGCTATAAAAAGAGGTGGACATCAGAATAAGACATGGTACTCGATGTAGCTGCTTCAGTGCCACCAGTGGCAGTCCCATCTCTTCCAGCCTGAAATTTCCTAGTTGCTACAGCCAAGCATTGCAGTACCCATCAAAGAAATCTGCGTATTAGTTCATTCAGCTGCTTTCTTCATTTGCTCCAAGCTTGGTTAGTTGGGTTTTCCCCCCTCTCTGTCTTCTTGAAAAAACCTTCCTAATAGTGGCAACAGCAAACTTTGTTCCCAGATGTATGCCATCGCATTTTTCCCACTGTAATACATAGTATTTGCATTTCCAAAGCAGCTCGTACTGTTCTGTATCGCTGACTTGTCTTCTTCAATTCTTTTCTTTCCTCCCAAAAATCTGCTTCCGTTGCAAAATCCATCAGTGATTTTTTTTTTGTTGTTTTTTGTAATTTTCTGCCAGGTTGTGATAAATAAATAAAGAACAGAGCAGCAAGAGTTGTGCGTTACAGAAGTACATCTGCTCACAGATGAGTCCCTGTTTACTGTTGCGTGTAGGGTTTATTACTTAGTCAGTTTTTCTATAGCTGATGTATGTCATGATGATTTCATATCGTTCCAGCCATATCAACATAATTACTTGTGTCACCCAGACTTGTAATCTCATAAGAAATTATAGCACATTAGTTTGATGATTTCTATTGTTCCTCAAACCTGTGTTGATTATGGTTAATTTTATTATCCACCTTTAATCCATAATCTAGCAGAGCAGCATATTGGTGAATTCATTACTGTACTGTGATCAGCATCAGTCCAGTCAGCCTATTGAAATCACTGTGTTTCCAAAGTACTGGCATGACATCAGAATTTCTTTGACCCTTGGATGCTTTCCCAGTTCTCTGAGATGATCAAAAATCATTAGTACTGCTCCAGAACTTTTCTAGCTATCTCTTTTAAAACTCTTGGATATAAATTGTCCAGGACTGCTTATTTTGATAGGCACGACCCAAAATACTTGATCACAGCTGGAGCCGAAACTAGCTCATTATCATCTATGCTACACGCACATCATCTCACCTTCCCTGTAGAACATTTGTTTCATTGAAGTGTTTGCCTTTTTACACTGTTTGTGAAAATTCTGTTTGCTTGTTCTGGTGATTAAATTCTACCATTTTCTGTGCTCGTTCAATTCTTTTGCAAATTTTTCACTATTTCCTTCTCCCAAGTCATGTTCATTGGTATCACCTTTCCCTCTCTTGCTATCTTGCTATTACATTGCCTGAGGCGCTATCACTTATGTTGTGCTACCTCTTTCAGCCTTTTTAAAGATTTTTTTAGTTTTTTTCAGCTTTCCTAGCTCTATTGAAGCTTCTTTTGTACCTGATAAATATTCTTAAACACACATGAATTTTCATCACAGTTCAGGAATTAAATAAACCCTCTATGCTGACCAAGTTGGTTCTGTACCTTCCATCCTTAAATGCAGTTTTCTTGGAGTTCTATGGCAGGCATGCCAATGTAGATGCTTGGAAATTACAAGGAGATTTAGATGTCCCTGCATGTGGTGGTCAAGTTCAACTCTTGCAGGTGGATAAGGGGTGGGGGGGGGGCTTGTCTCCCATGAGTTACAGACCAATACCAAGGGAGCTAGTCAGCCTGTTTTGTAGGATCTTAGGTAACACAGGTTGGAAAGGGCTTTGTGAGTTTTCCAGTCCCTGTTGAGGAAAGGAGGTGGGTTTCTCTAGCTTGGGAAAAAGGAGACTGAGGGGTGACCTCATTAATGTTGATAAATATGGAAAGAGCGGGTGTCAGAAGGAAGGAGCCAGGCTCTGCTCAGTGTCATCCACTGATAGGACAAGGGGAAGTGGGTGTCAGCTGGAACAGAGGAGGTTCCACATAGATATGAGAAGAAACTTCTTCACAGTAAGGGCAGCATAGCACTGGAACAGGCTGCCCAGGGGGGTTGTAGTCTCCTTCTCTGGAGATGTTTAAAACCTTTCTTGATGTTTAAACATTTAAATGTCTCTGGAGGCACTTAAAACCTGTGTGACTTGATCTAGGGGATTGTGCTCTGACAGGGGGATTGTGCTATATGATCCCTTCCAATCCCTAACATTCTGTGATACCTTGTTCAAAGGAGGACCAACAACGAACTTGGGAGAGGTTGCACAGAATTGTTCAGTCAAGCCTTAAAAAATTGCACATATGAAGACTGCACCTCGCTGTCCCCAAGACCTGTTGCATCTTGGTGACCCTCCACTGAACTTGCTCCAGTTTATCAAAATATTTCTTGTTTGGGGGAGCACAAAAACTGACTGTGCTATTCTAGATGTGGTCTAATGAGGGAAAAGTAAAAGGTATAATTCCTTCCCTTGCCTATCAGCTTATGCAACTTGGTATGCCCTCAGCTTTCCTCCCTTGGACCCATAGGTCCTTTCCAGCAGAGCCATTACCCATCAGTCAGCAGGTCAGTCCAGCACAGATGCAGGACCATACATCTGTCTGTTGAACTTCATGAGGATCCTGTTAGGCTGTTTTCTAGCCAGGAAGAATTCTCTGCTTTATATTTCAGAAAATTAATCCATAAGTATTCATTTCGAAATTGTCAATGATTCCATGCTAGGAAAATGCCATTTTCACTGTGCTACTCCCCCTCCCTTTCTGTTCATTTGAGCCTCCCTAACTAGGTTGAATTCCTTAATTTGAATATTCCTTTCATGCAGATCTTCCCACCAGGCTTTCTTAATGCTATTTAGGCTGTTTATGCTCATAAAATGAACAATTTCTATTCTCTTTATTACTCAGGCCCCTGGTACTGGTGTATAGACGATACTGTTTTTCTCTTTGTTACACCTTTTAGTGCTTCCATCAGTATTGTCCTTGATATGGAGGCTCGGTAAGAATTGGTGTTTTCCCTAATTTCATCACTTTCCCCTTTGCTCTTTCATGTAGCAGTCTCCTGACTGGACTATCTCTTAGCTCCCTAAAATCGAAGTCTTATTCTAATGAGATGCTGGTTAATATTTCAGCTTCTCCAGAGGGGTAGCTTAGTGCTCTGCAAGTCTGCCCTATGTAGCTGGCCAAGCCATGAGTTCATTACCAGTTTCCTCAATCATCTCCTTTGTTTACTGGCCAGGATGGACTGTCGAGGAGCTCAGCTAAATGTTTCTTTACCATCTTCTACAGAAATTGGCTGTAACCCATGGCATGTCACGACAAGAAAAACAATTTGAAACAAGTTGTTATGTATAAATATGGTCCTGGAAGTTGGAAAATCTTCCTAAGTTTCAAACCTTCCTGCTTTTTAAATCTCATTTCACTTATAGCATGGCACCAGAGCTGATCTAGTATCTTCATTTCTTTTCCAAAGCATTTGTTGCTTTCTGAGTAGGTACGCAGTCTTTGGACAGGGTTTGCTGGCATCTTTGTACAGCTTTGTGCGGCATGCCTGATAGCTCCTCAGACTGAGAGAACTGTTCTTGCTCCCTGAGCCTTTTGGCCAGCTCCTTCTTCAGGAGAGCTTTGTGCTGCTTCCACACTAGAAGCCTGACAAGCAATGGCTTCATTAACTGGGATTGTTATTAATGAGAGTGGTGGTACCTTCTCCCTCATAGTTAACTTCTGTCCTTGATTTCTTCTTCCCCTAATTCCTTAGATACTGCACCCTTTCTTCTGTAAACCTTCATTGATGCTGCTTTCTAAATACATCCATCCAAGCACTTTCCAAAGCAGTGCAGGATCAGTGTGTGTAGCTTTGTGTCTCTCCTTACTGGAAAGCCACTGGTTTACACTTAGGGCTCCAAGCTCCTCCCTCTGCATTTTACCGCAGGGAAGGAGTCTGGCAGCTCTTGGAAGGATGAGAGGTACCAGCCCCCCAGCGTCAAATGCCCAGCTGTTCCCAGGAAACAAAATTGGTCTTGCGTCGGTGCCTTTCCATGCATGAAACACACTGGTTGGTGTTAATCTTGCAGGATGGGGAAGCGTGTTGCCAGTCTTCTGCTTTCTCTTTGCTTTTAATTAACTGTGATCCTTGAGGGACCTGGCCAGAATTTGCAGTTATGACTTTAAAATCTCAAACCATTAAATGCTTATTAGCAGCAGTGTAAACAGCAGAATGCTCAGAAAATTCTAGTTAGCTAATCTTTGCTGCCAAATGAAAGTTTCTCTAAAATTATGGCAAGTTAAAGAAAACTGTAATAAATACAATTGGGTGTTTCAAGCGGTGATCAGATGAAGATGGTAACCAGCATGCAGCAAGCTAAATAGCATCTTAACTAAAGCAGGAATATCAGAATCCCAGCAACACCCCCCCCACCCCATGCACTCACTTCTTCCTCCTTAATGATACTAATTATTTCATTTGCTTTCTCCTAGTAAAACCATCCATAGATGTGCAACATATTGAAATGAAAACAGTCATCAAAACGGAATGAATCACAGCAGAGAGGAATCAAAACAAGGAGGCAGTGGTACCCTGCCTGTGTTATGTGTAGTTCTCAATTATTGTCAGAGATTTTTTTTTTGCATCCTTAAAAGCTAACTCTCTACCATGTGAATCTTTATTAAAAAATCCCAAACAACAACAAAAAAAGCCAGCAGCAGGCTCACAGGACCAAAATGCAGACACCCCCCATTTTTTTTTGGTTTGTTTTCTTTTCCCCTAAGCTATGAAATACAGAGCTCGGAGCCTGTGTTCAGACTCCTGGTATTCCAAAGTGAGGCCTCGTCGCTTGTTTTCAGTCATCTGAGCTTGGTGTGTCCCTGTGGCTTTCTTATCACAGTGTGGAAACCTGCTTATGTCTTTTCGTATCATGTCTCCAAAACTATTAAGAAACTCTGACGTTTTCTCTTAGTACACAGTTTGGAGAGAAATTTGAGTGTTCAGGGGCGTGAAATAATCACATTCCAGGCAGCAGGAGACTGGTCTCACAGGCTCTGGAAGCTTTCAGCAGCTTTTACTTGCTGAGCAATTACAAAAAACAGGTAAAAAACTGTTTTGTACTGGATGGGGGACAGTTGTGTGTTGCTTTTTAACTAATCCAAAGCATCATAGCTCTGGGACCTCACTGTGTAATTACAAATTCCCTCCCTGAAGAAATGCCTTACGTTTTAACAATTACAGCCTCTTTATTTTTTGTAATGGGAGAAAAATGGTGGAATTTTTGCAGTCCTTGTTTTACTAGCAATACGTTTTATTTTCTTCTTTCAGCATTTATGTCAATAGAGCGTTATCTTTTTGCAGTGTGACAAGCTCTAACTTGGAGAGATAAGCAGGACTACTTTAGTTGAGTACACACCAGGGTTTGCAGAGCAATTTACAGCCCTGCTGTGTCATGTCTGGCCACATGCTATATGGTGGTATCGCACCCTTTCTGCTGTAGTTGTTGAAAGGTGTGCAGCTTGTCTATTTAGGGGGGCACTCTGAAGCCTGGCCCTGAAGGCACCAAACTGTGCAAGATGTGCACAAATGCGTTCATGGCTTGCTCTTCAAGTAAATATCAAGTGAGCTGATAGCAGGTTCAGTGCTGGGGGGCTGTCTATCAGCTGTGCCTCCTGCACAGCTATGTCCATAAAGCAGAAGATCAGGTCCAAAATAGGTGACTGAAACCCTGATGCGGCTGGGAGGCTGCTCGTGCTTAGTGCACACCATGTGAGCTGGTACCCTGTGCTGTCTGAAGCCCCTGCCCATTCCCAACACACCAGCACAGGCTGTACATTCTAGCATCTTTGAAGGAAATGGAGTCTTGGGCCACAACAAAACTCTCTGAGCAGGGATAAGGGGACACCTAGAAGGAGTCTCAAACTCCCAACTCCTAAACTGTAAAAAATAGGTCCCACCCAGGAGTTCTGCAGTCCTGGAGCTGGCAAGTAACCTGTTTACATGCACTGCATGCTTTTAATTTCTGCTGTAGGATGTGTCCTGTAACTTGAGGTGGAAGCAGTAGCCTCCCCTCTTATCCAGGATTTGGGCAGGCCTTATGAAAATCTAGGTCTACTTCTGATGTCTCCAGATGGGTTTGCGAGGGATTGGATTAATCTCTTACCAGTGACTGCCTGTTTACAGCTCTCCTTCTGTACAAGCTAGAACATGTCCAGCCTTAGCAAGGGCTGACTGGAGGTGTCTTGAATGCCACATTCTAGCAGCTCAGCTGTGAGCTCATCTTCCCACATCCTTGCTGTTGCTCCAGTGTTACTGGTCTCCACTATCCAGGTGGTCATGGGCACCAGTAAGCGAATTTTGCTGTCTGCCTTCCTTCTTTCAACACCACAGATGCAGCTAATAGACCTCCTGCAGGAGCCTGGAGAACCTTGTTCTCCTGTCCCCTGCCCACCACTAGTTTTCTGGACATAGATGGACAGGGGGACCTAGTGATGCATGTGCTTTTTAATTGCCTTTGATGAGAATGGTTCATTAATTTAAGAGGGGCGATATGGGACTGAAATAATACATTGACCAGTGGGAGGACCACCTTTGCACCTTCTTTGTGTTATAGCTGCAGTCTTTGAAGCTAGAGCAGAGGCAATGAGACCTTAATCTCATCCTGATGATTCTCAGGTGTGTAGTACAGAGATGGGAAGATTTAAGGGTGTATTAGTTTACCACCACCACTACCCCACAAACTGCAGTTGGCATATATGAGTTGTGAGATGGCTCACATACTGGGAGATGGACTCTTTGGTAAATGGAGAGATACAAGCTCTGACTTTGGTGCTGGTATCTCAATTAGAAACTCAGACAGGGAAAACTGGTAGACTTAGCCTTGTATTTTCTGTGTGACTCCTATGTTCTGGATCTCTGAAGTGGCAGAAATTCCAGTTTATGGAATTTGATGTCCAAATCAATGAGCTGGGGACTGAAGTGTACATTCTTGTACACAGAAGACACTGGTTAAATGACATCCAGTCATGGTGGTATAGGTTCATGTCAGGCTGAGACCCCTAACAGAGCTGAGTTGCTGATAGAATTCAGAGCAAAGAGCAAACAAACAATCTTCTGCTGTGGTCACCCTAGGTGCTCATGGATGAAGTCCAAAGACAGGAAAAGCTTAATTTAGCACTCATATTGGGCCTGAAATTACAGTCAGGAAGACTCAGCCACAAAGTTTCTGGCTTCAGTGCCAACTCCAAATTTATGTGACAAAGAAATATGAATTGATTAGGCTGCAGTTAATTAGATTTCAATTGAAAACCCGTATCAGAGAAGGGGAATTAGACAGCTTTTGAATTTAACAAAAACATGCTGGCTTTGTGTCATAAGAAAAATATTGTCTCAGTATTTTTTATGAGTGCTTCCAGAATACATTTTAGATATTATTTCTTGTCTGCCAATTTTCAGCAAATAAAAGTTCAGGAGCTAAGATTAAGAAAGTTAAGAAGCATTTAATAAAGGCATGAAGAGGTGTAAATATGAAGACATAGATGGCAATGTTTGAACTGTTTTAATAATGAATTTCATCCAAGCTAACTGTGAGGAAGCTGCTAGCCAGGCATTAAGTACATTGTCTTGGGCTACATGTATGGCAAGATAAGGTTTGAACTTTCTGAACCCCTCACATGGTTTTATATTCTCACTATGTCTGTTTTAGTTTTATTCCTTTATCCTGCTGTTAATCTGCTTTTCCGTGCCTGGCACAGAGCCCTGCTGGCTGTGCATTTCTGCCATTGGGCAACGAGCTTTGCTTTTATCTCTCTTGAGTTTTGCTGCTGCTAGAGAAGTGGAGAGTGCCAAGACAGATCCAAGCCCATCAGCTGTAGCTGATAAAGCTATTCAATGCTCATGAGGTCTCAACAACAGCAGCAGGTTCATGATGCTGCTGGTTTGCATGCCCCTTGCCCCTGCGTGCTTGCTGCCTGCTCAAGTGGCCTGGCCTGGGCTGTAGGTACACCAGAACAAATGCCTTCTAGACAGGGTCAAAGAGTTAACAAATTGCTCAGTTGTTTCCTGCTCTAGCTTGGTTTAATCTCTGTTAAAATCAAGGTCTTGTGTTTTGCCGAGTAGACTTGCCTGGACACAGGCTAATGTTTTTCAGCAAGCCAGAGGTTACATTGGAGGAAAAGCAGGAAGGGGATCAGTAGGGGAAGGGACAAAAGGAATAAAGAGGAAGATGAAAGGTAAGGATTGGAAAAGGAATTGGAGGATATGAGGCAAAGTGGAGAAAGATGAAGGAAAGGCAAGGGAGGAATAGAAAAAGAAGGAAATTAAGGAGGAAGATTAAAATGAGAGGTGAAAATATTGCAGGCAGGCATGATTCAGAGGTATTTATAAAGAGAAAGGGGGTAGAGAGGAGGTGGGGACCTTGAGAGGGGTAGGTGGGTAGAGATCAGGTAGAGAAGTGTTCCATGCTAGGCATCCCTCCTTGCTTCAGCAGAATGGACCCTGTGTGCCAGTGCCTCTGTCCTATTTCCCAACCTGTCAGCATTCCCACTGAACATCAAACCTGAGATGTACTATGTGGGGACAGTGTGTGTGTCAGTCCTCTTTCCTTCCAGAACAGTTTCACACAGCAAGTTTTGAAGAAGAAAATCTCTAGTGAGGGAAGAAGAATTACTGTATAAATTCAATTATCTTGACAGCTGAGTGTTCAGATTCCATCAGAGATGAGGAGTTCTTCTGATTTAGCACAGTTCCAGCTTCCTAACCTGCCCCTGCATTTGCCCACCCACACCAGAGGCCACAAAGTACTTTTAACCGTTGCAGAAATGAGTTGCCGTTTCCCTTGGGAGAGATGCAACCTCTCCTACCCCGTCACGACAGGTGTAAGGGACAGCTCACAACCACAAGCATAGGCCACTTATTGTCATGTCCTAGACGTTGTCCAATTACCCCAGGACCTTAAAGAAGCAGATTTTTACGAACAAGACAAGCTTAAAGCCACTGAGAAAGAGGGCAGAACAAGTTGAAGGACAATCAGGTTGTGGGGGCCGCTCTTGCTTGTAGTACTAAGCTGCCACAAAACCAGGACAAGGAAGCTGGGAAGGTCTTGGAGCTTAATAAGAAGACAACCATTTTGTACCAGCTTTCCTGGCTCCCTGCTGTCGGTTTATAAACACCTAGGAAACACATAGCTCCGCCGCTTGCTGGTGTGACAAGGATCCAAGCAGTGAAGGTTGGGTGCCTGCCTAAAAGTCCACTGTGTGCCTAATCCACCAGCCTAAGACCTTGGAACTTGGGAAAATGTGCGTCTCCCGATGGAAATCTGCTGCCAGTTTCTGGCTGATTGCTTTTTGCGATGGGTCCTTTTGCTTCTCTGAGAATCCATCATTTACCTTCACATGCAGCAGTAGGAGATCAAGTACAGCCCAAAGCTAGAGGGGGTTAAGTGTACAGGGTTTTCAGGCAGGGGGGAACAGTATTGGCTGGAGAAAGACAAAACCAAGGCCAGCTGAGCTGGCAATCCCTGAAATACCTCTAATTTCATTAGAAAGGAGGCAGTGTTTGGATTTGTTGTTTTTACCTACACAGAATCAGGGGGCTTTTTTGTTAACCAATGGAGTTTTTATTTCACCCTGGTTACTGGCAGTCCATCGTGGTATGGGCATGCTACCATCGTACAAGGAGCTTGAACATAAGCTGATGCTAAAGCTAGGAATAAAAAAGCAAGAATTAGCAGCTCTAATGCAAAATTGCACTAGAATTGTGTTGGAGGGTTTTTGACTGTGATTTACATGACTACAATAGGCATACCTCATCTGCAGGGATTTAAGCATCCTGAATGTGTCTGTTATTACAGCCAGGAGGCCTTGGAAGAGCTGTAGGCAGAAGGGGTCTGTTAAGCAAGCTGAAGCCCTGTGTCTAATAGGGCTGAGCTCATTTTTGTTGTAAGTTGCTGTCTGAAAAATTAAGCAGTTGCCCTTCTCTGACCCATCCTTGCAAACAGCCTGCTGTTTCCATTGGCAGAATGATTTAGTTTGGGTTTAGTTTACCTAGATAATCTGGAATGTAATAACGGCAAAGCTATGACCACAGAGGGCTGCAGGAGGCTGGCTTGCTGGTCTCTGAACTGCATGGTTGCAGCTAGGGTAGCATTTGTCTTGTTTTTAAAGGACCTGTGCTTTCTGCTTTGATGATTATTAATTTTTCTAGTGATACATGGACTATGCCTTGTCATTGGCAAGCACATTCCAGCTAGGAGAGGCAGCTGTGCACCTGGTTAAGGTTACTCCCGTTGTAATGCCAGCAGCAAGAGTGCAACCACAACTGGACAGAACTCAAATGGTTTGCACACAGATGATCTATTTTAAAATGAATTTTGCATGGCTAAGTCTTAAGAAAAGACATCACCTCTGCCTGCTGGTTTAATTGCAACCCCAGCCCTGCACTGTTTCCTGGCCTTAATTTCTGTGAGAGCCACAAAAGATCACTTTATGAAATTATATGTATTGGGAGCTAATTTTTCATTAGACGTCTGACAGAGTGTGTTTCAGGTTGTTCTGATGTTGCTAAAACATTTTGGTTTTGCCTTTGGAGATCTGACCTTAACCCAGTCCTCTAGGGAATGTATTTTAATTTTTTTAGGAGAGGAAAGGAAGTTCTGTGGGACTTCACCAAGCCTGGAGACTTTGTTTCTGTGCATATACCTAACCTCTACAACAGACTGCAGTGCAGGGACTTCTTCAGTAATGAAGCTGTCTCTACATTTCAAGTCTCTCTGCTATAAAGAGATGCTTGCATCTTGGGAGTAATAGAGCTCTGTCTGTATCATAGAATCATAGAATATTAGGGGGTTGGAAGAGATCTCTAGAGATCTAGAGATCATCTCCTGTGAGTCCCCTGCCAAAGGGGGAGTCACCTAGGTCAGGCCACACAGGAACGTATCCAGGTGGGTTTTGAAAGTCTCCGGAGAAGGAGACTCCACAACCTCTCTGGTTACTCTGTTCCAGTGCTCAGTCACCCCTACAGTAAAGAAATTTCTTCTTGTGTTGAAGTGGGATTTCCTATGTTCTAGCTTATACCCTTTTGTTCTTTGTTCTATTATGGGGCACCAGTACAGTGGTTTGCCTGTAACCGTAGTTCCAATGCTTCAGTGGGTCTGTCTAACTCGGGAGCATCATCATATTCATAAGACAACTTTTCTTTATGGTTTTGGAGCAAGGTTGATCAGTACTTGTTCAGAGCCCTTTTCACTTTCTTCATTTGCTCTACACAGATGTGCTTTGTGTAATGCCCTTGCATCTGTGTGTTCTTCATCCTTTCAAACCACCTTCCCAATTTCATCTGACCAGAACCCAAACATCTGCCCATCGTAGAATCATAGGGTTGGAAGGGACCTCCTAAGGTCATCTAGTCCAACCCTCAGTGACAAGCAGAGACATCACTCACTGGATCAGACGGCCCAGCACAAATGCTTTTGGTTGGTTACCTAAACATTGCTACTTGGGTTGGGGTTGGGGTTGGTTTAGGGGGGTTTGGGTTGCATTTTTGAATATTTTGAAAGTCTGTGTGAAATCCCTCCTTTCTCCTCCTGCACTCACTGTATGCAGAACTGACAGCTCTAGGGAGGTAAATGAATGCCACTGCATTTCAGAGGAGGAATTATTTCATGCAATTACCCTAAAAGTGCATGAAAGAGCAGAGTGAAAGGAATAAGGGAGAGAAAGAGAGCATGAGAGAGAATAATCACAACACTTCGACAGGTTTACCCCGTTGTGTTAGAAAATCTTTCACTCTAATAAGTCCCCCTTGTGTAAGGTGTAGACAGGTAACTAGACATTTGTTCTTCAAGGTCCTTTTGAGAGAAGACTGTGGTTGATAGAGAGGACAGTCCATTTCACTCATGTCCTCTCCCGGATATTGCCTACAGGCTGGCTTACACCATTTCCCTCTCAACATCACACTTAGGCTCTCTCTGGGTGGACTTTAAGTTACTAGGTTATTGACTTTTGGGCCTTTCTGTTAAAATTATCCTGGATTTGGTTTGAGGAGGAATACAGTAACAAAAGGAGGCTTTGATCCCTCCTCATCACTTGAGCATGTTGAAAGAGGAATTTTTTGTAGCTTCATTATTCACATCTGAAAGGAGATTCAGGAGAAGCAGTTCCTGACCTGACTTTGCTGCTGTTTCACCTGACAGTTTTACCACCCTCTTGATCCTGTCTGCACATGGGGGTCACCCAAGAGAAACTGGTGATAACAGCCCATATCTTCCTGGAGGCTTCATGCCACCTGTGTTAACTAGGGTTGAAAATGCTTTCAGATCCTCAGGTGGAAATTGCTGTCCAGGGTAAACGGTGCCAGTTTCTTGCAGTGCTTTCCAAGAAGCGGGTAATGTCCTGGCCATTAGTGACACTGGGTGAGGGGAGTGCTGGGCTAAGGGATGCTGGGCCAGGTCATGTTTTCTCCTCTTGCACCTGGTCCTCTTGCAGCAAAGCCGATGCATTAGTCACGGCTGTTTGCATGTTAAGGTTATTTAGGAAACATGCATTTAGGTTAGGAAAGCTAAGGTCTAGCATGTATCCTAAAATCAGGCTTTCCCCCTTTTGGTTGTTGTCAAAGAGAGTGATTCACAGCTATGGGAGAAGCCTTCCTGCCTGGCTGAAACAGTTACTGCTCCAGAAGTTTGCTGGAGTTTGCTTCTATGTGAGGTTAGCTAAAGCTGCAGGGACCTCGTCCTGCACTGTGAGATGAAAGGCACAAGGGGAGCACCCTGCCGTACTGCAGGTAATGCTCAGCAAAAGCAGCTACACAGCTCTACTCCTGGCCTCATGGGAAATGTCCACCCTGCGTGTGTGCCCTCACTAGGAGTGCATGCTCCTTGTCCTTGTCAGGAGCTTCCTCTCAGCAGGTAAGTGTTATTGCAGCTCACAGCACACTTTCACCACTGTGGTCAAGCAGTTTTCTACTAGGGCAGCTGTAGGCTTCAGTCCTGCTCCTCAAGGCTTCAGCTTCACTCCCAAACTTGGCCTTCATTGCCATGGTGTCCAGAAACCTTTCCACGAAGAACTAAAATTTTGGATTCTTTTAAACTTTCTCTCTCTCTCTTTCTCTCCTCCCTTCTGCAGGATGGTGGAGTACTCCCTGGATCTCCAAAACATTAATTTGTCTGCAATCCGTACTGTCCGTGTCCTGAGACCCCTGAAAGCTATCAACCGTGTGCCTAGTAAGTCTTCTTCCCTCTCACACATGATGCGTATGTGGTCATTAAGGCTGTGTGTGGAGGTATTGACCAGGCAGGAATCAAGTGTGAACTTCATAGAGGATGCTGCCCTGTCTGTGCAGGCTTTTCCCCATCATGGGGACCAAGAAGTGTCATTGAATGGGCAGGACTACAGTCTCCCAGCATATCTGCCCTGGTTATTCTTTGTGCAGGGCCATGCTGATGGATCGAGAACTGAACAATATGCAGTAAAGGAAAAGGTTGTTTCTTGTTTTTACTGAAGGACATTGCAGGTTTGATAATGTCTGCAGCCTCAAAAAGAGATGTGTGTGAGGTCTAGAGAGAAGTGAGCTAAGGGAGGCAGGGAGAATTGGTTTGCTCAGCCTTTCAGATGTGCTTCCAGAATCTCTCATCTGAAAAATTTTCATGCCATTGCAGCTTAGGGGCATGTGGCACCGGCTGCTTTTTCTCTCCTCTATCCCTGTACTTTGTACTCTGTCTTTGTGCCAGCTATCCCCTCTGTGAGCTGGTGTGTATGTGTGTTTGAGTCAGGCTGAGTGCTGCTGGGCACAATGCTGGTGGGGCCACAGGTGAGCTACCTCTGTTGGCAACCAGACTGCTGCTCCCTGGTGCTGTTCAGGTCTGTGTGCAAAGCAGAGAGGTACAACCACAGGGCAGGTGCCATGCACATGCACTGCTCTGACAGCGGATGTGGCCCCTCTTGTAACCCTCTTTCTCCCTTTTGATGAGGACAAACCAGTTTGTATTGGTGCTAAATTCTTTCTTCCCTCTTCTTCCTTTCCTTGACCTCTTCTTTTTTTCCCCTCAAGTCAGAGTTGTTCTCCCTGGAGTGAGTAAGCAGGCATTGCCATTATTATTACCTGCAGGTGACACTGATGGAGGAGGCTCAGGCCTCACCTGTGGTTGTATCCAGGTGGATGGAAGTGAACTGGCAGGCAGGTTGTGTGTCACTGCGATCAGAGGGTCGGTTGTAAGAGCACTGAACTTGTTATACTATATCAGTCTAACATTTCTGGCTATTCCTTGTGCAGAGGAGGCAGCTGCCATGTGCAGCCCTGTAAGGCTAGATTTTCTGCAAGTTTTCTGTCTTGCAGGACGGTCTGAAGCCTCTTTTCTCCCTTATCTCCCTAATCAAGCTGTTTGCAGTGGTTAGGGCCTTGTGAGAATTCTTCTAAGCTTGGTGATCCTTCTTTTCCAGATGGGAGGAAATTTGCACAGTCACCCCCCTTGTGCTATCCTGTCATTTTCATGAGGTCACCTCTTTCTTAAAAGTGCTGTGGCGGCAGATTTCAGAGTCCCTGTCTCAATGCAGAGACCTTCTGGTGTACTTTTAACTGCAACCGATAGACAGGGACAGAGGGTGCTGAACAGTGTGCTAGACAAACTGAGACGTGGTATTGTGTGCCCAACATGGGAAAAGCACACTAAACAGAGAGCAGCAATTGTGGACACTGAATTGAACACCCGGGCATGTAACAGGTCCATCATTGGGTGATAAAGACGGAAAGAACAACTATTTGGATATCAGTTGTCAGCAAAACTATCTCCTGAACATATCTCCGTCTCTCCTAACCTTCTCCAGAGAGAAGAGGGCTACATGCACTACAGCAGTAGGGGGACAACTCTTCTGGGAGGGGGTGGCCCAGCAGCCATGCATGGCAGGCTTGCTCCTTCCAGGAAGCATATAGTTAGTTGTGTGAGGGCAGCCCCCCTTCTTCATAAAGAATCCTGTGAGTCTGTGCCCAAACACTTCTTTGAAGCTGATCCTTGCTATCAAGGTAGACTTAAGCCTGATGGTGAGTGGGAGCATCTTGAACAATATCCAGCTGACTCCTGTGGGTGTCTGCCATGGCAGTCGCTGGACAGCAGTCAAGAGAATAGGTTAACTGATAAAAAGTTGAGGCTTTGTTACATTTCTGTGGAACAGCTCGAGTTACTCCCCCTGTCGGAGCTGCCCCAGGAGAAGCAGTGTTTTCACTGTCAGAACTGGCTTAACCAGGGAGGGATGCTTTCCATCATTTTACAGTTTGCAGAGCACAGACCATCGAGTTTCCCTGACTGTCCCAGCTGTGATGCGATCTGGCTGCTCCTTTTATCAGTATAAAACTCTACTTGTGTGAAATTAATGCTGTTTTAATTTCCACTCGGTAGTTAAATCTTTATGTATCTTTCTCGCCACGTAAATCTGTGGCTATATGCATGGAATGTTTGGGAAGAAAGATACCCTGCCATTAATTAAAGAAAAAAAAGAAATCAGGTTACCTGAGAGAGGAAGCACTGACTTGAGGGCTGCAAACTGGTGAAGAAGCTGTAAAAAAAGGCTTGTGATAAATGGGAACGAGCTGCCTAGGAAAAAGGTGCCCAGTGGGCTACAGCAAACATAATTAATGGGACCTTTGGTCACAGATCTTTATTTAATGCCTTTTTAAAGTAATTCATTACTGATGTGAAGCAAGAGGAGAGTCTATTACTGAGATATACTGATGATGCCAAGCTGGGATTTGATGCAGGTGCTACCAAACAATGTGGGGAAATAGGACAGCAGGCAGTAGAGGGAGACTGAGGTCTTGGTGGGAGCATGGTATGTTTGAAGAGCAGAGGGGCATTAGTCCCAAGACACATACTCCAGCAGTTCAGAAAGCTGCAACAGGGGAATATGGTCAGTCATTCAGCAGTGGCCATTTCAAAGGCTTCTATGTGGACACCCAGGTAGGGATTGATTTTCACAGAGGAGAGTGGGCTGAATAATGGCTGTTTATTATCGGGAGAAAAGGACAAAATTATTTGTAACTGGAGTGTTTACTGCATGAGTGGGAAAATGCTGAACTAGTCTGTCTGGGTAAATTAATTAGCACCCAAAGAATAGCAACACTCTAATAACAAGCCAGTGTTCAAGAAGTCACAATATTGTAGCAAGAAATTTCTGATAGCTAGAAGTGATGCTAGAAAATCAGGAGGGAGAAAATTCAGATTCACTCTACGGAAACAGTAGAAACATGGTAGAAGAAAGAAGTATCACCTGTTAAATAAGTCTGTGGTTCTGCCCTGCCAGATCATTCCTCCATTTGCGTGTCATCTTTGAAGCATACTAGAGAAAACACGAAGCGCCCTAGTTTTGTAATACGCATCACACCATCATTAGCATTCCTTCTTCTCTCTTGCATTCCTGACTACAGCCCCAGGAAGGCTGCCTTTTGGGGTTTTGTTTGAAAATGCATGAAAAAAATTTGAGAGATTGTTCTGATCCTCTGTGATGCAATTCCTTGGTGGTGACCTGGTGTGACAAGCCCTGCAAGTCACCAAACAAGTGTAAAGAGGTAAAAAATGTCATCCAGGTCTCTGTCAGTTGTTTTCTGCTCTTGGCACATCCCTGTCCTGGGCTCAGGTTGAAATTGTACAGCCACTTGTTGTTACTATACTTTTGTAGGTTGCTAGGTGAACCACTGCTGTTTCTGCTAGCTCTTTCATCCCTTCTCATGGAAAGACACAAGGTTTGGGCGGGGGGGGTGGGGGGAGGCTGTTTTTGTTCTATTTCTGCCTGTTTTTGAGCAGGGACTCTGTAGTCATTTCTGATGATCTGAATTTCTTTCACTTCTATTATTACAGGTTTTTTTACATTGGAGCAGAAGATGTTTCTTCAGTTTATTCTTTCTTTTTCCATTAGTCTTATGCAAAGGAGAGTCCTTGCATTGTGTTTGATGTCTTCCAGTTTCCACTTAGAATTTAGTAACTGATTCATCATTTGGGAGCAGATTACTTCAGCCGAGCACACTGTACGGAAGTGAAGGAGTCTGGTGCAGAATGTTGCATAGCAACTTTATTGAATAGCAAGTGTATATTTGTGCTAATACTTGGTGTGTAAGCACAGTAGTGCTTTTCTGAAGGTATAGCCATTACAAATAGAATGTTATATTCTTATTACTGGCTGCGCAGGAAATAGGATTTAAGATTTGTAGGAAGTTCTGCTCTTTCTAAATGTGTTTTTCTCAGCTAGCACAGGCATAAGCATTTCCCCTCCATTTTAATATGGCTTTAGGCTGCCTAAAAGTGGTGGTTTGTGGTTGGTTTGGCCCTTTGATTATTTACTTTTCCTTTGCCTTCACAAAGGAACTAAGAAAAAATGAAAAGGTTAACTATGCTCTTCTAGTGTGAAAATGCTTTCCTCACCTCTTGTCCTCCTTTCTTTTCAATAAGTATTTCTATTCCAGTAATTATCACAACACTGAAGTCTTTCCATTCAGACATGACTTCTTTTTTCTTTTTGCTGGTAAAAGTGCTGTTTAAGAAAATTGTGATCTAACTCCCATGTATTAATTAATTACTGTTATTATAGCAGCTGCATGTGCTCAAATAGACTAGAGTTTTCTAATTTTTTTTCTACACATCCAAACGATATAAATCAGGGCTTGTTAGTGTAATCCTTGTCATGTTTCAGACAAGGTGAGTGAATCCCTGTGAGCGTCACCAACAGACTTGGGATTACAGCGTCCTAATGACATCTCCTAACTCTTAGCCATGTGCTCATTTGGAAGCAGCTGAATGCTGGAAGTGGAAAAGCAGATGTTTTGAATTTATAAGTCTGCTTAAATCCGTATTCCACTCGGAGCTACGTGTGGTTGGTACTGTGACAGTGTCTTCCGAGTCAGAGTGGTCTGGTGATGAGCCCCACGCTTGGCATGGGGAAAAAAGCGATGGCATTTATTCTTTAAATGTTTCTTTGAAGAACTAATTTCACTGATGAGCATGTGTGAAATTAGCTTCCGACTTGAGATTTATTAGGCTGGAAAACAGTCTCATTTGCAGCTAGATCAGACAAAAAGCAAGCACATTTGATGGGCAGAGTCCTGCCCTAGCAGTTGGAAATGCCAAGGGATTATAAGGTTCTAAGGGTCCCCCCCACAG
Source organism: Upupa epops (assembly GCA_013397515.1). Lineage (NCBI taxonomy): Eukaryota > Metazoa > Chordata > Aves > Bucerotiformes > Upupidae > Upupa > Upupa epops. The sequence goes on from VZRI01002661.1 coordinate 226,536, forward strand.
GGTTTTTGCCTCAGTCTTACTGAACTGTCACTTGCTTGTTCTCTTTGAATGCTGATTCCCTTTAAAAATGTGCTCTTCTGTTGGACTCTTTTGGAAGTACCTTTTTTTCCTCCTCATGACTTTATTTGTGAGAAGTTAACTGAAACTCAGCTATTGTTGTATTTCTCAAATATTTAAACTCTCCCCATCCAGCAGGTCTTTGTCCAAATTGCTCTGTAAATATTTATTATCCCATCTCAGTGACACAGAAACCATACCTATGACCGCGTGTAAATACGTACGCAGATATATCCACACGCAGCCACAGTCCTGAGCAGATTGGTACAAAACGGCCTTTTCTTTCCCTGGGCAGGCTGTGTGTGGCTCAAATGCATTCAAAGATGAAGCTGCCAGCTTTCTGTAGACTCTGTCCCAGCCAGTGGAAAGAATGGAGAAAAGCCAACAGGGGATGGACTTGACTGATGGGGTTGAGTTCAGTCTGTATTGTCCCTTCCCAACTCAATCTCCTAACCAAGCAGAGCGAAGCACAGGAGAGAGCAGTGTGATTTATGCCTGGAGCAGTCCATTAAAGGATGCCTTTCCTTGGAGAGGGGGACAGATCAGAGATGGAAATGTAGCTCAGCCCTGCAGTTTCCTGTATGTACCGCTCTTTATCAAGTCAATCGAGCTCTAAATCAGCTAGGCGTGTTCAGGATACAGGGAGACAGTGTGATGGGGAACAGAGCAGCATGAGGATCAGGAGGGAGTAAAACAGATGGAGCAGGGTTAAAAGGAGAAATGCACAGAAGACAAGTTCCAGGGTTAGCTGGGTACAGCACATGAAGGTGCGATGCACCTCTGTGTGTGGGATGGTGCAGGGAAAGTGGGGCTAAAGTGGGGGAAAGGGGGGAAGGAGATCAAAACCAAATGAAGAGTGAGGACTACTGTCAGCAAAGTATGTTGACTCTCAGATGAACCAGATGGGTTTGCAAATTCTTGCTTCTCTGGTGCTTTTTAACAAATGGTGTGGGCTATTACAGATCCACATCTTGCACTTACATCATTGAGGATATCTTTGGTCACTAAATCAGGCTTCGATTAAATTTGCTTGTCTGATCTCAATGGTGTTTTTCCTGTGTGCCCCACCGTGTGCAGTATATTGCCATATGCTTCAATGGTTACCCGAAGTAACTTTGGATGCAAAACATCAGAACAAAGAGATCTGTATCTCTGTGTTAGTGTAGCATCATGGCAGGATGTTGGTAAACACTGGAGTGTAGGAAATGTCTGCTTTGTAATGTCTTGATTTGCTTAGTCCCTTTCTTTTGTGGTCACAAATCATGAAAGCCATCCTTCACTGTCTGAACCAGTCTGCTTGATTTCACTTGTAAATAAGTATTCAGAAGTGCCAAACTGTGCTCGTAGGCTGTCAGATGAGTTTAAAAACCATGAGATTTGGAAAAGGAAAAAAAAATCAGGGATCATTTTTATTTTTCCCATGGCTCTCAGACCTTTAGACCTGTACTCATATCTTGTAGTCCTTTTTTTCCCATTGCCCCGTAATAGTGAGGAATAGAAACTTACTTTTTTACTGTGATCTTAGAATGTCAAGTCATAGCAGGATTTCATGCCTGAAGGTTTATACCATTCAAGATTCCTTATAAAAATCACAGGAGTCAGCAACAGCACTTTAGAGTTTGTGTTATTGGATGTAAAGCAAGCCTGGAAAAAACCCGAAACCGACAAAACAACGCTAAAACAGTCATAAAGAGACCTTTGCTGGAATCTTTATTTCTCCCTTCTCCTCTAGGGGAACCTGCACAGCCAGAATGTAAAAAATGCTCAGTGCCTCACAGCTCCCGTTGTGACAGTGCTGCTGCCTGTTCAAACAAGCTCAGGCTCTCATGTACACAGCGCTCTCGAAAGCCCAGCCACGTATTTTGCTGCCTAAATGGGAGCTGAGCTGTTTTGCAAAATCCGTCCCCGTGGGACCTATCAAGCAATGGATGCCATGGAAATGTGAGCAATAATGACAGTGTATTACAGGGTGAAAAATAATGTCATATTCCACTAATGCAAATTGCACTCTGTATGTGTGGGCAGGGCAATTTACAACCATAACCTTAAATTTCTCAATCTTCATGTGTTTTGGGCCTGATTCTTCTCTTCACACGTTTCACCTAACTTCGCATCACTGCCCGCAGCAGAAAGAAACAGCATTTATGCTGCTAACAGCTGAAGAAAATTAGCTCCCTTAAATCTTAACCAGAAGTTGCATTAATGCTGTTTTGCATAATATTTTGCATTATTCTGTCCTACTTACACAGCACCAGAGATGTGTGAAGAACTTAAGGGTATTTATATAACAGAGGCAAGTGGCTTGCAGCCACAGTCTGGTTACCTTTGTCTCTGGTATTGGGTGACCCCTGCAACTCTGAAAGAAAAGCTGCCACTATGCAGCTTTTAATAAAGTCTTCACTGAAAGTGAATGCAGCCATCGCTGGCCTGATAAATGGGGAAGAAACAAGATGATCAGTGAATGAACAACAGTGGCAGGTGGTAGTCGGTGTTGCTTATTAGGTGTTCAGTATTAGAAAGAACAGAGCCACTGCAGTGCCCCAGAGCCACATCTTTAAGAAATAATCTGACACATGGAGATGCTCTGCAAGACAAGGTTATTTAATAGCCTAAAGCTTGCAAGGGGTTAATGGGGTGAGACAATGAAGGAGGCTCCTCACTGAGACTCTTTCCTGTGTCCATTTCTTCTCATGTCACAAATTAGGAGGCTACCACCATGCTGTGGTGGCACATACTGAATGCAAGTGCCTGTGGTGGATGAGCTTTCTGTTGCTATTCGTGGTGCTCAGCTGGGCTCACAGCATCCATAGTAGGATGCAGTGTGCAGCAGAGCTGAAGTGTCTCCTTTTTGGATCACAGCAAAGCTTGGATTAAGCCCCATCTTTTTCCAGAGATTGCAGCATTTAGATGTCAAGGTAAATGCTCTTGATTTTGCCCTCACTCTTGAGGCCTCTGTAACTCTGGGTTCGGATGTGAAATTAGGAGGTCTTGCCTCTTGGCTTGGTTCTTTAAAGCACCTGGCATTTCCACCTGGCATTAACTGTGGTTTGGAGTTAATAACTCTGGTATGGAGGAAATGTTTTGTGCACTGGGTTTTGTGAATCTTGGACAAAACTGTTAAATGAGATTTTGAGGCTGCTCTTTAGACCACCTGTCTTCTGTGAAAGAATTGGAAGGTGTAACTATAGCCTGACCCTTCAAGCCACAGTTCATTTTTGGTGTTATTTATGACTGAGAAGATAATTTTCAATGCCCTTGGTGTTTATTTGTTATAGCCTTCTCAGAATGTTTTATTGGTTTGCCAGGGTTATTTTGCTTTTGACATCTTGGTATTCTAACAAAGTCTCTTTATGAAGTGAACTTGGCTGTTCTCTGTAAGAAGCTCAGCCTGGTTCTCTGTAGGATTTACTGCAGCAAAGAAATGTGGCAGTAACTACTTGTGGTGTGAGCCAGACCAGAGCTCCATAGGCCCTGTGATTATAGAATTGTTTGTGTTCAAAAATGATCTGTATGTTCATAGACTGCAACCATAAACTGTGCTGAAGGGTACTATAATGTTCAAGGTTGCTGATGCCTCTGTACACCAAGTCTATTTCCTTGACGTGCATATGATCTTTGATGGGCAGGTAGGAAAGAAAGCTCTGAGGGATTCAGGATATGGAGGTGTAGCCCTGGCTGTGGCACATAAATCCCCTTCAACAGCATGCTGAACTTTGTGGCTATGTGTTTGGTTTTTCTCATTCTCCCCCCACCAAGGAAGCCCCCGTTGTGTCTCAGGTGTTGTTTGGACACTTTTGGGGGCAGTTTTAGCTGAGTTTATGTTGGGGGCCGTTGCAGGTCATGCATTTTTCTTTTCCTCTTCTTCCTTTTCTTTTTGCTGCTCCTGTTGTCCTGACCTGATCCACCTGAGGTGTCTTGCTCTCAGAGTGAAAAGCAGTGAGGTCTGTGCTAGACCCTGGTTCCTGAGGTATTTGTTTCTATGGCCTCGGAGCAAGCCTGTGAGAGCTCTTTCCCGTATCAGTGCACTTTAAACTACTCTGAAGGACTCTGTTGTCCCAGCAGGGTGAATCTCTGACAAACGTTTTTTCCTGGACTTTTAGTCTCTGTTGTGGCTACCTCAAGCTTAAGCTGAGGAGGGCTTTGAAGGTGAGGACTGTGGCTACTTAATGCTTGAACTTTATTCAGTTCCTAAGGGAAGTCACTTCACGGAGGTGAGACTTGATGTGCCCATGCTACTGAGAAAATGAACAGCTTTTATACTGGCTGAAGCTTTGTAAGTGCTAGAAATGTCATGCTTTGTTATTTTCTGTGACCAAGCTGAGGAGTGACAAAGATTTAGATAATTGGAGGTTAGGTCATCAACAGTCTGAGCAGGATGAGGTATCTGAGCTAGTCAGAGATGATAGAAAACTTTGCCAGTTGGCAAGGCAATAATGGGCTCTTGGTGAGGAACTTAGTGGTGCTCCTGAACTATGGATCATGCTGACCACTTGCACATGCGAAATCCCCACTCTAAATGTGTGCTAAAAATGCACTGGAACCTGATAAAGTGAACAATGGAAAGACCTAGCTTGCCTTTGAAGAAGACCAGTATCACCCATTTGTGTCTGGGACAGTTTTTCCTTGACGGTGGAGACAATTTAAGACCTCTCACTACCTTGTACTGTCAACAGGACCTGTTTTTCCATAGGGTTCATTTAATCTGTGTCAGGCCAGCCTTCTGGACTTGCTCTTTCTCACATTGGTGCTAAGCAAGGGGGGATGCTCTGCAGTGTGTGTGAGGCTGGCTTTGCAGCTTGAGGAGAAGGCGTCTGGAGCTGCACACCTGCTGTTCTAGCCGAGCTTCTCTCACTCAGATGTGTGTTTGAAGGAGAGCCTTCAGTTAGGAGGAGTACAGCAAATGAAACGAGATCTGAGTGGTGAGGGAAGCTGTGGGTTATGGTAATGATGAACTTGGCACTGCGTCTACTGCTACACACACAGCTGATTGGTTTCTCAAACTGAGGTTATTTTAGCTACAGGGGTTGACTGCAAAAAATAAATGTGTGTGACTCTCTGTGTGCTTCCTGCACAAATAACCTATCTGCTGGAATAGTTCCTCAGTTCTGAAAATTCCTGCAAAGGAGCATGCACAGGAAAATCCTGCCAACCCCATGCTGGCTGGGTGGGCTGCCATGTGTCGTGGGGCAGCAGAGGAAGGAAAGAGGCACGCTTGGACAAGTGGCCTGGCTGTGGGACAGAATGACACTTCAGTCTCTGCATTCTGCAAAATCTCCTGCCAGCTACAGTCACAAGTGCTGATGGGGAAGAGATTTGCTTTTGCTCCAATTAAAATGACAATTGGTGGCTTGGCCCGTGATGCAGATAAGATGGGTGCTGAGAATTATGTTCTTCTCCATTTGTTTTTTCTAAGCAAAGCGAGCAGTTGCTTCAAAGTGCTATCTCCTTTTGGCTCCCTGCACATTAGCTTTGTCCCTCACTGAAGAGGTGAGGAGGACTCGAAAACCCTCAGGGGTGAGTAAGATACAAGAAAGCAGAAACATGGTTTCTCACCCTTTCTTAAGCCAATATCCCGTTCAGACCACAGACTGATTAGATGTAGGTAGTGAGTCAGCTCAGCTGTTGGTCCTCACTCTTGGAAAGAGGTAGGGGAGAGAAGGTGAAACAACAGTGTGGTGCTGAACAGGATCGGGGCAGGTGGTGGGAAGCCACCAGGAACACCTGCCACTGCAGGGCTGGCTCTGGCTGCCTGGAGCTTGCCTTTCCCCCTGCCCTGACTACTCACCCATGCCACCATGCTTTCCCTGGGGCTGCAGGAGTTGTCTTAGCTGTGACATCCAGACTAATCAGTGTTGATGGCAAGTGTCTGGAGGGAGTGATGGCCACTGTAGCATCCAGTTTGTCAGGAGAGGCCTCTGGATGGTGCTGGAGCGAGGCAGAGGGATTTGCTTTGACCAAACCAGGAGTGAGTTCAGTTACTTTGCTTCATCTTTTGGCTTTACTCAGCCCTGTGCTCCCCTCTGACAGCTCTTTCCCTGGCATGCTTCTTACTCTTCTGTCACATCTCATCCCCATGACCTACTTTCTCCTGATGTCCACTGCTGTGTTGGAACAGTGAATGCACCTTTGTTGTGCTTGTGCTTTTGTTCTCCCAGCATCAAGCACCCTTCCCCACCCCTTGCCCAAGAGCATGGGTGAGGAGGAGGGAACTATTATTTGAGCACTGCTTCATGAGGATTCTTCCTTGGATGCCCATAGCCAAGCTGTATCATTTTCTCCTTTCACTTGATCTCCTCATGAGGGTGAATGGGGAAGAGAAAAGGCCTTTCAGAGCCCACACCTGGCACCCATGAATATTTCATGTTTCTAGCTTTTCTTCCCCTTGAAGAGCAAAACCTTTTCATATTTGATGCCCTGAGAGCCTGTTTGGTTGCTGAATGTTGCTTCATCAATGTTCCCTGTCCCTGCTTTTCCTCCAGACTGCCCGTACCTTCTTCCTTTCTCAGAGAACATCGCTTTTTGTAAAAAAACTGCCTTAGAAAAGGTCGTTATCCCTTCCATAGTCCTTCCTTGCTGTGAGCCAGCGTGGCTTCTGCTCTGCCAATGGTAAAGGACAAACATGGATGGAGGGAAAGGCAGCAGTGGGGAGGAATGCTGGGAGATGTGAGCACAAGCGTCGCAGAGTAGTGCAGAAGCAGAGGGGAGATGTAGGCACAGTGAGAAGAAGGTAAAGGGTCAGAGAACCAGGCAGAGGCAGCAGAGTGTACGATGAGGCAGCAGTACAACTTTGCTGAAGGGCTGGCTTTCCAGCAGCTTCCAAAAGTTGTTACGCAAGATGCACTGGTGTTGCTGTGGAGGGGGTTGTCCACAGTGAAGGTCTCTCGTGAAAGGGGGGTGTCCCAGTTCTCCAGGACAGATTGCTCCCAAAGCTGCACAGATGACTATGCCTTTTGCCCATCTGCAGGTGCTTTAAAGATACTATCTCAGCCACCAGAGTCTTCAGTAAATCATCACCCTCCATTCTTAGTGTTTTCAGCCTTTCTTCTTTTTTACCTCACACCTTCACAGAATCACTCTAGTTGGAAAAGACCCTTAAGATCATCGAATCCAACCATCCACCCTACCTTACAAGTTTACCCCTAAAACATACCCCTCAACACCTCATCCAAATGATCTTTAAACACATCCAGGGATGGTGACTCAGCCACCTCCCAGGGGAGCCTATTCCAGTGCTTGACCACCCTCTCTGTGATTCTTCCTAATATCTAGTCTAAACCTACCCTGTTGTAACTTGAATCCATTCCCTCTTGTTCTGTCACTAATTGCTTGTAAGAAGAGACCAGCACCAACTTCTCCACAACATCACTTCAGGCAGTTGTAGAGAGTGGTGAGGTCTCCTCTCAGCCTCCTCTTCTTCAGACTAAAAAGCTCCACCTTTCTCAGTCTTTCCTCTTAAGATTTGCTCTCTAGGCCCTTCACCAGCTTAGCTGCCCTCATCTGCACCTGCACCAGCACCTCCACATCTCTCTTGTATTGAGGTGCCCCAAACTGGACACAATACTCAAGATGTGGCCTCACCAGTGCCAAATACAGGGGATAAAAACCTCCCTCATCCTGCTGGCCACACTATTTCTAATACAAGACAGGATGCCATTGGCCTTCTTGGTTTCCTGGGCATACTGCTGGCTCATATTCATCTTCCTGTCAGTTAGAATCTCCAGGTCCCTCTATGCCACACGGCTCTCCAGCTTCTCCTCCCCAAGCCTGTAGCGTTGCATGGGGTTGTTGTGGCCCAAGTGCAGGCCCTGGCACTTGACCTTATTGAAGCTCATGCCGTTAACATTGGCCCATTGCTCCAATCTACCCAAGTCTCTAAAGAGCCTTCCTATCCTCTGGCAGATGAACACTCCCACCTAACTTGGTGTCATCTGCAAACTTACTAATGATACACTTTAAGTCCTTACTGAGATTGTCAATAAAGATGATGAGCAGAGATAGTCCCAACACTGACCCCTGAGGCACATCGCTTGTGTCAGGCTGCCAGCTGGATTTAACTCCATTAACCACCACTCTTTGGGCTCGAAAAGTCACCTTGTGACTGCTTGAGGACTCTTTGCAACCTGTGCCCAGATTGAAACCCTAAAACACACTGCTCTGAGGGTCCTGGCTGAGTGAGGCTCATCCCCTCCTGCCTATGAAAGCATTCAGACACCTGGCAGAGGGGGTCCTCCCTTGAAGACCCACAGTAGTTTTCCTAGAGTAGCTGCTGCACCAGCCCATCCCCTCCTGGGTCCAGGGGACTGCAAAGCCCTAGCCATGGACAGAGCCACACAGGGCTGTCTTTTCTAGAGGGCATGAATGGGCTCCAAAGGTTTTCCCCCTGAAAGTGCTCCTAGGGGCTGGCATAGGTGCAGCAGGGGCACTGACAAAATGCTGTAGCTGAGGATGGGCTCAGAGACTCCAGCATGAGTGTTGCAGGCAGCAGGGGAGGCTAACAATGGAAACAACAAAGGTACAGAGCTTGTATTACACTGTGCCTCTCATCCATACAGAAGCAGTAGCTGAAGTACCCCTGCTAGCTGGGTGAACTTGGTAGTGGCAGTCTGTTTAATGGAAAACTGATGCCTCTGGTGAAAACTGGTTCCCAGAGCAATTGCTTCACTGTTTAGGGCAGGAAGCAAAAGAAGCCTCACACAGGATTTGCTTTACAGCTGGTTGGCCTGTAATTGATGTTTGGGTGGCTGTTGCTTCAGCATTCTTGCCTTTGGAAAAGCCATGGTCAGCATCAATGGGCAGGGAAGGAAGACTGTTCAGATTTTTAAAAACTAAGAATTCATTTTTATTTGGACTTAGTAATGGAATCCACCAGTACTGAAATTCTGTGTGATGCAGAAAAGAGCATGTAATGGGGCCACTTGCTTGGTGGCAACCTGCCTGGCATGGTGCCACTTGCCTGGGTAATGGGCCCAGGTACCCCAGAGGGCTTATCATGAGGGCAGTTGCTGTCTGTGATCCTGGAGGTGTGGATAGCACAGCAATGTTCCATCAGTAGCCCCTCAGACAGTCAGGATGGAGACTGTATGGTCAGGCATGATGTTTCCAAGGAAAAGGCAACCAACTTTTGTAAATCACTAGTCTTCTCTTGAAACATGGACAAAATCAGTTTTGTCAAGTTCTGACCCAACAAGAGTGTTGTCTGTAAAGTGTTGCTGGGGATGGTTGTTCTATCTCTTCTGCAATGCAGTGTAAGGGCAATCTCATTCTTGCCTTTACATCTGCTTTGAGATGGAGCTAGCATCAATTGATCTGAAAAATATCACCCTTTCTTGCACCGTTGCTGGCACAGGTTCCAGTGCCGTTTGGCTCTCCCCACTGTAATGGGAACATGCTGCACTGTAGTGAGGGTGCATGGCTTTAAAGCCGTGAAGAGTGTTGCTTCAGAGCCTGGCAGGTTATAGCAACAGGCAGCAGGGCACTGTGGCTATGCTGTTTGGCTTTGTGTGGTGACAGATCAGAAAGCTATCAGTGACTCGTGGCATGTCTTGGATCCTCAGTGAGTGGCTGGAACTGTGCCCTTGCACTGCTGTATTATTAATGTACTGTCTAGAAACTGCCCTAACTGGTGACCAGTGTGATACAGCTGGCCGTTTAGGCAAGTGTGGCTTAGCTGCTGCGCCATAGCCTGGCTACAGCTAATGCCAGCGTTTCTTGTCCTTCATGATCTAATGTGGCCATCGCTAAGCATCTTCTTCTTCCTGCTCATGAATACTACTCCTATCTCTCCCACTTCTATCTCTCCCAAAAACCTTTCCTGCCAAGCTAATCCAGTCTGATGTCCCACACCAAGCATCCTCCCCTCTTTGCTTTTGACATGCATGTACCCCACACCTACATGTCCCCCACAGGCACCACTTCTCTCCCCTTTCCACAGTGTGAGCAGCTTGGGGAACAGAGGTAGAGCATAACGCATGGCATCATGTGGCTAACTACTTGACGCTGGGCACACAAGGGAGATTATCTTGTGCCTCAAAGGGCTGTCAGAGAATCCTAATCTTACTTTCCCCTCCTCTCTCTCCTTCCACTTCCATCTGAAGTAATGAACTGATTATAAATATCTAATTAGCTAATTATTTGCTGGCCTACATGGAACATCTTCAGTGAAGGAACTCCCTAGGCTCCTGGGGAAGGAACCTCCAAGGAGGGGAGACCACATGAGATGTGTGCAGGGGTAAAGGCGGAACAGTGATGCTCAGAAAGATTTCTAAACTTTCACCATTCCCGGAGAGCTGAGGAAAAGTCATTAGCTTTGTGGAGTAAAGAGCCCTGCTTGTGGTTTTGTGAGCTGATAAACCAGGGGAGAGATAAAACCACAGAATGAATTCGTTAATCCATTAGGTAATTGAGAATAGTTCTTTAAAAACCTTTTGGAAATGTTTGCACTGGCCAGGGGTGCTGTGCTGACAACATTTGGGGCTGTGACTGCTCCAGCCCTGTTGAGGAGAGGAGACTAACCAGGAGAGAACAGTGTGGTCTCTATGACTGTCCCCAGGTACTGTCACTGAAAAAGCCAATTTATACCAGTCTCTGTGTGCTGGAGAGGTTCCTCTCACTAGGCAGCCTGGTCTTGGTCCATTGATGCGATTTTGTGCAGCTCATAGTTGTTGAATGGGATGACTTTCAGCCTGAGCTGTCTGCTCCTTTGGGACAGAACCGTCACTGCATTGCCTTTCCGCAGGGAAGCGGAGGGTGGTATACCCGTCAGATGATGGTACAAAAATCTCATTCCCTTTTCTTCTCCCTGCTGCAGACAGAGGCCTAGGGTTAAGAGATCATGGCATCCCAGCAGCTCTGCTGACTGCCTGTCAGTAGAGGTTAGGACAATAAAGGGCAACACTCATAAATCTAGCCTGGTTTGGGCACTAATTAATTTCTGACACACTGCTTTTATCTTCACGTGGCTTTTTGGTTTTTATGTCTCTCTCCTGAATTTTCCTTCCCTTTCCTTATCCTTCTTTTCCTTTTCTCCCCTTTTCTTTCTCTGTTCTCTATCCCACTCTTGCTCCTTCTGGTTCTCTTCACCCGCAGGCATGCGCATCCTTGTGAACTTACTCCTGGACACCTTGCCCATGCTGGGGAACGTTCTTCTTCTCTGCTTCTTTGTCTTCTTCATCTTCGGCATCATTGGGGTGCAACTGTGGGCTGGGCTGCTCCGCAACCGCTGCTTCATGGAAGAGAACTTCACAATGTGAGTGTCTGGGAGACAATCTCTCCTTCCTTTTTCCTATGGACGTTTCTCTTTCCCATTCTTTGTCCTCTTGTCTTCTGCTGCCTGGCTTACTCCAAATGGCTGTGGGGCAGAAGCAGGCATAGCAAGGTCATGTCTTGCAATTGAAAAGGAGGAGAGGACAAAGGCTGCTGGTTTTAGCCTGTCTTTACAGTCCATTGTCATTTGGATTTGGCCAAGACACACATGTCTAGAGCAGTCATACCTAGGGATTCAAGACACTGATTGCACTCCCAGAAAGAGTTTAAGCTCTGCAACAGTAGTGATGACAAGAGAAAAAAATGACACCCTGATCAAAACCATACTGTCAGAGAAATCTTATAGAAAGCTGTAGTACTGCCTGATAGTTCCAGGGGCAGGTCACTGTTTGGACAGTAGTGCATTACCTCTGGAGACTTTGGGAAATCATTGCAAAACCTGGAGTAGACTTACACATGAGAAGTGCTATGGGGAAGGGACAGAGGGCTGCTGGGAGAGGTGTCCCACAGCTGGCTTAGTAGAAGTGAGAGCAGTTGAAAACCAAGAATGATTGCTTGAATAGGATAAATATGAGCATGGTTCTGGCAAAGAGGGCGTGAAGCCACACAGCCTTTGATTACAGGTATCTGAGGTTTATTCTGAGGAGGTCAGTGTGGAGCCTGGAGACCATGGCTCTCCTCCTTCCCAGTGGAAAAACTGCTACCAGTTCTCCAATTATCCTCCTGGGGATCAGAGCACAAGTTCCAGGGCACAGCTCCTCTTATTGACATTCTGGCTTTAGCAGAGCTCAGGCTTAAAAGCATCATCTAAAACCATGTCCTAATCCCAGGCATCCTATCAGTATAGACTGCTTAAAAAACCCTAAAGCTGGAGATCAGTTCAGACTGATTAAACAATTCTGAAGCTTTAAATCATCTCAAGTTTCAAAAAAACATCAAGTGTGAATTTAGGATCTATAGAACAGCAGTTAGATTGGAGAGCAGGGGCTGCTTAAAGCAGCCATTTACTGTGTCCGTATATTTCTTTAGGAAAAATGAATGTTTAGGATGATTGTCCTTTATGTAAATTAGAGATAGTAGTGCTTTGATGAATGTAAATATATCCACGCAGAGTTGATGTAACTGAGAAGTGAATGGGGCCACAGCCTGCAAAGTGACGGATACTAGAAAATCTCTGTCTGGCCATTACTAGAGAAATGAATTCTGCAGGCTAACAGTTCAGCAGTGACATAGCCTTGTTATGACAGATCCCTGTGGTTTAGTCCTGCCCAGCTCAGAATCAGACTTCTTTTTCAACACCTGTCCTCATCCAATGAAAGTGAAAAAAGTCTGCATTCCTACCATGTGAGAGGTGTTTTGTAGCACCACAAAGAATGCACCAGCAGATAGAGTCTAATGGATGATTTTACATCTCTGCCTTTCACTTTCCTGATCATTAACTCATCTTTAGCTTGGTAAGCATAGATGATTTTAGTTATTCCTGCATTTGGAAGGTGCTTGCATGATTTGGAAAAAAGCTTGTAAGCTTGTCATGAAACATTGCACCCGTAATGCCAGCTGTCAAGGAGGAGTCACAGTTAAGGTTAAGGTTAAGTCAATTTTAACTTCGCCTATCTGGATTTTAAGGCTGCTCTGTGCAACCTTAGTTATGCATGAGCAGGATGTATTTTTTAAGACGTACAGAAGGTTCACTGCCAAATGCTATAAAACATGTCCATCAACGGTTACATACATGAGCATGACTCAGTAAAGCCTGATGAACTTCTTTAATATCACTGTGTCTGATTCAGCTTGAATCAAAACGCAAATCTTTGCATTTTGGGTTTTTTTCTGTCTCCAGTCTGCAAGCAGATAGAGCAAATTAGCTGGGAATGTTCCAACAACAGGCACAGATCTGAAAACTGGGGACTCGCCCTGGAAATTTCCTATTTTCCAGAAGCCTGGCTTCCCTTCCCTTCTCCTGAGGTGCTAAACCTGGAAATTCCTAGCCTAGTGCAGTCCCTATGTCAGGAAGGGAGCTCCAGCTCCGTCAGTGTTGCTAATCAGAAACTATCTGTTACAGGAACTTTTTGACGGTGGGTTGTTATCTTTGCAGACAAGGTGACATTGTCCTGCCTCCCTATTACCAGCCTGAAGAAGATGATGAGATGCCCTTTATCTGCTCATTGTCAGGAGACAATGGAATTATGGGTTGTCACGAGATCCCCCCGCTGAAGGAGCGGGGACATGAATGTTGTCTGGACAAGGACGATTATTATTACTACAACTCAGTCCGGCAGGAGTTCAACATTAGTGGCATGTGTGTGAACTGGAACCAGTACTACAATGTGTGCCGTACAGGCAACGCCAACCCACACAAGGGTGCCATCAACTTTGACAACATTGGTTATGCCTGGATTGTGATATTTCAGGTAAGACTGAGTTAGCCTCCTAACAAGGCTCAAGCTATTTTAATTTCTCCCAATTCAATCTTTCTGTGCTCCCGTGATGATTTCTGCAGAATGTGATAGAGCTGCAGAGAAAAGATGGGTTTGTAAGTGTTCTGGCAAGAAAGACAGAACACACACCGTGAATGATGTTGCTGAAGATGGGGAGGGACACTGTCCTTTTCCAGGCACTGGAAGCCTTTTCCAGGCACTGCTGAAGCAAGCTACACCTTTCACAGTGACTTGTAACCATTTTTCCTTCAATCCAGATCACTACAGCAAAGGAGTTTATTGTATTTAAATCCCAGCACATGTTGCAGACAGGAGCTACATCCCAACATCTTTTTCCATTTCTACTCACTGTACGCAGTGTCCATTCCAAGGTGCACTGAAACCTGCTGCAGGTTTTTCCCTGCTGCGACCCAGGGAAATGAACTATTTTAATGAAATATTCCCGCTGTGGGCTAGCATGATCTCACAGGCTTTGGTATCATGCCTGTGTCACCAAGCAGTACCACGCTGATTTCCTGGAATGGAAATTTGGCCTCCTTGAAATGAATTGTTTCTCACCTCCTTTGGGTTTCAACAGCCTTGCCAGTATCTGCCTGCATAGGCAGAGGAGTGAACGGTAGGAGTCCACTTCCCTCCAGTTTCTCTTATTGTTGATTGTCTTTACAGGTGATCACACTGGAAGGGTGGGTGGAGATCATGTACTATGTGATGGATGCCCATTCCTTCTACAATTTTATCTACTTTATCCTGCTGATAATTGTAAGTATAAGACTTGATGACTGTCAGCATTGCAAGCTAAGACCCTACAACACAGAGAGGTTAGGTCAACACAGGTACTGGGGAAGCCAGCTACTTTCCTGGACTTTTTCTAGGAATCTCAGGAACTCAGTTAGTTGATTTTCACCAGGTGTTGGTGGCAGGATCACATAGCAATTAGCCAGGTTATTGTCCTTCCATCAAAAAATATGCTCAACAATGATTCCTGGAGATAAATGTATCCAGTGCAGGATAACGTTCTCATCTGCACATCTCCTCTCAAATTCCCCAAATCATGGGGGAAACCATTTCTGCATCTTCCCTCCTACTTAGTCTCTTCCTACTTTTAAAGCTGTTCGGTAATTCTTGAGTCCTGTGTTAATGGCTTTTTGGCAGTATCTCAGGTTCAGATTTTGTCAGATTCAGGGTGTGTCACACTGCATTGAAAAGGATCTGCTGCTCCAAAAGTGTCAGCAATCCCAGCGTAAACTGACTGTGCGAGTAAACTGACTGTGAGAGATCACTTGTGGTTGGTGGGGATGGAAAGAGAGAAGTGTGCCTTTGATAAGAACTTAATAGGAAGCTTGTGAGCCTGTTGGATTTATACAAGTGAAGTCTAAAGGTTGCTTTGCTGTGAGGATATTTGTTGTCAGTGCCTAAAAAGGGATGTGGAGCTGTTGCCACTTGTAGGATCATAGAATCACTAAGATTGGAAGAGACCTCCGAGATCATCCAGTCCAACTGTCAACCCAAGGCGATCATGCCCACTAAACCATGTCTTCAAGCACCAGATCTGCACGTTTTCTGAACAGCTCCAGAGATGGCAACTCCACCGTTTCCATGGGCAGCCTGTTCCAATGCCTGTCTACTCTTGCAGTGAAGAGATTTTTTTTCTAATATTCAACCTGAAGCTCTCCTGGCACGGCTTGACCCTGTTTCTTCTTGTCTTATCACTAGTGTCTTGAGAGAAGAAACTGATTCCCACCTCTCTACAACCTCATTTCAAATAGTTGTAGATAGAGCAGTCAGGTTTCCCCTCAACCTCCTTTTCTCCAGACTAAACAATCCCAGTTCCCTCAGCTGCTGCTCATAAGACCTGCTCTCCAGGACCTTCACTAGCTTTGTTGTTCTTCTTTGGACATGCTCCAGCACTCCTGTTCCTCAAGCCTCTGACAAGGAAGATGTTTTCTTGGAGAGAATATCCTGTTTCTAACAAGAAATGATTTAGTTTTTATAAAGACTTTGCACTTTTCATGCATGGGAACCAAAGTTAAGAGTGGAAAGACTTAGGATGGATTATGGGAAGTATTAAATCTGTACACAGTAGGTGCAGTTAACTTCTGTGTCACTTAAGGTAGTTAATGACTTCAGTGTGTGTTTACAAGACCTGCACACGTTTGGATGCACTGCTACACAGACTTGGCTGAGACTCTGCTCTTCAGCTATTTATTACTTGTGCTATGTGGCCATGCCCTCCTAGAAGCAGGATTTCTAGAAACAGTTACCCAGTGATGTTAACAGATTCTTCTGTCACAGTATCAAGTTGAAATAAGAATTGATGTTGGGTGACTTGGGAGAAAACAAACCTTAACCCGGTTTCTGGGAGGAATTGTGCAGCCTGTACATGTGGGGAGTGGCACAAAAGAACGAACCTGGTGACACATTCAGATCACTGAACTCCAGAAAAAGCTGAATCCTCATGTTTTCTTTGACTTCTCCTTTCCTTCTGGTCTTCTACCATCACAAGGAGAAAGCAAGGAGAGGAAAACAGCAATACGACCTTCTCCCGAGGGGCTGAAGCATGAGCCAGGCCAGCAGAAATGCATTACACATGAAGGAGTGCTGGTTTTACTTTGAGGCTAGAGAGGCCTAAGGGGAGATGATGCAGAGGTATGATTGCACAGTATAGGTGGGGAGAGTTCCCCCCGGCAATGTTCCCAAAGACAAACTGAATATTCACTGCTTATTGCAAGTTCAGAAAACAGTTATTTCTCATAAAGTTTGTTCATATCTTCCACCCCAGATATTCAGTTGCACTTGAGCAGCATGCCCAGGATACCCAGATTTGTATAAGGTGCAGTTTGGTACGGAATGTATACCTTGTCTCTAAGAGTCTCTCCCGGAGACAGAAAGGACTGTCAGTATTCAACCACAGGGGTGGTTGTGGCCTTCTTCTGCAGGCTGGTTTCAAGAACTGGCCCGCACCCCTTGCTCCCAACTGCATAAATCCTGACAGCGTGTTCTTGGTTCATAAGCAGAAGCATCCTTCTCGTGATGGCTCATTGCATGGATTCCTAGTAATTCAAACTTTGTCTTTGAATTTGCAGGTGCTGAAAACCCTCAATTAAACACTTCACCTGAGATTTTACTGCAGTGTCACTGACGTTTCTAGACACTCCCTCCTCATTTGCAGAAGCCATGTAGGTTTATTTCCATCAAACACAGGGGCACACAAACCTCAGCTTACTCGGGGGAACAGCTCAGAATAAAGGAACCATGTGCTAGACAGGATCTTAGCTTTGCTTTTGGTGAAGTTACACCAAGGAAGTCTTTAGCCTTTCTGTTACTTTCTTTGCATGTGTAATATAACTTCTGCAGCTCCCAGCAACACCACGGTGTGAATTTGCTACCTGTTGGTTCGGTTTTCCTGTTGAGTCCTATAAGAATGATGATCTCTCTCCAGTGTCATGAAGCACAGACCTTCTCGCCTTTATCCTTCCCTCCTCCTCTGTGGTTGAAAGACCTGGATTTCTAATAGGATTATTCTGACAGTCATGACTCTGCTTTCCTACACGCATCCTAGCCTTGGCTCAAGCTTCCTTTTCTGGAGCCGGATCTCCAGAGCCTCTGCTCTGCTTTCATCCATGGCTTCTCCTTCCCTTGCAGAGATATCTTCAAATGCATATGTAGGGCATTACATGCTGCTGCTTATCTGGTAGGATCAGGCTTCACCACCTGGACATGTCGTCCCCTGAAGGGAGGACCTCTGCCAGAAATCAGGGAAGAGATGGAAGGACTGCTTTGACCTCCTGGGTCTGTAATTTCATTTGGATCTTCCAGATTGAGGTCTAGCTGTCTCTTTGTCACCATTGAAGCTATTTGGCCTCTGGTGTGACTCAAGAGTAGAGAAAACTCTTCTGAACTCAGACTGGTATCCACTTTTCAACACTCAGAGTCTCCCTGAAGTGTTCTGTGCATGTGGCATCAGAAAACAAGCTGGGTATCTCATAAGCAATAAAAGTAATGAGCAAGTCAGTCAGTATCTTCAGCATCAGTCAGATTTTATGAGGTACTGCAGAGAGACAGGGATAGAATCCTGGGATCTACCAGGCCAGGATGTCTTTAGTCATAGTAGAGCTCACTCTCAGGGCTGAACAGGACTTCTGTTTTGGGGCTCTGAATCAACACTTTCTTTCTGTCTTTGTCAGATGTTTTATCTGACTCAATGTCAGAGAGTTTTGGTCTCCCCGCTCAGCTAGCTGAGATGGATCATTCAATTATAAGACATCTGGGACCCTTCTATCTGGGAGGCAGTGTCAAGCTCTGCACAGCCCTAGGGACTCTGCTGTGGTCTGAAGGATTAAGCAAGCACATTTGCTTTACTTTTGATGTTCCTACCTAAGTGGTTTAAGGATCAGGGGTTAGTTGCTGTACTGAGTCCTCTCTCTCCTATTTTTGATCTTGTGGGAGATCACAGCAAACAGTGCCTGAAAGGACAGGGCATGATGATGTGAAACCTGAACCCCACTCTGGATTAGAGGCCAGGCTGACAGTGTGACCTTACAGAGGACCTACTGTAGTCCTCTGCTCCTCTACTTGTAGCCAAGAGAGGAGGTTTAATCACTTGTTGCTTGTGGATTTGTTGGAAGTTGCAAATTACCTGGCAGCATCACTATTATGATTCCAGGAATGTGTGCACAACTGGTGCCTGGCTCTCAACCCTGCCTCACTGAGGGAGACAACTGGGCAAGCCTCTGTCAATGTGGTGTGGTGCTGAGGGGGTAGAGGGCAGGAGAGTGCATCACACAGGATTTTGGATTGCCGGTCATAATCTCAGCAGTGAAATATGCAGGACATCATGGACTAGGGAAAATCTTGAAGGAAGGTGGAGGAATCTGAATGAGGCATCCTTTTGATTTTCAAGGCATATGGAAGCTGAAGAGAAAATGGGTTGAAATACAAGCAACAGGAGGAGAGGGAAAAGAAGATCTCGGTGATTAAGAGAAACAGAACTAGAACAGCTTTGAAGGGTGCTGTAACGAGGAGGGGGGAAAAAAGCCCTTTGTTTTCAGATGATTTGTTTTTCTTGTGTTGAATCTGGTTGGGAAGGGCTTCGTGTTTCAAAGGCTTGTTCAGATGCCAGTAGGGACATCTCCCCTTTGAAATATTGAGAGACACTCTTTTGAGCCTCAAGACAGAGCTGCTGGGCACCTGTGTGCAAGAGAAAGGTGCACGCTGGTGGGAGAGTGGCACCGCCTGTGCACTGAGGGTAAGACTTCTTGGACAGATAAAGCAAGCTGGGGTACACCACCCTTTCCATGTACAAGAGTTTGGGTTAGGTTATTGACCCCTTTGCTGCTTGCCCTCTTCCCTTTGTTGGGGAGGTCATATGTGTGAGGAAGATAAGGACATGTTCTGTGTCAGAGCTGTTTGTTTGAAAGGGAGAGACAGGGAGATGAGACCAGGTCCTGTATGTGTCTGTACAGGAGGAACACAGTGTGAGGATGCCCTTAGAAGTGATGCTCCTGAACAGAGATGCTCCTTGGTCCAGGGGAAGCAGGAATCTTTAGCTGGCTCTTCCTCTTCTCCAGAGATGTGCCTCACAGAGATCATTTCAGAGCAGTGCAGACATGTGGTCCTTGTTCAGAGATCAGACTGTGTTTTATCAATGCTGTATTGCTGCTTACAGCTCTGTGGGGAGTAGTCAACCATCAAGGCATCATAGCTTTTGAGAATGATTTTGAACATGATTACCGGCGCTGTTATGTGTGAAGTTCTTGTAATATCGAAGCCCAGATTTTATCCTGAGTGTAATGGAGAGATGTCCTACTGGAGATTATTCTGTAATTTCATATTCTCGCAGCACCAAGAAATGCCTGCTGCACTGTGCAGATAGGAAAACTTGGGAGAAAGAAGCTTAAATGGAGCAAGCAAAGTGTCAAATCAGCTTTTTAGCTTTTGTATGGAGAATAAGAAGAATGTGGGCATTTTTTTCCTTTCTAAAAAATTGGGGGAATGGGTTTGATTGCATTTGTGTTTGAAATGGAAAGCTTACCCAGGCTGGAGGCCAAGTTAAATAAGAGTTACTACAATAGATCAAGTAGCAGAAGAATCAGAAGAACTGAAAATGAGTAAGGAAGCACTGTTTTGCCAGACTGTTTAGTGTCCTTTGCAAAGTCATTAGTTTTTATAAACCCTTTGATTTCAAGAGCTCATTTATTTCAGCAAAGTGGCACTTCTCTATATGGTGAATGAAGGTGTAAATGGTAGAAGTAAATAAAATGCTTGGAGAATACTGACATGCCCTCCAAGGGGTGAAGACTATAAATGACAGAGCATTATTTTTCTAGTAGTAAAAGAGCAAGCAAAGGACAAAGCACCCAAACTGCCAAATGAGTCCTCTGTCTCTCACCTTCTGTTTAACACAAAGGAAGGGAAAGAAAACATTCATGTTTCATCAAACCCTTTGCAGGTAACTTCTAAGTGACATGCTAAAGGTTCCAAAGCCTGCCACAAGTCGGGCTTGTTTCCTAAATTTCAGTTCAGGGCTCTAAATTCTGCAAGGGAATAACATGGAATGAGTTCTCAAAAACAAGTGCAGATAGCAGCATACAGCAGCATGCACTATGTCTGCTCTAGCAGAGAGTTGGACTAGATGATCTTCAGAGGTTCCTTCCTACCCACACCAGTCTATGATCCTATGATTCTCTAAAATCCCATCTCCAATAAGCAGACTCTTCCAGTTTCTCTGCCTCTAGTCACTTTCCCTTCTCTGCTCCTACATTTCTCCTCCTGTATGTTCTTCCTTGTGTTGGCATTGAATGTTTCTCTTTGTTTGTTACTAGGTGGGCTCTTTCTTCATGATTAACCTGTGCCTGGTGGTCATTGCCACACAATTCTCAGAGACCAAGCAGCGGGAGCACCAGCTGATGCAGGAGCAGCGGGCCCGGTACCTCTCCTCCAGCACTGTTGCCAGCTACATGGAGCCAGGAGACTGCTACGAGGAGATCTTCCAATATATCTGCCACATCATGCGCAAAGCCAAACGCCGCACCCTTGGGCTGTACAACAGCATACAGAGCCGACGCCAGGGCCATGTGGAGCCTAGCAATGCAAAGCTAGACACAAACAGGAAAAGCCAGAGGCACTACAGTAAGGACTGCATGGGTAAAGCTGGAAATGCCTATAGTGGAAACGTGAGGAGCATCCCCATGTGCCTAAAGAGACCACAAATGTAGAGAGCACACATTTATGTTGGCCATTGAGTATGGGGCCATGGCCAATGCACTAGACTGGCTAGGTGGGAATGTCCAGGCAGAATGGGAATGAAACAGGGATGACTAGCGAGGGACATGGGAAAATCAGGTTTGAAATGCAGAGGCTGTAACGGAATAACACTGAAAGCACTGACTGAGGCTTTTAGAGGGCTCCAGGTCTAATATAGCAAGGGGATGGTAGCAGTCTGTGAGAGCTTAAGTATTGGGGGGTTATAAGAAATTTGGACTAAGGATTGGACTGAGTGACACAACAGGTCCCCCAGAGCTGTCGTCTCAAAATGAGTTGCTGCAGGCCTTGAAGAGAGAGGCAAAGAGAGTAGAATAGTAATGGGGTATCTTCTGAACCAAGGGAGCAATACTGAAGAAGTCGGTTTGATATGCAAGGGCAACAGAGACAATTTCTCTTGATGGGACCAAATACTTTTGTGTGAAATTAGACATGAGGTACCTTTTAAATTGGATTCCTGGCCTGAAAAGTGACTGTAAATATAGTTTTATAGAGTTAATAATAACTGCCTGCCAATCTCTTTTGTAAGTAATGCTCCCATTAACGAGCAAAAAGGTGGATTTTTCAGCTGCTATTGCATACTCAGTCTTTCATTTTCTTTACTTGCTGGAAGGAAAGTTTCTGCCAACCTCATGCACTGTGTTAATGAATTAATTGATTCATTCCCCCAGTGTCCATTTGCTATTACGGCTCCAACTTTCTCACTGAAGCAAGCAGATCTGTTCTGATTCATAGCACATGGACTGTCAGGAGGAACTGCTCTTGTGTTACTTTTCCCTGGCTTCTGGAGATGTTTTGCTAATGTAGCTTCCCTAATTTAGAAAGTTCAGCTCAGTATGTGGGTTCTTGGACCCCACTTGTAACTTTTCAGGCCTAAAGCAGCCCATGTGATCATTTTCCCTTCAGTTCCCACTTAACACAAGCTGCTGAGTCTCAAGCTGTGATTTCTGTATCAGAAAAAACAGCTCTTGCTCTGATGGACATGAACTCCCATTGAGCCTAATCACCAGCAGCTGAACGGTACCCTATCATTTGGTGACACAGCCAGCCAGTGTAAAGCCCCCCAATGGCAATGGCTTTTATTGCTGCCCTTGAGATGATGTGCCAGTGTTTAATCATCATTACTGTTAAAAAGACCAGTTACCTTGACTAAATACTCAAAAGCCAAACAGGTGCCCAGTTTGGATGTCTTTTTCAATGCCACCTTCATGAACTATGAACATTTCTCTCCTCAGGACTGTGCCAGCAGCACAACTCTCTTGACTGCCCTCCTCAGGGTTTGGTCCAGCCCATTGCTGTGACAGCAATCTCTGATCCCAGCAACTGCCCCCAGTGCCATAGTGGGGAGCATGAAGCATCCCAAAGGTTCTCTGTTGTGGATAGTGCTGACTCAGACCAGGAGGATGGAGGAGCCAGTGAAGAGGAAGGAGAGGGCAGTAGAGAGGACCCGGGTGCCTCATCACTGGAGAAGGAAGAGGAAGTAGAAGAAGGTGGACGACTGAAGCTTTGCAGTGACATGTGGAGAGAAGTGAGGGTCAAGCTTCGAGGGATTGTGGACAGCAAGTACTTCAATCGTGGGATCATGATTGCAATCCTAGTGAACACTATCAGCATGGGCATTGAGCACCATGAGCAGGTAAGAAAACTCATGGCATAAGGTAGGCAGTGGGGAGGGCTGTTGAGCCCTGATTGGGGTTGCAGCTTGTTAGAGGCAGAAACTGAGCAATTTGGACCCTAAGCCACAGCACAGATGGTCCCAGCATGGCTTTTGAGCAAGCTTCAGAATCTTGCATAGTCTCTTCCTTATTCCTGAACTGAATCCTTACACTGTGTCCATATATTTTTCCTCTCACTTCCTTTCAGTCCCTCTTTTTACCTCCTTTCTGCACACTTTTATCCCTCTGCTTTTCTTTTCTTACTCTCCCCTCTTTCCACCTCCTTCACCCTTGTCTCTTCCATCTTCCTCATCTCTCTCTTATTTCTCTCTTCATTAGCTTACTGAATTCTTAGTCTATTTGGTTAATTTAATGTGCCCTCTGGGGATGTCACAGGCACTGCAGCAGCATCTCAATTCAAATCCATCAGTTTGTTAGCCTTTCCAGCTTAATTAAAAGATTCCTGAGCACAAGCTCTCTATACAAGAAGGCTAGGAAAGGCACCACTCCCATTTCCAGTTGTCTGAGGATGGGGGGCACTCAGATGGCTTGAGACTTTCCTTTGCTGTGAGAGCAAGAAGTGATGGATAGGTTAAACACAGACAGCAGATGTGGACACAGGTTTGACTTCCGTACCAGTTGTTTGAAGGCAGCTCTGAGTCAGTAGTGCACTTTATCCTAATGACAGGTTTGTGAGATGGAGAAGGACTGCATGCCTTCATTTTATAGCTGGGAATCAGAGACTGTGTGCTT
The DNA here is from genome assembly GCA_013397515.1 of Upupa epops. Lineage (NCBI taxonomy): Eukaryota > Metazoa > Chordata > Aves > Bucerotiformes > Upupidae > Upupa > Upupa epops. The sequence continues at coordinate 249,961 of VZRI01002661.1, forward strand.
TGTGATGTGTAGTGCCAGCTTCCAGAAGGTGTTAAGCACACCCATGACCTTGCATCTGCAGTGCTGGCTGGCAGCTCTGCTGCACTTTGCATCTGAGTAGACCACACTGTACATCCATGTCTCAGGTCTATGCTGCCAGTCTGAATCCAACAATCATTTCTTCCCTGGGTCTACCGAGACCACAACAGTAGAAGATCATTCACTACCAACATGCTGACTCCATTAAGAATTTGGAGCCAAGGTGAACACTAGAACTGAATATATTCTCAGGCACAGAGTTTGGTTCAAACAAGGTACTCAGATTTGTTCATTGTATCAGGGTAGAGCTATCTCAAGACTTAGAATATCTCAGATTCCCTGTGTGAGGCAACACAGTCCCTGAGTCAGTATCTGAAGTCCCAGATGTCTGGATTCTACTCACATATCAAGCATTAGACCATTTTTCAGAGCCCAGCTAGTTTCTGATACAAGGATGGGAAACCTTAATTTGATCCCAGAATGCAAAACTGCACTGGATGCTTCAGTACCAGAAAAATACTGACATGAACATAGAGGAGAGGAGAATGAAGAAGAGGTTGGAGAGGTTGACTCATGAAAACAGATTAAAAAGAGCGATGTATTTATCACGTATCAAAGAGATGACTAAGAGTTGAAGCTCAGGACAATCTGAAACAGCCCACTGATGTTTTAAAGATGTGAGCACCAAGCAGGGAGAGCCATTGTTCAATTTGGCTTGTTGGAGACAGCATGAATTAAGAGTTTAGCAGAAGAGTATTGGAGTTGGAGGTAGAGCATTCACTCTCGTGTTCTGGCTATCATGTGTGCATAGATTTAAGCCCTTCTAGGCCGCCTCTGCTGTGTTTGTACAGCCCACAGCAGAGTGGGAGCTGTCTGCAGCCTTGGGGTTTCTAGTAGCGGGTTATTAACGACACATCCTTCAAGTTATGCTATCACTTTCTATCCATAAGTAGCTAGGAAAAGCTTATGACCCTGCATGCTGTTTCTGCTAGAAAGAGATGTCAGCTAAATTGATCATAACTGAAAAATGTGGTGCAGCCTGTTTGTTTAGAGTGTGTATACTGAATCCTGTTTCCCTGGCACAAGAGGATTAAAAAAATATAATTCAGAGCATACCATGAAATCTAGGTCTTTTTCAGTGAACATTAGTTCAACAGTATAGAGGCATTGCTGCTTCCCTTTGCTCTTTCAGTTTTCCTCTAGCTGTGCTATCAGTAAATCTCAAACTGAGGCTTCATCACTTCCTTTTCTCCCCTTCCTTTCTTCCTTTCCTGTTGTTTTTGCTCCCAGAAACACAGAACAATAATGCAACAAACCCCCTCTGACCACAGAGATTTGTGATTTGCAGGAAGACTCCATCCTACAACTGATATAACACTTGTTGCTCCAGCTACTTTATAGAATTGTAAAATGGTTTAGGTTGGAAAGGACCTTAACGATGATGCAAATTCAACCCCTCTGCCATGGGCCCACTAGACCTGTTGCTCGGAGTCCCAGACACTCAAGCATATGAATCTCTCCTGGTGCCGAGCTAATGCATATAGAGACCCCTTGAGCTTTTATTTTCTGGTGCATGGAAGATGACAGCTCCAGCCACTCTCTGGGAATGCATCTGACAGGGAAAGAGGCCACGTGAAGGTGTCACCAGTTTGAGCAGTCCTGTTCATGGCGCATCTGTCTGCTCCTTGCTGCTTCACTTGTTCACTCACTGTACACACATGAGCTGACCCACTGACCAGAGCACTCATCAAACATCTGGTTAAGGGGTGAGAGAGGCTGCAGGAGCCAGTCAAAAAGTTCAGTCTCAGAAACACACAAATGTGGGGGTCGAAGCCTCTGTGCAAATCTCGCCTTCAATTCCTGAGCCTTGACCAACAGAAAAACAAATCATAATGAAAATTATCTGTTTGTTACAATCCAGGGGTTTAATATTCACTGTGTTCTTCTCCCAGGAGACTTCACCCTAGCAACTCAAACCACTTTACTTGGATCCAAACGACCTTAAAATTTGACTTTGTTTAGCTTATCCATCCAGTCCCTTGTCCGGTCCTGTTTGTGTGGCCAAAGCAGTTTCCCATCTCCTTGTACATTTCTTGCGAGGGAAATACTGCACCGGTATGAGTCATTTTCAATCCTTAATCTTATCAGGACTTATCATGTGTAAATAGATAAGTTGAATAAAATCCATCAGTGTGCATTATACCATGTAATATCCTCAGTGCTTGGCCTTCGGATATTGCTGGGACATCTCACCAGCCAAAATCCTTCTTTTCAAGCTTTGTCCTGCCTGAAATAGGGTTTTTTCCACTTCTTCAGATCTATTTCTATTTGAAAGTGCCTATTTTTAAAAACCAGTGTAGAAAATCAAGATATTAGGTTCTTGTGACTGTCCAGAAGGACCCTTTTAAGAGTCTTACTTTTGATAATATTCACAGAGGATCTGCTGCTGTTTACTCTTCTCCCTTACTCAGCATGAGGATGAAGTGCTGCTCCCAGCTGAATCTCAGGCTGCCTTTCTCATCTATTTTTTGAATGGCCTGTTGGACTCGAGATTCTTAGCCATTGGTAGCCAACGAGACAGTTTCTGAGAAACTTAGTTTATCTTCTCCAGTATTTAATTACAGTATTCCTTCATACATCAGATGAATACTTTATGAGGACTGTCTTGTGTGGATCAGGAGACAATCCCATTTCCTAACTAGACCAGGCTAGACCACTGTGGATCAGTGCCTTCATATCCTTTAGCCCGAATGATTTCTCTTCGTACCAGCGTTGATCACATCCACAAATTCATATTTTACAGTTACTGCTTCTCTTTTCACTATTTGCTGCCTGTCAGAAATATGCAGCAAATGTCCCAGACAGCTCATCATACTGACATTTAGTAAATGACAGAACAGTCTCCCTGGGGTGGTAGATGAAACCACATTACTTCATCCTTGTAAAACCAGGGTATAACAAAACATCACAAAATCCTGCCTTGGTTGTGGGGTAGTGATTAGAGTAAATAAAAGCTGGTTGGTATATTCCATGGCTGATATGACTCTTGGGATTATTGTTAAGTGACTTCAAAATAGTGAGTAAAATGGACTGGCTGGAGAGCTCTCTCTACAGAGTATTTCTCTCTCATGTTTTTGCAGGCAGTGATGTGCAGGTATAGTTTGGTAGAGCTGGTCTGCATAGACCACTTCAGTCCTTCTTCAGTTTCTAAATAGTTGCAAATTTACTCCTGGTTAGGATAAACTTCTCCTGCAGGAGCTTCGTAGTGCTTTGCATATTTTTAACCTTTTCTATCATGCAGGAGTTTGACTGTTGTCAGATAATTTTCAGTCTAATCTAATGTTAGTGAGAACATCAAAAAGGGTAGGGAAAAGGTGAGCCACTGCCCTCTATTGCCCCAGTTCTAGTTTCTGATCACTGTGCAGGAGCTCTGAAATAGATCTGATCTACGCTGTTAGGAGGGAAGTCTTCATGCCATGAAAATGTGAATTAGGTAGTTTCATGGGTATGGAAAGGGATCCATATGCAGAGTAGGTGAACCAGTCTGGATGGAGCCATGCTCTATCTCCTGGAAACTCTCTTCCCTTCAAGGTAGCTACTCTCCTCACTGCTATACTCAGCTCCCATGGTTTTGTCCTAGTTTCTCTCCTGGTGCAATGGGTAACTCAGTCTCTCCTGGCTTGACAATATGAACAGACTTCATGTGGGAAGATTCCGCTCTTCCCTGGTTTTGTTTGGATTAAAATCACCTTGAATTCAAGCCTTTCCTTGTGGACATCTCAATTTGCAGTTTCTATGTAAACCTGAGTGGCCTGTGAGGAGGAAGCCTTGCTAATGGTTTTGGTAATAAATGCTGGAGTGCTCTCCATTGAAGCCCATGGAGCTCTCACAATTGTGAAGTGACACAATCTGTCTTGGGGAAAGTGGTCACAGAATTATAGTCTTTGATTCTTGGTGAAGCATGGAGGGGGATCATCAGAATTGATACCTTGGACTTCCAGAGGGCAGACTCTGGTATCTTTTGGACTATGGTTGAGAAGAGTCCCTTGGATGGCAGTTCTGGAGGGCATAGGAGCCCAGGAAGGCTGGGCATAATTTAAGGAAGTAATTTTAAAGGTGCAAGAGCTGACCCATCCCCAGGTCACAGAAGATGAGCTCACAGGAAAGAAGACTGGCCTGGCTAAACAGAGAGCTTTGGCTGGAACTCAGGAACTCAAGCAAAGTTTATGGTCTTTGGAAGATGGGGCAGGCAATTTGTGAGGACTACAAAGATGCCATAAAGCTGTGCAGGGAGAAAATGAGAAAGGCCAAAGCCCAGCTTGAACTGAACTTGGTGAATTCACTGTGGTGAATGGCAACAACCTGAGAGGTAGGGAGAATCTCCATCCTTTATTGGATGCAGAGGGAAACAGAGTAACCAAGGATCAGGAAAAGGCTGAGGTACTTAATGCTGTCTTCGCCCTGGTTTTTAATAGCAGAACTAGTTGGTCCCTGGACACTCAGCCCCTGGAGATGGAAAACAGGGATGGGGGAACAAAATAGTCCCTACATCATCCGTGAGGAAATGGTTATGAACCTGCTTCTTAAGCTGGACACTCACAAGTCTATGGGGCTGGATGAATTACATCCTAGAGTGCTGAGGGCGTTCGTGGTTGTGGTTGCCAAGACATTCTCCATCATCTTTCAGCAGTCCTGGCTAACTGGGGAGATCCCAGCAGACTGGAGGTTGGCCAATGTGATGCCCATCTTCAAGAAGGGCTGGAAAGAGGATCCCAGTAACTACAGATCTGTCAGTCTTACCTTGGTGCCAGGGAAAGTTATGGAACAGATAATCATGAGAGCCATCACAGAACAGTTAGAGGTTAACCAGATGATCAGGCCCAGTCAGCTTGGGTTTGTGATCAGCTTGGCAAGATCAGATCCTGCTTGGCAAACCTGACCTCATTCTATGGTAATGCAACCTGCTTAGTGGTTGAGGGAGCGGCTGTTGGTACAGTCTACCTGCACTTCAGTAAAGCCTTTGACACTTTGGCACAACATCCTAATGGGAAAGCTGGCTGTCCATGGCTTGGACAGGCATGTACTCTGCTGGGTGTAGTACTGGCTGGATGGCCGGGCCCAAAGAACTGTGGTCAGTGGAGTTAAATCTGGTTGGCAGCCACTCATGAGTGCTGTCCCCCAGGCTCAGTACTGGGACCACTCCTGTTTGACAACTTTATCAATGGTCTTGATGAGGAGATCGAATACACCCTCAGTAAGTTCACAGGTGATACCAAGTTGGGAGGGAGTGTCGATCTGCTGGAGGGTAGTAAGGCTCTACAGAGGGACCTGGACAGGCTGGATCAATGGGTCGAGGTCAATTGCATGAGTTTTAATAAGGCCAAATGTCAGGACCTGCTTTTTGGTCACAACAACCACCGGCAGCACTACATGCTTGGGAAGAGTGGCTGGAGAGCTGCCTGGCAGAGAAGGACCTTGGTGTGCTGATTGACAGTGGTTTTAGTATGAACCAGCAGTGAGCCCAGGTGGCCAAGAAGGCCAGTGGCATCCTTGGCTTGTATCAGAAATTGTGTGACCAGCAGGATGAATTAAGTGATCCTGCCCCTGTACTTGGCACTGGTGGGGCCCCACTTCAGTACTGTGGGCAGTTTTAGGCACCTCAACAAAAAAAGGTCCAAAGAAGGGCAACAAGCTGCTGAGGGGTTTGGAAAACAACCCCTGTGAAGAGTGACTGAGGGAGCTGGGTCTGTTTAGTCTGGGGAAAAGGAGGCTAAGGGGAGATCTTATTGCTTTCTACAACTACTTAAAAGGAGGTTGTAGTGAGAGTGGGGTTGGTCTCTTCCCACTGGTGACAGGTGATAGGATGAGGAGAAATGGCCTCAAGTTGCACTGGAGGGGGGTAGGTTTGGTATCAGGAATACAGTAAGGGTAGTAAGCACTGGAACAGGCTCCCCAGGGAGGTGATTGAGTCACCATCCCTGAATGCATGTCAAAAATTGTTTGGATGTGGTGCTTGGGGACATGGTTTAGTGCTGGGTTGTTAGAGACAGGGTAGTAGGGTTGAGGTTGAACTCGATCATCTTGAAGGTCTTTTCCAACCTGAGCAATTTGGAGCAATCCTTGTGTTGGGGATCCTATATGTTGATTAAAAGAAAAGGAGAGAAATACTTTTTCCCTGTTCACCAGCCCAATTCATCAAGTTCACATTTCCCTGGCCAGAGACAGTCCCTAGCACTATCTGTATCCCAGCTACTAGCCTTGTCCACTGTCACGCAGGGCCACAATGCCCCAGGCGTGAGGGTATCCCAGCACAGAACAGCCCCTGCTGACCCCCAGCTGCAGTCTGATGACGTTTGGCACTCTGAATTATCTGAAGCTCCAGAAGTGGCTGCAAGGCAGGATCTGTATTTAGTGAGTGAGACTCTCTAGCTGGCTCCTGTCTGTCTTTGCTGTCTTTTTTTCCCCCTGACTTTGTGTATTTTGTATTGCTCTTCCTTTCCCATTCTTCTTTCTGACTCTTCTCTTTCTCCACTTCTTCTGAGTGCCAGTGGGTTTATTTTACTAATTAATTTTTTCCACTTTGTGTTTTTGATTTTTCTTTCAGTGCCTTTTTCTCTGCCCATCTCTCCTTCCTTTCCCTGCCCAGTCTTTCCTCCCCCTTTCTTTAGTAACCATGCTGTTCTGGGCCTAATTGATGGCCCATTAGAAAAAGATTAACAGGTGGAGGCTTGACTAGAGAAACAGATGTCAGGGAGGGAAGGAGAGATGTGGGAACAGGTGACCTTTTCCACAAGTGAGAGGCTTTTAAAACATCAATTGCTCCCTACGACAGCACAAGACAGAATGTGTGGACAGCAGAGAGGAGGATATTCCACCATCATAACCTGTCACTTTTTACATTGCTCATTCTTATTGACATAATAATTTGATTCGGGCTGAAGATGGCATCTCTGTTTAGCATACGGACCTCATGGCCCCAACGAGCATCGTAGTGCCTAGCTCTCTCTATGAAGTGATCTTCAGCTCTCCCTTCCCATATGCACTTTCTTCTTCTTTCTTTCCTCTTATCTCCTTTCCTCTCCTTCTCATTTTCAGGATGATTTTGTTATTCAAATGTAATTATGGATGGAATTGAGTCATCTCCCCCTTTGTTTTATCTTCTGGAAATAGGCTATTTCAATGAAAATCTGCAACAGGTAGTGCAAGAAACTAGCAAAGGGCATGGGAAGCCATAAGTGTGAGGAGTAGTTTCCAGTCCATTTGCTCATCCTTGAGGATCCCAGAGCATGGTTTAAAGCAGGTGGAGGATCAGACCCGTAAGGGCATTTCCCCCTCACTTCCCCTTCCTGGTGAATAAATAACAGTCACAGCCAACACAAAGGCTGCCCTTCATAACAAAATGTTTTGCAGTCCTTGGGAAGAGACCATGACTCCCTTTCCTAGCGAGTACTGAAATGATGGTAAAAATCGAATCACAGAATGGTTTCGGTTAGAAGGGATGTCAGAGATCACCCAGTTCCAGCTTGCCTGCAATAGGCACAGACACCTCTCACTAGATCTGGTTGCCCAGGGCCCCATCCAAACACTTCAATGAGGGGGGCATCCGCAGCTTCTCTGGGCAACTTTTTCCGGGGCCTCACCACTGTCAGAGTGAGGAATTTCTTCCTGAGATCTAATCTAAATCTACTTTCTTTAAATTGAAACCATTTCCCGTTTCCCTTCACTAGTGTCTCTCATAAAAATTCCCTCTCCAGCTTTCCTGTAGCTCCCTTCAGGTACTGGAAGGCTGCTGTAAGGTCCCCCCCAGAGACTTCTCAGGATGAACAGCCCTGATTTTCTCAGCCTGCCTTCATAGTGTTCCAGCCCTCTGATCATCCCTGTGGCCCTACTCTAGACTTTCTCTAACACTTCCATGACCTTCTTTTACTGAGGTCTCCAGAAGATAATAGGTCTGACCCAGGACTCACTTTTTTGTTTCCACAATGCCAGGAGTGTCTGTCCTCTCTTTCCCTGAAAAACAGGCTTTAGTGATTTTCTTGTTCCCATTCATTTTATGTGATGCTTAAAAAAAGTGGTGGCCAAGTGTAGCAAAGACCAGTGTGAAGGAAGAGGGATGTCTTCAGCCATCTTTTTGGCCTGGGATACCATCCAGTGAGAGTACTACCGCGTGCTACCACAGAGCCAGTGTCATCCTTGAATGCTTGGAGCTGAGGCTCAGTGACACAGTAGGTTAAACATGAAATACAGAGCTTTGTCTGAGATGTGACAGGTTGTCAAGCATGACTTCCCCTAGGTGAAGCCATCCTGACTGTCCCTAATGACCCTCTTGACCCTGATGTGCTTAGAGCCAGTGTCCAGGACAAATTGTTCCATTACCTTTCCTGGGATGGATGTGAGGCTAACCACTCTGTAGTTACCTGGGTCCTCCTTCTTAAAGATTGGAGTGACATCTGCTAACCTCCAGTCTCTAGGCACCTCTCCTGATCCCCAAGATTTAGAAAAGGTGATGGAGAGTGGCTTAGCAATGACTTCCACCGTCTCCCTTAGCACGCGCAGGTGCATCCCATCAGGGCCCATGGATTTATGTACGTTCAGTTTGCTAAACACATCCCTAACCCAGTCCTCATCAGCACAAGGCAGTCCAAACACATTGGCTTCTGTTGGAGGAGGCTGTAGCACAGGGGCTAAAATATGTGTCAGAGATTTGACCAAAAATAAAACCCGAGGCAGGGTCAGATTGCCCTTTTTCTGTTTTGTTTCTACACAGCCATTTTGTGTCACAGCTGGAGGTTTTCACCTTGTACTTCTGCCTTTCTCCTCTTACTGACCATTACTCTCTCTATGGTGAATACTGGCCTTCCTTTTCCTTACGTATTAGCAGTGTGCTGCTCCCTGCACTTGACTCATTCATCCAGTCTGATACCCACTTGGATAACTATTCGGACTACTCTGAGGACAGAAGCATGAGGAAAGACTACTGGAGCTAGACCAGAAAAGTAATGTGTGTGAAGGGTTTGGTGGGGAACAGGCGAGGAGACAAAAATAGAGAAGGGTTAAAATAGAGAAGTGCCGTGAGGTTTAGAGGAAAACAAGGAGCTGTATCCCTATCATTCCAATGTTTTCAGAATTTCAGCCAAAAAAAGGTGTCAGCTACATGTTGAAGCCTCAGAGAAAGAAGTCCTTGAAGAAAGGCATAGACCATAAGTCAGCTGCTTTTGACAAGCTTCAAAGAATACTCGAGCTCTTTGCACAAAGTAAAGCAGCTGGGCAGCCAGGTTATAGAGTGGGATGTGGGAGACACATGGCTGTGTGTGTTGGCAGTGTGAATGGCAGTGAGACTCCTGACCATCCCTAGTGAAAGAAGTTGTTGGAGACATAATCTGTTGTGAAGGTAGTAAACATACAAAGGAGTGGAAGAGACTCTATGCTGCTGCACTCTAATCTCACCTATGGGAGCTTTACAGATCCCTGCAAAGCCTGTCCCCTGACAATGGTGGCACTGTATTTCCCCTAACTTCAAGTCTTCAGTTCTGACTCTCTGAATTTGCCTTCTCTCCAGCCAGAGGAATTGACCAACATCTTGGAGATCAGCAACGTTGTCTTTACCAGCATGTTCGCCCTGGAGATGATCCTGAAACTTGCTGCTTTTGGTCTCTTTGATTACCTCCGCAACCCCTACAACATCTTTGACAGTATCATCGTCGTCATCAGGTGACAAGGGGATTGGCCACAATACATATCAAAAAGAGTACCACACAGCTTGCACTTTTGTATATGCCTTTCCAAGAAGGATTTAGGAGGTGTAGTGGGGGGAGCTGATGCACAAAACCAAAGGCTGGGAGACCAAGTTGTCTTTTTCCAACAGTTAGTGATCCTATCCAGGCTACATAGCATTTCTGTCCCTCAGTTCTCTCCTCTGTAGAACAGAGGCAATTGCCTTGTAAGTTCACAACAAATGTTAGCTATACAATATTTCTTAAATGCACTAACTAAGGCTGCTACAAAGGTTCAGGTGATAGATAGAATCTGTCTTACTAGAATGTAATGCCAAAATCCTTTCCTCATTCTTTCAATGTGCAGCACCACGTTCATGTTCTTAAGGGAGAAATGCAGCTTTCTACTCCTAGGTGTAGCCCTATATACTACTAATTATACCTTGCTCAAACAGGTTTTCCCTCTGACCCTTTTATATTTGCTGTCAATGCAAAGGTAAAAAAGCTTGGATGAGCACTGTTATTCCTCTCTCCCATTTGTTCACTCATCTTTACTTTCTTCGTCTCTTACTCCCTGTGCTGCTCTGGGCCATAGCATCTGGGAGATCATTGGCCAGGCAGATGGGGGCCTTTCAGTGCTGAGGACTTTCCGCCTCCTGCGGGTGCTGAAGCTGGTGCGTTTCATGCCCGCACTGCGCCGCCAGCTTGTGGTGCTGATGAAGACTATGGACAACGTAGCCACCTTCTGCATGCTCCTCATGCTCTTCATCTTTATATTCAGGTGAGGAGGCAGTTCCCTTACAGTGTGGAGACCAACTTCAGAGCGTGATTACATGACTTCTCTTGCCCATTGCTCTGTGCTCAAGCAGCACTGACAAGAATGTAAGTGTTTGTATGGGCTGAGGGAAGGGCTTGAAGAATGCTGACACCAAATGCACGTGTTGAGCATAATGGCCCATTGTATGATAGGTGAAGTCTCTTGGTTGTTAACACTAGCTGCAGGACAGTTCAGTCTGAAGGCTGATTCTGGCAGAAAGGCAGCAGGTAGCAGCCTAGGAAGTTTCTCAGTGTATCCTGTGGATGCAGAGATAGAGAGACGAAGAAAAATGAAAGCAAACAAGAATGATGAAGAGAGCAGATCTGAAGGGCAGTCAGGTGGGTATACATGAGCTCTGAGACAGTACAGATGGAGAGCAGGGGGTTTTGGTGAGCCAGAGGAGTTTGATGCACAGCTCCTTCACAGATAGTGGTCTGCGTTGTTCTACCCCTCATTCCTGTGGTGTGACTTGAGATTGTGGTAAGGAAAATATAATGACTGATGAACTTGTTGATGGCAGAGATATTCATATTTGGCACTGTCTCCACTTCTTGTCCCAACAGCATCCTGGGAATGCACATCTTTGGTTGTAAGTTCAGCCTTAGGACAGACACAGGAGACACAGTTCCTGACCGGAAGAATTTTGACTCTCTGTTATGGGCCATCGTTACTGTCTTCCAGGTGAGCCCACCTTTTTCTCTATGAGTGGGCTAAGGCAAAGCAAAGAGGATCAGGGAGTGCCTTTTCTCACTGCAGAGCATTGTACTCACTCCAGACAGCACAGAAGACCGCAAGAAGGCTCCAACATGCGATGTTTGGAAGAACAGTACTGGCATACTTCCCAGGCAGGGTTGCTCCTTCCTTCCTAGGATTCAGTTTGCAAAGATCACGTCTGTTGTTGAGTTGCATCACCTCAGCATAAGACTGCCCATATGGCTGCTTTTGCTTCCTCTTGCTCAGTCAACATTATCAGGGAGAAGCTGAGCAGTGACAGTGGTCAGTGGGTCTGTGGTTAAGTGAGGAAGTTAAGAGGTCTGATGTGGTTCCGATGTGTATCCTTTCACTACCCTTTTCTGAGAATTCCCTTCATATTCTTCTTTCATGTGTCCTGTGCTCCTGGTTGCAGATCCTAACTCAAGAGGACTGGAATGTGGTGCTCTACAATGGCATGGCTTCCACCTCGCCATGGGCATCCCTCTACTTTGTGGCTCTCATGACATTTGGCAATTACGTGCTCTTCAATCTGCTGGTGGCCATTCTTGTGGAGGGGTTCCAGGCTGAGGTGAGTTGCCACCAAGACCTCATCAGGAGGAGGAATAGAAGTGCTAAAAGAGTACTGGGATGGAGAGCTGCCAGTGTATTACACCTCAGTCATTTTCCTTGTTTAGTTCAGGTGTGGACTTCATTAAACCCCCCCCAGTGTTGATGCTTACAAGGAAAGAGACAAACTTTCTAGAAGAGAGTTCACATTTTCTATCCTGTGCCCCTTCAGAAGCAAGAACACAGTATCCCAGGTCACAGGAGACCCTTTCCAGTGATCACACCGATGCCTGGCTGCTGAGATTTTACAGTTATTCCAGCAGTGAAAGACAAGAACGAATTATCTTTTCTCTTTATGAGTTCCTGCTTTCTAAATTTGTATGTTTCAGGGTGATGCCAACCGATCATACTCGGATGAAGATCAGAGTTCATCAAACATGGAGGAGTTAGATCAGTTTCAGGAGATCCAGGAGGGCTCAGGTACAGTAGCTCAAACAGCCTCATGATCTAGATGTTAGATGTTAGGTTTATTTGGTGTATTTGGATTTAGGTTGGACTGGATGATTTTTGAGGTCTTTTCCAACCTTATTATTACTGTGTTACTGTGTGTTATGTGATTATCTCCCATTGCTGTTTAGTGAGAAATCTGACAGCAGATTCTGCAGAAAATAAGCTCTGATCTCCAAGAACTTAGAGGTTTGAATGTTGTGCTACTTTGTGGTTTTATCTTGAAAAACAGAGGTGTGTTTGCATCCTGATGAATACAATAGCTAAAAGGAGCAGTTACTTAGTGACCTACAGATTGACAACTAGAAGAGAGAAGTGAGTTGGTCTTTATGTAACTTTGAGGGGCACCTGAATGCTGGTGCAGGAATGCTGTGTCCAAATCTGGGGCCCATACTTGGATAGGGGGTACCAACACATTAAAAAGAACTTGGACAAATGTGAAGTCTTGCCTCATAGTGAGAAGCTAATGAAGCTTACAGAAACCAGAGAAAAGACTTGATCACACACTCTAAGTGCCGACCATAAGGGGAGATTTCAGATGGTAGGTGGCTCTTTAATTGAGCAGGAAAAAGCATAATGAGATTGTAAAGGTTGAAAGCAAAAGCTAGAGAAAACCAGACTGGAAAAACTATGTATTTTTAAGGAAAGATAATTAACTGGTAGAACTGTCTGCCTACAAATTTCTGGGTAAGGTCTCTACCTCTCAAAATTTTTCCTTGAAGATTGGAAGTCAAGAAGTATTCTAGTTCAGACAGAACTTGATAGCGCACAGCAACAAGAGCAGCTTGCTCTACAAAAGAAGGCAAGTCAGGAGCTGAAAGGGAGGCACACTCAAGCAGGAGGACAGAGACCAGGCCAACACATAGTACTTGTATAAGATAAGATGAGTAGGTCCTCCGACTCTAACCAGGGTCTGCCAGGGGTTCAGAGATTGCTAGGCAAGTCCACAAGGGTGAGGTGAGCCTGAGGTCAAGCCAAGAAGCCCAGCCAGTAAGTCAAGATCAGAACTAGCAAGGTGCAAAGACAGGCACAAGTCTACTCACTTCATATCCCAGACAAGGCTGATAAGCATAGATCTGAGTTTAAATGCAGCTCCCACAGCAAGAAGGCGTGGCTTCAGGCTTGCCACAGCCCTTTTCTGCAATGTAGCTGTTTTCACAACAATCTGACCCTGGGTTGCATGATTGCACTATACCAGAGCTTACCTTGAATAGAGGCAGCTGAACCCCTAGGAGAGCAGATGAGGAAGAGATTGTGGGACATGTTGGTGCACTGGCAGCTGTGATGCTGCATGCAGCTGAGAATATGTGCCCTTCATTATGCAACAGGTCAAACAAAGATGATTTTTCCAGCCCTTTAAGGCATTAAAATCCAGTACTGTGTTTTCTCCATCCATCTCAGCAAATGCTGATTGTTATCCACAGCACCACACATTCCCCTCAAAGATGTTCTGGATCATTGAGGTCAGTGATCAGTCATTTGAAGAGGCCCAGTGTAGTAGGATAGACTTGAAAGAAGGGTTTGATTGCAGGAATTTAAAGGTGATCTGAACACACAGATGTCCGTGGGTCTCCCCGTTTTCCTTAGTCTTTTTCTCAGTATCTCAGCATAACTGTTTTAAATAGCCAGTCTGACAGTTGGTGGTATTTGTTCAGACCTGAGGACGCGTGTGTCTGTTCTTGGCATGCAGAAGCACACTCTCCTCCCCTTTCTGCTGGGGTTCAGCTTCTTGATCTGCTTGTCAACCTGAGTCTACATGACCAGCATTCTGCTCATCTCTCTGGCCCCAAGGATTGCTGCCATCAGTTTGAGGAACTGAGGAGAATACTTCAAAGTCTTCCCAGCTTGCACTGCTTTTGCCACAACACTCTAAATCAGAAAGGATTGATGTTGATTGATGCTAAGCAGTTAACGTTCTGTTAGATGCTGCTATCATGCTAAATAGCTTAGACATGGAAACAGTGGATAGTGAGGAACACACTTTCTTCTTTTCTCTTTCATCTTCCTGCATCTTTCCATCCAGATCCCAAGCTCTGTGCAATTTCTGTGACGCCTAATGGACACTTGGACCCATCCTTGCCCTCTCCCAACCCACCAGTGGCTACTGGGGGCATTACCAATTCTTCACACAACTCGTTACAACCAGACCAGATCCGTGTGGCTGTTGGCTCCCGGAAGAGCAGTGTGATGTCCCTGGGCAGAATCACTTATGACCAGCGTTCCTTGGTGAGTGAATAGAAAAGTGTGTTCTACCCTTCCTTTGAAGTCTAAGCCCCCTGTTGTCTTTCTGCCATCATCTGGGGATTGCTGTGGATGATTGTACTGCTGCTGTAGGTTTCGAACACAACCATGTTGTCTGTCTTTAGGAAGCCAGGTCAGTTCATGACATTGAAATTTCTAGATTGTGGAAGTCTTTTTCCAGGTTATTGATCTATATTCTTTTGGTGGGAGAGGGAGAGCATCAATAAGATGTTCATCTTAGAGTGAAACACATTTTGTCCCTTTGCCCTTTCCTTGTTTTCCTAGAATACAGGACACAAAATGATGCCCTGAATTACAAGCATAGGAGTACCTGTGTGATGCCAGAACTGCCGAGTCCCATAACAGATGTGTTTTCTGTGACAGCACAGAGAGAAATCTTGGCTTGGAACTCCTCATAGCCAGTCCTGCTGCAGTGTAACACTTTCACAAGCACTGCTGGCTGTCCAGACAAAGCATCTCAGATCTGTCCACCTTGTCACATCAAGTTTCAGGTTTCTATCCATGGATTCAGCTTTGGGGGGGCTGCATCAGTGCTCAAAGGACTCAAGCCCCTTTTATTTCTAGACAGGGCTTGCTGACAGCCACGTACTGTAGTAAGTTTCTGATGTGGTTGGACTTGGCTGTAAACAAGCAGCCTGTTTCTCTCATATTTTCCTTTCACGAAGACTGTGCTTCAAGACGATTTGTCAGATCATCACCCTATACCTTGTGTTATCCTTTACCCTAGAGCAGCATAAAATGCCGCCAATCAGATTTTTATGAGAGCTTTAGTTACACCAGCACACAGTGAAAATAACAACATCGGGCACCTGGCCTTTGGCTTTGTGTTTTACCTTCTCTGTCAGTGCTTTGCACACAGATGGTGCTAGAAAGTAATCACAGACAACACCATTGCTCATTCGTTACCGGTTCTTGTCAGATGTGCAGAGGTTGCTGCTAAATTCCCACCATGCAGCTTCCTCAATGGCTGCACAATGGCAGCTTTCTGGCTTAGAGGCCCAAGGAGAAGGCTGGGATCTGAAACAGGATTTCATGGTCTCTCCTTGTGCCCAGAGTTGCTAAGTCCTCATTTCTTTCCTACAGTCTAGTTCCCGCAGTTCCCACTATGGTGCCTGGGGACGCAGTGGAGCCTGGGGGAGCCGTCGCTCCAGCTGGAACAGCTTGGCCCGGGGACACAGCCTGAAGCATAAGCCTCCCTCTGCCGAGCATGAATCTCTTCTGTCGGGGGAAAGGCACAAGGCAGCAGATGGGGACCCAGACAGGACAGGAAGAGTGTTTCATCACCGTCGGACACTTTCCCTGGACAACAAAGGCTCCTGTGACCTACTGGAATTGGCCTCCATCCCGTCTGGCCACAGGGTCACCCATAAGCTAGGAGCAGCCCCTGGGGCCAGCGAGCATCAAGACTGCAATGGCAAAATGCCCAGTATTGCCAAGGAGATCTTTCCAAAGATGAACAGCCACAGGGAACGGGGAGAGGATGACGAAGAGATAGATTATGTGAGCACTTGCTGGAGGGAACTGGGGGTTACACCTCAGTGCTATGGGAAATCACAAATCCATCCTGAAGTTTCAGTCTCCCCATCGTGTGGATGGGAGAACTTGCAGAAGTGCTTTAAGCACAGCTGGAGGGCAACACTGAATGCCGATGGAGCCTTCCAGGCCCAGACTTCCTGCAATACAGTCATTCTGGTGGATGGTGGGAGGAAGGCAGATGTGAGGAATGTCATTCAGGGGTGGTTATTTCAGAGCAGTGCATCCAGTGATGTCTACAGGCTAGTAAAGGCCAGGCTGTGTGAGTAGCAAGAGCTTTGCATGGGGAACATAAGCAAATCAGAACAGGATGACAAGGCAAGTGAATTTTGTGGTGCCAGCCTGGGATACTGTGAACAGATGAAGGGGTAGGGGGAGGGTCAGTAAGAATTTGAACAGACTTGTATGCTGTGTGAAATGAAATAACTCTCAAGCCCTAGTGCCAACAGAAAGCCTTCCTGTCCTGACCTCTTGTTTAGATGGGGCAGTGAGGGAACACTGTCCTCATGTAGCAAAGTCACTCCAACAGCTCTGAGAAGGCATCGTGGACAACACCCAGCTCTGGAAAAGACATCAGCATTTTTATTTGTAACTATCTAGGGAGGAAACTAGGTGCCAATAGGTAAACAGGCCCTGGCAAATCAGCTTCTGCCTTATTTTCAGTGTCTTGTTCCTCTTCAAGTCCATTTCCTTATTTAGGGGCTTGAAGAAAAGCAGGTAGTGTCCTTGGGGAAACTGTAGGTAGTGGTGTTTTGGGGTTAGATCTGAAAGGAAGAGTGGGTCTCTCAGGCAAGGGGGAAGGTAACCAGTAGCACATGCTTCTGCTGCATCCCTCCAGAGCCTGTGCTTTCGCATCCGGAAGATGATGGAAGTCTATAAGCCAGACTGGTGTGAGTTACGGGAAGACTGGTCCATATATCTCTTCTCTCCACAAAACAGGTTTGTACAGTTTTTTCCATGAGAGGGTTGTGAAGATGAGGCAGATGCTGTTGCCATGCTGACTACATCCCCTGAGCTGCATGTTAGACTGCAACTTCAAACTTAGCAGCTGTGAATGTGTTTTGTCTCATCCACCTCCCCTTCTACAGCCAAACAGCTCTTCCTTGACTCACGAGAGATGAAAGGAAGGAGAGAATCTTAAATAGCAATTGTGATTTTCCCTCCCTTTAGAGCATCCCATTTTTCTTTTGTGTAATCATAAATATTTATAGCAAGTGAGACAGGGAATACTAACATTAACCCAAAACGGAGAAAGAATGTATTATTAACGACTCCATAATACTGATATTTCTTCCCCTGGTACCAGAACAGTCTCTCAATTTTATTTTCAGTCCCGATCCCAACTTATCAGCAGTCACAGCACATCTTTTAGGGCAAAGTTAGAATTCTTGTCAGGAAAAAAGAAATGTGGGATAAAATCTCCCTGCTAAAAGGTCTTACCACCAGGTGGACCTGTCTATGTGTCCCATGGTATCTGCACACGAGTGCATCACCCCCTGAAAAGACAGTGGTTTCATTATAGGTCATAAGAGAAAGCTTCTTGTGACACCGATGCTGATGGGCACAATGTCTTTCAGAGTGGATGTGTGTTCCTCACCACTGCCAGTTTACCTGCCTCTCCTCAGCTTTCAGCATGTGGCCTCTTTGCTCTGGAGTGGTACGAAGTATGAGTTTGTGAGGAAAACTGACCTCTTCTCTACTGGGCAAGAGAGGAGAACTACAGTAGTTAGGAAACCATACTGCCGCTATGGCAGTGGATGAAGGTTGAGCTCCTTGCTCTGCCCTTGTTCTGCTATAAGGTCCCCTGTGTGCCTGAGGCCACTCTGGGATGTTGCCATAGCAAGGGATGTAAGTATCAGGGATGAAAAGCTGCTCACTTTTGGCCAGACCTCTCAATTCTCTGTCCTTACAGCTCCTAACCTTGCTTTACACAAGGCACAGGTGCCTACTGGAATTCTCTTTCCAGGTTTCGCCTCCTCTGTCAAACTGTCATTGCTCATAAGCTCTTTGATCATGTTGTGCTGGCCTTCATCTTCCTCAATTGCATCACCATTGCCCTGGAGAGACCACAGATTGAACACAGAAGCACGGTGAGTACTACTTCCTTCCACCTGCTTTTTTAGCACAACCTCTGATACTGGGTTTTTGAGCTTTCCTGGCACTGGGATGACCTTTGGAAGAGCATAAATACCAGTTCCCACCCATCATTTGAAAGACCAAGTCTAGTAATTTATATAGCATGTGCTTCCCCTGCATGGCTTCACAATGAGGCAATCTGCTTTATAATCCAGCCCTTTTGAGCCTTCTTAGAGATGATTCAATCTGGCAAGTCAAACGGTTTTTTCTAGATGTCTGCCTTAGCTGACCCCCAGACTCTACCGAATGTAGGCACTACCCAGTGGTGAGTCCTCAGTAGCCCTTTGTGAAGGAATCCCAGGTCAGAGCAGCAGGGCAGGAATGAGCAACACTGCCCAGAAAAGGGCAGAGAGCACCTTGAAAGCAGCTTTGCAGGATGTATTGCAATTCCCTTCTGCTATGCTTTTGCAGAGTCCTCTATAATCCTGTCCCAGCACAGGACTGAGCCAAGGTGAAGGAGCTAAAAGCTGCTAAACAGCGACCTTTGTCGAGGACACCTGTCTTATTTCCCCCTTCACGGGAAAGCAGAAATTGTTAGGAGGTGCCTTACAGAGTAAGAAGTCTGAGATACACTTAAGGGCTTTCTCTGTTTTTCTTTAGGAGAGAATCTTTCTCACTGTGTCCAACTACATTTTCACAGCAATTTTTGTAGCTGAGATGACTCTGAAGGTAAGTTACTGGCAATGAACGGCTCAGAACCTTTTCCTACAGTCAGGAACAACACGGTTCGTGTTTGCTCAGCACCCTTCTAAAATTTCTCCATCTTTTCAGTGTGCCCCTCCTTTCTCTATGTTGGTAAAGGCAGATAATGCCTGGGGTTGAGTTCCTTCTTATCAGGCATGGAGAGAATGTTTATCGTAGAACCATCAGGGATTGGAAGGGACCTTGAAAGATCATCTAGTCCAATCCCCTTGCCCCCAGGCTTTAAATCCAAAGGGATCTTGGTACCCAGGAGGAACACCTGGCCTTTGGATATGGATTTTGTAATAATGTAAAAAATCTATTCCCTTTCTCCTGGAGCAAGAATGGGGGAAATAATGATATTAATAACATACTCTTGAGATAATTATTCAATTCTGTCTAAGTACTTCACAGCAATAGGGAAATCTTATTACTCCCCTGTAGTGATTGGGAACGAGTTCTCAAACTGCCTGAAGTGAAAGCCTTAAAATTCATACCTGGATGTTCAGCTTTTCCTGAGGCCAGTGCTTTCTGCAGCACCTGCTAGTGTTGAGAACTGCTGAAAATCAAACCATGCCCTGAACAGCCAACAGTACAGGGCTTGGTGTCCTGTTTTACCCTTCAGCTGATTTTCTGGACTGGGAGACTTGCCCCGAGTCTGTGGTACAGCAGAGAAAATTCACTCAGGGAGGCGTACAAAAGGTGTGAAGACACCATGGCCCTGTTATTTCTGGAGTTATGTGCCAATACTTTCCCTGAAGACATTTTCCTTTGTAGCCTTCCAGATGGAAAGGAAAGGTCATGAGAAGACACTTCATGTGTCATGTGGAGCTGATCTCTTTCCCTGATACTCCCCTTCCCCACAGCTGCCCTCTGTCAGGCCAACATGTAGAACAGCCACTTAACTCCCCTCTTCTTCCCTCTCTTGCAGGTGGTCTCTCTGGGCCTGTATTTTGGGGATCAGGCTTATCTTCGCAGCAGCTGGAATGTCTTGGATGGCTTCTTGGTCTTTGTGTCTCTCATCGACATTGTGGTCTCGGTGGCCTCTGCTGGCGGCGCCAAAATCCTGGGGGTGCTGCGAGTCCTCCGGCTGCTGCGCACCTTACGTCCCCTCCGGTCAGAGCCCCACACAGCCCTGCTCAGCTCCCTCTTCCCACCAGCTCCCCTGCCCCTCACAAGAAGAGTCCCAGAGTCAGATCCAGCTGTGCCAGGCAAAGTGTAGTCTTTGAGAAACCGTAAGCCACAGGGAGGCTCCCCTTACACATATGGTTCTGGCTCTGGAGGGTACCTCATCAGAAAACCAACCTGTGGAACTGAAGAGGCTTTTTGGTCATAGGAGAGTGATCCCACTCCTTCATGGGTCACCACACAGGTTGAGCAGGGGTCCCTCGCTGCTTATACTGCATAGCTTAGGCCAAACATCCCTGCCCTGTCCCTGTCACCCCTCCCCTTCCTTCCCTTCCAGAGTCATCAGCCGAGCCCCTGGCCTGAAGCTAGTGGTGGAGACACTAATTTCTTCCCTCAAGCCCATAGGAAACATCGTCCTCATCTGCTGTGCTTTCTTCATAATCTTTGGCATCCTAGGTGTGCAGGTAAGTTGTCAGTGCCCACCAGATGCTCTCTGTGCCCCCACCATGAGTACCTGTACCCCCAGATCCTACAACAGGCACAGGGAACCAAGCAGAGCAGGAGGGACAGGTGAGCCAGGAAATTTTCTGTACCTGCTGTCTTCTATGAGCTCTCTCGTACTGCAATGTCCCTGCAGCCTTTGGCAAGGACAACCAGTTGCTTGTGAGACAGCAGTTTACATTCACACCTGACAGGAGTTGGATCAGGATTTGGGTCAGTATTATAGGGAGAGCCTGGGACTTGCATAGCACAGGGTTCCCTTGGCGTGGCCATGTCACACCACCAGGGTGACTGGCTCAGCACTTGTTTGGACAAAGCTTGCTTCCAGTCTGTTCTGCTTCTTCCCCTTGCTTTGAGCCCTAAATCCACCCACAAACTTATTTCATTTTTTATTTAATCTTCTTTATTTTTGGCTGTTGCACTGCAGAGGACCAAGGGCGTGGGTGTTACTTCCGTCTCAAGGACTGTGCTATACTTAGTCTGCTCTGATGCATCTGTACAAATGCACAATCCAGTACCTTCCATATGGGGGAAGAGAGCTCTGGGCAGAAGAGCTACAGCAGTGCAGCTTTGAGTTGGAGGGGGAGGGGAAGAACCCCAAACAATAAAAAAAGAGTATCTGAGAAGCCACACATGGTTTTTCTGGTTCTTTATCTTCAGATGAGCCCTCCTTGTCCTTCTAGTAACTGGGAAGTAGGGAGGGAAGATTATTCTTGGGGGCTAAATAGAAGACCTTTTATCCTTCTGGGCTGGTGGCTCTAGATTCATCCAGAAAGGCTGCCCTGAAGACCGTCAGATGGGAAGGGTTTACAATCACTGCTGGTCTAGGGTAAAGGAGGAGACTGAAAAGCCAGATGTGCCTTTATGAGGGAGGCCATGGCTCCTTAGCAATGTATGAGCCTGTGCTCTACATCCCATTGATGGTCCGCCCTACCCGTTATGTTCTATGTGGCTTGCAGCCCTGCTGCTCACCTACCACCTCAGGAGAGTCTGTGCACCCCAAGGAGCATGGGGAAATCTGTGGGGAAAAGGGCTAATGGTGTAATTCCCCTGCTACAGCTTTTCAAGGGCAAGTTCTACCACTGCCTGGGAGTCGACATCAGGAATATTACTAACCGGTCTGACTGTGTGGCTGCCAACTACAAGTGGGTGCACCACAAGTACAACTTTGACAACCTGGGACAGGTAAGTGTGACCACTGACCACAGATCCTGGCTCTGATGGGAACCCAGCCCAGGGTTCGACTGCTCCTTATACGTACCTCTCCCCTGGACACAGATGCGGTGCCTGGACAGCCTGATCCTTGGGTCAGGAGGGGTGATTATTTTGCATGGGTATCCATGCAGAAGCTGTGTTATGGGTGTGTTGTATCAGGATGGTGCTTACCGGTTGTGGTGTAAAGAAAAGTGGTGGCAGCAGAGAGCTTGATTTTGTTTTTCCTCCTGCCACAAAACAGATGTTCATCACAGTCTTTCTCCTCTGGTGGGTCTGACTGCATATGGCTTCCTGTTGCTCTCTCACTCTCCACCATGAGATAAGGAGTAGGTTTTGATGTGTGCAGAGACACAGGCAGGAAGAGTATTTCACTGTTGTGTGTGATAGAGCATGAACCCATGACTATTTTTTCCCAGCCTGCCAGATACACCTGTTCCACATCGGCTTTTTTTCTATGTTGCAGGCTCTCATGTCCCTCTTTGTTTTGGCTTCCAAGGATGGCTGGGTTAATATTATGTACAACGGACTAGATGCTGTGGCTGTTGACCAGCAGGTATGAAGACTTCCTTGTGAAAGAGCCAGTTATCTTTCCTCAGGCTAGTAAGGTAGAAGCATGCTTTAATGCTGTGCTTCAGACACTTCCCTCAACTCAAGAATTCCTTCTAGGGCCCTTCGGAAATCTTTGCTTACCTGTTTGCAAAGGGTCAGGGTCATGCCTGGTCCATGCAGGGAGGTGCAGTTGTGGCTTTGCAGTGGGTGTCTGCAATAATTCTCATCACCCTCTACTCAATCTGGATCTCACAGCAGGCCTTCATCTATTTCTAATGACAGACCAGCAATGCCATATGTCTTTCTGGGCACACTGGATCCTTCTGGCCCACAGATGGTTATTTTAATACACTGTAAAGCAGGGAATGTTCAGCTGCTGCCCACTGCATCCCCATTCCTCTACTGCTAAGGCAGTGATGTTGATAGCATCCGGTGTAGGAACCTCCCACAGGATGCAGTACCCCAGGCTTGAACCTCACTGGTGATACTCTCTTTACCTGTGACCCTCTCTCAAGGTGTGCCTCTGTTGGCTGTGTAGGTTTTTTGACAGGAGACCCAGGCAAAGCCAGGGCCTCCTTCTTCCTAAAGCATGAACATTTATTTTGGTCTCAGTGCTGTTTCGGGTATATGCTAGTGTGGTCTCTACTTGTTCACAGTGCCTGGAACACCCATTTTACCATATAGTGGTGTTGTACTCAAACTGCAGCTGGAGCTGCGCCTGAATTCTGCGTGACTTTGCAGGGAGCCCTTGCCCTTGACTTCCACCTACTCCATCAGTTGCCAACTGATGCCAAAATCCAGTCAGCCAATCACAAACTGCCTTGCCTGTAGCTCCAGCTCTCTCCAGCCCATTCTCCTGATTTCCATAACGCTTCCCCACCTCCCCAGCAGCCAGTTGCCATGGCAGATCCCACTTCCATCATTTTCATATCACCATGCATCCAGCCAATTGACTGCCTTTGTTCTCCCCACTCCTCCAGCCGGTGACCAACAACAACCCCTGGATGCTCCTCTACTTCATCTCTTTCCTCCTCATCGTCAGCTTCTTTGTGCTCAACATGTTCGTGGGGGTGGTGGTGGAGAACTTCCACAAGTGCCGGCAGCACCAGGAGGCTGAAGAGGCACGCCGGCGGGAGGAGAAACGCCTGCGCCGCCTGGAGAAGAAGCGAAGGAGTAAGGCACAGCCTAAGTGTTTGGTTGGTTCGTAGGCCAAGGTTTTCTGAGAAAGACCTTCTCTTCTTTTTTTTATCCCGATGAATCAGTCTCCAAAATGCATTGTCTGGGGCCATGCTCTCAGCCTTTCTTCCCACACCACTGCTGTGTTGCTACACACCTCATCGGGGTGGTCTGGGGAAGAAGGAGGGGTGATGAAGTCTTATGAGATGATGGGGAGGATACTGGGGTTTTAGCACCCTGTCCCTTGGGAGGTGCCATGTACCTAATAGTACTCTTGAGCACATGCTGGTGTGCTTGAGGTAGTTCTGCCTGGGCATCCTGCAACCCAGCTGGTATTTGGGGAAAGACCAGGACAGACCATCCTTTGGGTTTACATCCAAATTTAAAGAAGAGAGACAGGGTAAAAAAAAGAGGAAAATCCCTGTGTTTTGTTCCTGGCTCTGTTCATCAGTGTTGTAGTGTTACACCTTGGGATCACAGACCCTCTGTGGTGAAGCAAGTCCTCTTCCTAGTGTTTCTGTCCTCTTCTGTCTTATGTTTAGACAAAACTTGCAAAAGCATACTTGCTGCTGGAAATCATCCCTACTACCCCAGACTGATGGTTTTCTTCAATTCACAGCCTGTGGGCACACTTTCCCTTCCTCTGCTCCAGTTTTTCTCCTCTCTCCTGTGACACCCTGGGGCCTCTCCTGGAACCATCTGCTCCCTTTTATCATTTGTGATCTTAATTTGTTGAGGCATGAAATGCTGATTTAACACCATTCCCATAAACATAGACTAAACCACTTGGTTTCTAGCATCCCTTCCTTGTCCTTGTTTTTATTTGCTTTTTCCCCCATTTTTACCTTTTTCTTCTTTGCAGTGTTTTCCTCCTTCTCATATCTGTCCCGTCTTCTCCTCTCCATTTCAGTTTTTTTCTCCCACCTTTGTTTCTTTCTCTTTCAATACCTATCACCACTCTTAACTGCTCCCTCCTCAGTACTTCTTAGCCATTTCTCTCTTCCAATTTCTTCCTAACTCTTCCCATCTTCCTCTTTCCACTGAAGAGGCCCAGCGTTTGCCGTACTATGCCACCTACTGCCCCATACGCCTCCTTATTCATTCGGTCTGCACCAGCCACTATCTGGACATCTTCATCACTTTCATCATCTGCCTCAACGTGGTCACTATGTCCTTGGAGCACTACAACCAACCTGTGGTGAGTGAGATCATGGAGATAAGCCTTGCCTTTAGTCATGTTATTTTGTTACAGGTCTCTGATAAACACTACCCACCAGCATGGCTAGGACACTTTTGTCTCTGAAGAGATTGTTGAAGTGTTGCAAGAGTTAATGCAGTAGGTAAAGCTATGTGAAGAGTTTGTACGTATCCAGAAAGGGAGCCCTACTTGGACACTTATCAGCAATTAAAACCAACAGCGAGAAGGCATCTAAGCAAGAATTGGGACTCTAGAAAGCACGATGCAATTAAGTCTCAGTGCTTTATATTGGAGTACAATAGTGGGTCACCCAGATTTAGCTGCCTGGTCTGCTTTGTATGTTCTTCTAGATCCTAACAGGATGAGTGGTGGAAGCAGCAGTGTCCTGTTAGGATCCAAATGTCAGTCCAGCTCCCCTGAGCTGAGAGGACTAGAGTAATTTGTTGTGTGTCATGGATTGGGATGTCTTACTGAGACATTTTTTTTCCTGTTAGAGTAATTGCAGAGTTAAGGCACCAAACAGATCCTCTCTCAGCTGCAGGGGGTGATTTCCAGTAAAGGACCTTGAAGGCCAAGCAAGTTTTACCGGTTGGGTGGGGAAGATCTCAGTGTTCTGGCAAAGCTCTGGATTCCTTTGAGGGGAAAAAACATATACTGCACATATCAAAGGAGCTTTCTACCTCCAGATAGAGACAGAGCATTTTCCATTATATCTGCCCAGAGGCATTTTGTTTCCTCTTCAGGAGAGCCTTAATTTAGGTGACAGTTCTGGTGTCTGGGTAGGTGCTGTTCAGGGTAGCTCAGGCTTTGGTCAGGAACTGATTCTGCCCTCATTGAAATCCACCACCATGCTGCTGTGTCTTGCCCGTCTTGCCCGACTGCCCAGCTTTGATCTTGCGAGTGAGTGGTGCTCAGTTTTACTCTGCAGTCAGGCCTTTGTTCCGGAACACATCACTCCTCATCCTTACTCCTCAGCTCCTTGCCCTGGAATGCAAGTCCAGTCATGCCAGCCTGCTGTCAGGATCTGCTGAAGAATCTTGCTAAAGCACTTCAAACCCTTCCAATATGAAGTGCCACCAAATGCTGTCCCCTGCTTAGACTGGTCCTTGATGGTGGGAAGGGGCAGAAAATAAAAGAACTAGTAGCCCAACAGCTAGGAGACATAGCATATGCCTGCTCCAGGCCAAGGAAACCCAGAGGGGTTTCCTCCCATCCAAAATGACATGACTCCTGCCTGATAGCAGTGCCACTGCCATTAACATGATGGTATGTAGGTAGTATGGGCTGCTGACAGAAGAGGAGCCTGATGGTACTTGGTGGATTCTCTTTGCAATAGACTGCCCTATGATACAGGAGAAAGGAGCAGTAAGAAATTCTGGGGCAGAATGTCCAGCTGGTGATTGCCCTTAGGAGGCAGGCTGTATAGATTCAAGTTGGTAGCAGGCATGGGGCAACCTCTGCACCAACCAGTGAATTCCTGGCACTCAGGCGACTCTTTCAAAAAGTTTTGTGCTTGATGTTGCTTTTGCCTCAATTCTTTACCGTCTCTTTCTGCTGGCAGTCCCTGGAGACCGCCCTCAAGTACTGCAACTACCTGTTCACCACTGTCTTTGTGTTTGAGGCAGTCCTCAAGCTGGTGGCATTTGGTCTGCGACGGTTCTTCAAAGACAGGTGAGCAAAGGGTTGTGTTGACCGTTGTTGTGGGACAACTGGGTTTGGGGTAGAGGTTTTGAAGATAAATCCTTATCCGTATCTAGTGGTAGCAGAGTGCCCCAATTGTCTCACAGTTCTGCACAGCATGGAGCCAGCCTCAGCCCTTGTGAGTTGCACTGCATAGGCTGTAACAGTTGTCCAAAAATCACCTCTTAGTTGGCATCTGCTGGTTAGGCTAGAAAGCAAAGGAGATGGGGTTAGAGAGAGACTTTTTTTTCTGCCCTTGAGGCAAACTGGGAGCATGCTGAAGCAGAATGTGTATAACGAAGCTGATTTGAGGTAGTAAGGCTGTAAAAAGCTGAGCCCATTAGTCAAAGCATAGCACCATAGTAACACAGCTCCATGCTTTCAGATCAGGTCGGTTTGCCTCTGGCTGCTCAGGGTGTGTGCAGAGTGAATCTCTGTTTGTCTGCAAAAGCCCATATAGGCTGACTCAGAGTGGGGCCTTGAACTCATACATAAAGAAGTATTTAGGTTGAAGTGGAAACAATTGACTTTCTTTTTCAGCAAAATGGGAAAAGTCCATCTTCTTTTATTCTCTTCAATTTTTCTTCTTAAGGTGGAACCAGCTAGATCTGGCCATTGTGCTGCTCTCTGTCATGGGCATCACATTGGAAGAGATTGAAATCAATGCCGCTCTCCCAATTAACCCCACTATCATCCGGATCATGAGGGTGTTGCGTATCGCCCGGGGTAAGAGAGACGCTGGCCAGAGGCAGGGGAGTAGATGGCTATGGAGTGGGACTTGGTGTCATGACTCATTTTGCAGAAGGGTAGCGTCATGAGCTCACTCTGACCTTAGCCCTGTAAGGGAGACAGAGGATGTGATGAAGGATGGCCTAGAAGCTGAGTCTTTCTGGCTTTCTTTAGCCAGGCATCTAGATGCAGGTTTTGGAGCAGGAGGTGGAGGCACATGAGGGTGAGCAGATAATGTGTGAGATAAACCTTCCCTGAAAATATGGCAGTGGTATTTGGAGAAGCAAATACCCCCAAGCAAATTGGAGTTTGCATGGAGATGGACTGAATCTTCCTGGTGGTAGCCAAAGGTGCTAAGGTGCCTCCACAGATGGTGGCTGGAGGAAGATAAAGTGATGGAATGACAAATCAGAGTGGAGGGAGAATTGTGACACAAATTGCTGGGAGAAAGAGGGCTCTCAGCCAGACTGTCTGGGTGAAGCAGAAGCAGCTCAATAGGTATGGGTGAGAGAAACAGAGTATTTAGAAAGAAGGAGATTGGTTGGAAGAGAAGAAACCAGTAGGGTTATACAGTCAAAGGAAGTAGAAAAAGGGAGAAGAGGGCTGATGGGGGAAAACCCCGTTTTTCTGGGTCAAGGGAATAGGACATCTTACTACAGCCAGTAGTAAGTCACACAAAGGATGGACCTTCTGAGCTCAGTCTGAGTGGCACTTCTCTTGTGCTTGTTGTGGCAGTCCTGAAGCTACTGAAGATGGCCACAGGAATGCGAGCACTGCTGGATACAGTTGTTCAAGCCCTACCACAGGTAAAACAGACCAGCTCCCCCAAAGCCTATCCTTTTCTACACGCTTTGTCCAAAGGGTTGATTCTTATGGACTCTCAGAAGTGGTGTCTACTATGTTATGTAGTTAACTGCCTGCAGGTGATGCCCAAGTTTTAATGTCATTCATGGGGACACAGCTCTCTTCAGATAGGAGTTGTCCTTGTTAGCATGGCAGTCATGGGGGTAACAGCTCACCTCACATCTCTGCTCTACAGTGGGTGGATTAAATAATGCTTGATTCCTGGATAAAGGCAAGCTTCTTCCCATCACACATAGCTAGTGTCTGACTGTTTGCAGATAGTGCCTGGCAGACATTTCACGAGGAAAGGAATTCTTCATGACTCTGCGCCTCTCACCATTCCCTGCATGTGCCCCTCCTGGCCCTTTCGTTCACTCTGCCAACAGTCCTTTTCATAACCAGTGCCTCCCCCTTCCTACTTTTTCTTCCTTTCTCCTTCTGGATCCCTTTATTTCTGAAGCCTCTCATGTACAAGACGCAGTGACATGCTCTGTTGTGGCTCAGGCAGCCGGCAGTTAAGTGTCTACTGCAAGACAGCTAGACAGAAGGATCTTGTGAGCTGTGAGTGGCAGCTGTTCCCGAATGAGATGCTGACATGCTGTGTTTTACATGGGCTTCAAGCTCACTGTGAGGATCTTCTGTAATGGATGAGCAGTCAGGGAGACTGGTCCCCTTCCTTTTGGATCCTTGAGAGAGAGAATTGTCAAGCAAGGAGTAATGGGACCACATGGCTCTACTGATCATACATCAGACCATTTCCCTTGCAGGCCTCAAGCTGACAGCTGTGTTGCATGATATCAAAACGTATGGACATTTGTCAGTTGATTTATCAGCTAATGTGCCACTCTCTCAGTGACTGATAGCAGAGCTGAGAATCAGTCTGAAAACAGCATGAATAGTTACCCAAGGAGTTTACTTCTGATGGTGGTGACAATAAATGTCAATCTGAATTAGAGCAATCTTGTGGCACTAAAATGAAGGGGAAACACTGTGATCTTGTATGCATTGTGAGCTCTGTCTGATTTCACATGCTTTTTCTTCAGCGATTAGAATTTGTGCTTTTGTCTAATTATAAGGATATAATTAAGATGTAGGATATATAGAAATATTAGCATCCAGGGTAGGTGGGGGCTGAGATACGCTGGACAATGGAAGGAACAGAAGATTAAGGGTGTTCTTGTAGCAGGCAGCATTGGGCCAGTAATGTTTATTAGTTCTGGCTCTGCTGCCGAAGGCTGGCACAGTGCAGCTTCTTTGCACCTTGCTCTTTTCCATTCCAGGAGCCACAACAGCTGATTTTTCTCAGGCAAGGATCTGGAAAGGAGCAGGTCTCCAGATCCAGTGTCTGCATGTCTGTGGCATGTTTATTCCTCAACAAAGATAAATGCACACAGACATTAAGAGCTGGCTGAAGTAGTATCCAGAAGCCCTTGGTAAGAGGACTCTGCAGGGTATTTGCACTTTAAATGTTGAGACTTAACTTCTACCTCCAAAATACAGATAAATAAGAGAGGAGGAAATGTTCATCAATTTGACGTGTAGTTGGAGAAACTGAGTCATCAGACAGTGAAGTTTTGTGGTCAGGATGGCTAAAAGCATAGCTTGGATCTTGGTGAAGACTGAGCCCTACTCTGGTCCTAGCTCAAACCACAAGTATATTCTTTCATAGTTGATAAATTCTGGCTTTTCTGTCTCCCATTCACCTACAGCTCCTTTGCTAATCAAGATGGGAGGTCAGATCTTTTTGAGGTCATTAATAGCTGCCACAAAACTCTAATAAGCAGATATCTAAAGGTCTAGGCATTAAGTATTCCCTGGAAGGTAATAACAAGCAGTGCTTAATCCTTCCAGCATCAAAGCCTGTGATCAATCCACTTCCTATTGACTGGCGATTGCTTCCTTCTGTAACAGGTTGGCTTCGTTTAATAAACTTATATAACAGGAGGATCAAAAACCACTCCATAGTAAAAGTTTGTGTAAAAATCTGCACTTCAAGAAGGCCTAAAATCCTTCGTTTTCACTGCTAAAAGATTGAATTTAGTCTCCATATTTTATCCACTGAGTCTTCAGGGGACAATCGAATTATCTGCAATATTATTCTCCAAGATTTATTGACTTTGCCAAAAGAAGCTGTTTAAAATAAGCTGTCCTTTTTCTTGCACTTTTTCCTCCTCTCAACCTTTCTCTTTATGTTCCTAAAGCACAGGCTCCCATAAGGGATTCTGGCTTGCTAACGGCATGTAAGACATTTCCAGTTGTCCTGATTCAATTCCATTCCTGTCTTTGTTACACTGCAACAATTCTTAATAGTGAATAGAGATTTAATTTGAAAGAGACCTTTGGAAATGCAGCCCTTAGCTAAGTTTTATTAACTTTTTCTTCTTAATGCCCTGTAGACACAGACCTAGAGGTGTGTGTGTTCACAGCATTTAGTACGGTGTCCAATTTAGTCATCAGAAATAATTCCTTCCACTGACTACGTAGGAAGCCAGGATCTGGCAGCCCAGGGGGGTGGGAGTGGGATGAATCATTTATTTCTCTCCTGAATTTGGTTGGCACAGCAGTTAGAGTGACTAAATTAGGCTCGTGAAGTGGATGATCCTAACAAAGGCCCGGTGACCAAATGCATTCAGACCAGACACTATTCAGTTTTACAAGAACAACCATATACCAGTTGAGTCCTTGATTTTTTTCCGTCTTCTATTGCTCCACCAACAGAGTGCTAACCATTTCTGGTATTTTCTGTCACTGGTCAGCCTACTTTTTCTAAAACCACATCCTGCTCCTCACTTCAACTCAGCAGCTCCACGTGCTGGGAGGCAAGAAGTGATGTGGGAGACAGAGGGCTTGGAGGCAGTGCCTGTATCCAGTGACTGTATTGCTGGTGGCACTGCTGGCTTTGTGCACCAGAAAGCAGCAATCCTCGCACTGGAGCATTTCCAAACAGCACCTGCTGGAGGCCTAGAAATCAGGTTTTGACCTATTGATGAGATGCAGAGAAAGCTCTGCTTCCTCTCCTGACTCCTTCAAAATCTCCACGTCTCTTCTCCTCCTTGTCACACATTTCAGAAGTGCC
Organism: Upupa epops; assembly: GCA_013397515.1. Classification (NCBI taxonomy): domain Eukaryota; kingdom Metazoa; phylum Chordata; class Aves; order Bucerotiformes; family Upupidae; genus Upupa; species Upupa epops. The sequence goes on from VZRI01002661.1 coordinate 280,983, forward strand.
TTTTTAGCCTCCTTCCACAAGCTCTGCTGTAACCTCCACGTGTAGCTGGTGCTTTGCCTCACCATGCTCTGCCTTGTTCATGGCACAAGCTGATATACCTGCATCCCTGTCTCTTTGGAGCACTGCTGTTCCACTCTTCACATGAGCCTAACATTAAGGAACTTTGGCAGTTCAGTGGGGGATGTAGTGTATATATATAGTGTATATTCCATCGCTTGTCCTTCACCCAGCCAAACTGGCTTCACCTTCTGTACCCCTCCTCAGAAGTGCTTGTCTTCACCTGGCCTAGGAATTGCATACTTTCATCAGCTGTAGCCAGAGCTTGTGCTGCAGTGGAGGCAGCTAGGGAGTGTTCTCCAAATCCTGTTGCAACAGGTGGTTTTCCAGGTGTTGAGCCATTTGGGTGCATTTGCACACTGGGAATTCATTGCTGTTGTCTTCAGGCTTTGAAAGACAGGAAAAGCCATTTGCCTGTACAGATGAAACGGGCTTTGGGGTGTGCTGACTATGCTGTTTGTTTTCAGGTGGGAAACCTTGGACTCCTTTTCATGCTCCTCTTTTTCATCTATGCCGCTCTAGGAGTGGAGCTCTTTGGCAAACTGGGTAAGTGTCAAGCAGACTGTGCTACAGTGTGAGCTATAGACTTGCTGGGAAGTTGAGGTTTCTCAAAAGTCAATAAAAGGATTGAGTTGCTCGATGGCCTTTATTCTCTCTTATGAGTAATTGTTGTAAGAGAAATTTCCCTCTAAATGGTTATTGTCCTCACAGCCTAGCAAAGTAAAAGCAGTGTCTCGCTTCTTTTTCGTTCTTAAATGTTTGCTTTTTCTGTACTGCCCGTATTGATACGGCCTTCACGAATACTAGAAACACCCATGGAAGGCACTTACACGTCTTGCCATGGAATATTGATCAAGAAGAAAGGCAGCACAGTAACACATTGGGTGAATAGCCCTGAGCACCTGAGTTATACCACTTGGAATCGGAGGTCAGAGCCGTCAGGGATTTTTCTGTAGTGCTAGGCAACAGGCAACAGTTGGACAGGATGCTGATGCCATTATCCAGGGTCTCTGGGCTGTGAGATACTGAAGTCTTCATCCCCAGTTCCTGCTCTCAATCCTCAGGGACGGCAGTGATCCCTGGATCACCCAGGGGTCCTCAGGACCAGCTCTGCTGATTGCTGCAATCCCCTTTCTTACAGTATGCAATGACGAAAACCCCTGTGAGGGGATGAGCCGCCACGCCACCTTTGAGAACTTTGGGATGGCCTTCCTCACGCTTTTCCAAGTGTCCACAGGAGACAACTGGAACGGGATCATGAAGGTAACTGGGCTTCAGGGGTGTGGATGTCCTTATTGTGGGGAAGGAGAAATTCTGCTGTTTGTGCTGCTCAGCAGTGCCAGGGGTAGAAAAGGGAAAGGAGCAGAGGAGCTGGGTTGCTAGATCAGGTTCTTGCTTGGGTTGGAATCTCCCTCTCTACCATGGTAATTCTGACCTTGTGGTCATCTGGTCCTACAGAAAACTGGCTGAGAAAACTGACTTGGGACTAGAAGGCTGTCCAGGCTAAGAGAGACTCCTTTCTGTCCTAAAGCCTGTTATCACATCTGCATCTAGTTGTGTTGGAAATGGCACCTGTCTGCACAGTCACCAGGGCAATACAATAGAAATCTTTCAAAAGGTGCAGGGAGAGGAAGATTCTTCAAACACACGTGCTGCTTTCCCATCTGGGTGGGAGAAGGCAGTACCAGACTGCAGTTTTTGTTCTTGCTCACCTGTGTGGAGCTGCAGTGGCAGCAACATGGGATGCTGTGGGAGCAGTTTGCTCTCTACCCCTTTGGATGTATCTGTATTTGCCTTGAAGTGGGGGTACACGATCAGCTAGCATCTCAAATTGTTTTTCATGATCCCAAAGGGTGTGAAGTGATAGAAGCCTTTGCCTTGTCATTTCCATTGGCACTGTTTTTTGACAGAAAGAGCAGTCAAGCTTGTTTTCTTACTTTAGTCCTTCCTTCCATTGTTTCTCCTCAAACCCAACTTCCCATTAAGGACACTTTGCGTGACTGCAGCCATGACGACCGGAGCTGCCTCAGCAACCTGCAGTTCATCTCCCCACTGTACTTTGTCAGCTTTGTGCTCACAGCCCAGTTCGTCCTCATCAACGTGGTGGTAGCTGTGCTCATGAAACATCTTGATGATAGTAATAAGGAGGCCCAGGAGGATGCAGAGATGGATGCTGAGATTGAGCTGGAAATTGCACATGGGCTGTGCTCCCGCAAGTCAGGTTCTTCAAAATCAAGACAGGGAAAAGGAGCAGCAACAGGAGGAGGTGGAGGTGGTGGGAGAACAGATCCTGAAGGACGTCTGTGCATGAGATGTTACTCTCCAGCACAGGTAAGTACACCTTTGAGCTTACCAGCCAGACTGCTGCAAGTAGCTGTGGGGAGAAGCTGGGCAACCCAGATGACTGAGGGCTTAGCAGTAGCAGTTAGACTCTTCCACCTGAAGGTAAGAGGTTTGCTTTTAGTGGTAGGATTTTGAGTTGGTAGTATTGTGTGGGGACAAGGCTGTGACAGCATTGGGTGCTGTTTATTGTCATCTTGGTGTAGGAACCTGAGGGCCAGCAGAGGAGGGATGGAACAGAAGAACTAAAGGTGAGTTAGGAGCAAATTTGAGAGGGGAGCTCAGCAGAAGAGAGTTGGGGAACTGGCAGACCAAAAGGGAGGCACTCCAGCAGAGCTGGAAGGAAGGTGTGAGAAGTGCAGAATGCACTGACAGAGTGAAGACAGTCCCTCCTTCTTTTTTTTTTTCCATTGACCTCTGGCACCTTTGCACACCCTAAGGAGCAAATGCTCCTCCAGTGATCCCGTACAGGTACCTGCAGAACAAGGTGCTGCTCCACATGAGTCAGGGTGGAGAACCCAGCCCCAAATTCACAAGAAGCCTTGAAGCAAACAACTCAGCATTCTTAAAATGATCTCTCCCATCCTCCCCCCTTTCTTGTCCCCTAGGAGAACTTATGGCTGGACAGTGTCTCTTTAATTATTAAGGACTCCTTCGACGGGGAGTTAATGATCATCGATAACCTATCGGGCTCCGTCTTCCATCATTACTCCTCGCCGGCCATGTGCGAGAAGTGTAACCATGACAAGCAAGAGGTAACCTGCGTACGAGGTTGTGTGAGGGGACTCTTCCCCCAGGACCTGCAAATCCACACTCACATGCCCGCAGGTCATCTAATATGTGCTCTTAGCTGTAGATTGTGTAGACGTAGAGCTTGTTGACCTGTGTTTGTCATCTGTCATGAACTGCTGATACTGCCTCTGGCACAGGCTCACCCTCCTTAGCCGTGTGGAGATGTTTGTGGTGGTGGAAAGTGAGATGTGCCAGGACACAGGTCAGAAGAGACACAATGAACTGTAGAGAAATGACTGCGACAGCATCCTGGCAGCTCTTGTATTCAATTCTGCAAGAAAAGCAGAGGTTCAACTTACTCTGTGTGGAGGACTCTAAGGATCTCACCCCAGTGCCAGCATCGGGGCAGTGCAGTGGAAGATTTAAGTGTGGTTTTGTCTTAATTTTAGGCATGTGCTTGCTTATTCCCTGTTGAGGTTGATAAATTAAGCACTTGCTTAAGTGCCTTGTTGAATAGTGTCACCATCTGTGAGCAAGGATTCGTTTGTTGTGAAAACCAGTTAATTAGTCTGAGCAAAAACTAAATAAAAATGGGCCCACTGAGGAAGTTTGTTGCTTTTGTGATGAAGAACCTGTTAGCTGACAAATGGTTTGTTGCTAAGTGCGGGATGCTGAATGGCTCAGACTTGTGCTTCTGAAGTTAGTAGATGCTTTGGAAAACTACTTCCTAGGCAATTAGTCTTTTAAAGTTGTTGAACTTCAGGAGCAAGTAGGCTGGGAGATCATAGAATCATTAGGGATTGGAAGAGACCTTGAAAGATCATCTAGTCCAATTCCCCTGCCACAGCAGGACCACCTAGACCAAGTCGCACAGGAACAGAGATGCAAGGTGCAGGGTTAGTTCTGTTTCTGAAAACATACCGTTGTATTTCAGTACGATGACTGGTTAGACTCGTAACAGTAGTGTGGCTCGTTTGACAGCAAATCAGTACATCTTTGGCAGTCTTCACCATCTCCTTCCCCATAACTAACTTGCTATGCTGCTGTTGCCTATAGACAAACCAGGAGACTTGGGAAGAGAGCTTTCACAGATGGACTATTCTAACCATATTTGAAGAAAGTAGCATTTGTCTGGCTTCAGATGTGCCTACTGCACATCTGAATATGAAAATACTTTCCAGTTTTTCAGCTATCTACTTGTCCCTATAGTTTCCCTTTGGAAGTAGCAGTATGTGGACATTGCTGTAATTGAAAAGTATCTCAAGACTTTACAAACGGATGCTGCATTAGTGCAGCCAAATAACTCCTTTACAATTAACTGCAATTTCCACTGCTTTAGTCCTTACATAAGTCACTGTATTCAGTAGCTGGTGCTCAGCCTTCTCAGAAATTCAAGTCTTCTAAGGAATTCCAGAATGATTACCCCAAGTTTAAGTCATTTACACCTACTTGGAATCAAAACTACAGCTTAGGTTTTTAGGTCATGATCTTCTCTTCACGCATCTTGGTATAAAACATGTTGAAGAGATTCCAACAGGACAGCACTCTGTGGAGACACAGCTAGGCTGTACTCTGGTACATCAACATATCCAAACATGCACTGTACACACAAAGAGAATTGTACTGTCTTGGAAACAGCGGACAGCAAGTCATGAAGGCAAACTCAGTTTTCTCTAGCCCTATTCAGTGTGTGTGTGGTTGAACAAAATAGCATGCTTGCTGCTCACCAAATTCCCCTTAACTCTGCCCTTGTGAACAACCACAGGTTAGCCAAAAATGTTCATTCCCATTACAATTCTAGCTTAATCAGTCAAGATGCTGACTACACTGTACTGACACAACACTTAAACCTATACAGTAATGTGTGCCAAGCTTTCTGTTGGATGGAGTAGAAGAGCTCAGCATCTTTCCCAGCTATGCTGCTGGCATCTTATCTTCAGAGCAGTATTTGCGTGATTAAGGATTGTTGTAATCGTGGCTCTGTTTTTAAAGATACTGCTCCAGCTAGTTATTTTCTAAAGGACTTCTGTGCACAGTTCAGTGTCTCAGGTTATTGTCCCTGGTAGTTTTCATGGATTGTGCTCTTAGTGAACAGCCCCTTCTCCCTGCACTGTGATCTTAAAACAGGAGAAGGGAAGTGCTTGTGCCCACGTACCGGGCACTGGTGAAGTCACACCTCAAGTACTGTGTTCACTTTTGGGCACCTCAATACAAGAAAGATACTGAGGAGCCAGAGCAGGTCCAAGGAAGGGCAGCCAGGTTAGTGAAGGGTCTGGAGAACAAGCCTTGTGAGGAACAGCTGAAGGGACTGGGGCTGCTTACTCTGAAGAGGAGGCTGAGGGAAGACATTACTGCTATCTACAGCTACCTGAAAGGAGGTTGTAGAGAGATGGGTGTTGGTCTCTTCTCACGAGTACTGAGTGATAGTAAAAGGGGAAGTGGCCTCAAGTTGTGCCAGGGAATGTTTAAGTTAGACATTAGGAAAATCATCTTTATTGAAAGGGTCATCAGGCACTGGAACAAGCTGCCCAGAGAGGGCACTGACATCATAGAATCACAGAATCATTAGGGATTGGAAGGGAACTTGAAAGATCATCTAGTCCAATCCTCCTGCCACAGCAGGACCACCTAGACCAAGTTGCACAGGAACTTGGCAGGTCTAGAACGTCTCCAGAGAAGGAGACTCCACAACCCCTCTGGGCAGCCTGTGCCAATGCTCTGTTACCCTCACTGTGAAGAAGTGTCTTCTGATATTTAGATGGAACCTCCTCTGTTCCATCTTGCACCTTTACCCATTGTCCTATCACCAGATGACCTTGAGAAGAGCCTGGCTCCATCCTCCTGACACCCACCCCTCACATATTTAGAGACATTCATGAGGTCACCCCTCAGCCTCCTCTTCTCCAAGCTCAAGAGACCCAGCTTCCTCAGCCTTTCCTCATAAGGGAGCTGTTCTACTTCCTTCAACATCTTTGTTGCTCTACGCTGGACACCCTCCAGCAGCCCTGTGTCCTTCTTGAACTGAGGGGCCCAGAACTGGACACAATACTCCAGATGCAGTCTCACTAGTGCAGAGTAGGGGGGAGAAGATGCAAGACTCTACACTGACCCTTGTTGTACCTCATTCAGTTTCTCTCTGCCCAGCTCCCTAGCCTGTCCAGGTGTCACTGATGGCAGCACAGTGCTGGGGTGTCAGTGATACCACCCAGCTTCGTGTCATCAGCAAAGTTGCTGACAGTGCACCCTAATCCCTCATTCAAATCATTAATGAATAGATTGAAGAGGACTGGTCCCAGTACTGATCACTGGGCAGGACTCCACTAGATACAGGCCTCCAACCATACTCTGTCCCATTGACCACTACTCTCTGACTTCTATCCTGTAGCCAGTTATAATCCACCTCATTACCCACTTGTCCAGTCCACAGTGCCTCAGTTTGGCCACGAGGATGGTATGTGAGACTGTGTTAAATGCCTTACTGAAGTCAAGATGCACGGGTGCATCCCATCAGGGCCCATGCATTTGTGTACATTCAATTTCCTCAAAACATCCCTAACCCCGTCCTCATCAACCAAGGCAGGCTCCTCTTTTACCTCGACTTCCTCTGGAGCGTCAGCAGTCTGGGCTTGGTATCAGGACATCTCCCGGAAGTATAGACGGAGGCAAAGAAAGTGTTCAGTATCTCTGGTTTCTCTGTATCCTCTGTCTTCAGGGCACTCAGCTGATTCAGCAGGGGTCCCACGTTGCCTCTCGGTTTAGTTTTACCTGCAATGTATTTGAAGATGCACTTTCTGTTACCCTTGACCTCTCTTGCAAGGTTGAATTCCAAGGAGGCCTTGGCTTTCCTAGTTGCATGGCTACATTCCCTCACCAGAGCCTTATAATCACCCCAAGTGGCCACCCCCTCTTTCCATGGCCTGTAGACTTTCTTCTCCCTCTTCAGTTCGTGCAGTAGCTCCCCATTTAACCACACAGGTCTTCTAGCTCCTTTCCTTGACTTCTTTCCTGTCAGGATGCATCCCTGGACACGTTCAAAAGTGTAGGTATGGAGATAAGGGATGTGCTTTAGCATTTGGTGGACTTGGTACAGTTGGGTTAATAGTTGGACACACTGAACTTGAAGGTCTTTTCCAGTTCTGATGGTTCTATGATTCTATGATCTTTAGCCAGAAGATTTTTAAATAGCCTGCAGTGAGGGAAGCTGTAACAACAAAACATCCCTTTTTTTCATACTCTTGGCGTCTTCTCGTGTCATCTTTACTCTTTCACTCTTGGGCTGACAGTCTGTTGACCACCAGTCTATTGGTGGCCAATAGTGTGTTTAGCAGGAGTTTGCCAGTGAGCAGTGATGAACCACATTTCCACACATAACTAGTTTATCTAGTTATGACTTTGTTGATTACTTATTGGTTTTTATGTAGATTCCAGGGTGACCAGAATTTGTGATCAAGCAGTTCAGTGATGAACAGGCTATTCTGGTTCTTGTTGAAACAATTTTGTGTGGATGGAGAAGGTAGTTGGAGATGTGCTTGTATTTCACACTTGTGTTTCGACAAGCACGGCTGTAAGGCTGTTCCGCTGTAACGAGCACTTAGGCGAGTAATGGATGAGTATGCACATTAAGTGGGACTGAAAGAAGACTGTTTCTCTGCATAAGTAGTTGCTGACTGGTGGCTGTGTAGCATGCTTGACAGAACCTCATTGTGAGCTCTCTGGTGCATCTGCACTTTGAGTAACAGTTGTTGGTTTTGGTCTTTCTTCATGGTTGACTATCACCGTGTTCCTCTGTCAGAATAATATCCCAAATAATGATGTCATCTGTGCCCTTTATTTAAGTCCAGCTCTGTTTTCCTTTCCTGTTTATTCAAAACTGCATTATCCCTCAGCTGGAGATCTCTTCCAGTCTTTGGCATTGGCACAAGCCGCTAAACTCCCAGCTCAAAGGAGTCATCTCTCCAAATGTTCCACCTGCTCTTAGAGCACAAAAGCTGTACCTGCCTCTTGCAAACACAAACGCAGGGAGGACAAGATAAATGGCCAGGAAGCAAGCTGTCCCAACTGAGAGAACCTAGAATATAGCTCTCAAGAGTTGGTGGTGGGATCTGGTGGGACTCGAGAAACCAGTGACAGGAAGCTAAGCACAGGAGGGACAGAGCAGCTGCTTAGGGCACTAGAAAAAGCAGATGCTTTCCAGGTATTGTGGGAAGAGCTGTCAGGCAGGGAGAAATTGAAAGATCGGAGGAAAGAGAATGGGAGAGGGGCAGATGTAGTATGAAAGAGGCCAGAAGAGGAAGCAAGGTCAGGCTTGAGACTGAAGTGGAAATGAGGCTCAAGGGTGAGAAAGGTTCAGTGGTCAGAGTTGGTTTCAGAGCAAGAGAACACGAGTATGAGTGTGTGGGATGAAGTTAGGGATGGAGTGCAGGATAGGAAATTGAGTTAGGTGGGTTGTTTAATAGATTAGAGGTGAGGGGAGAGGGAAGATACAGGGAAGCTGGAGGGAAACAGGGTTTCAGTGATTAAGGTAAGATAATATAAAAAGCATGATACTGGCATGTACTGCAAGAGGCATGACTACCCCTGGAATGAACACCTTCATGTTTAAACAGAGCTGGGTGTGTTACCCTCGGAGTGAGGGGTCCACTCCTCATCCTCAAGCAGAGCAGAGTGCCTTGTCACCAGCATGAGGGACCCCTCTCCCCACCTGGCTTTACTTGCAGGGCCTTGTGCCAGCCATGTCGCTGGGACAGATTCAGGATTCCTTCCTCCCATTCTGGCACTAGAGGAGCATGGACTGGTGGTGGGCTGCTTGCAGATCATATGTTCAACCTTCCTTAAAAAGTGGATTCTCCTGCCCAGTCCAGGTCTGGGTCAGGCAGTACCTGATGTATCCAAGGAATATAACCTAAAATTGATCTCGGGTCTACAGGCTCTCACTTATCCACCACAAACAGTGTGACTACTTGAAAAGTGAATGTCAAGCATGGCTTGTAACAGCATCTTTCCCTTCCTGCAGGTCCAGCTGGCTGAAATGGAAGCGTTGTCCCTCAACTCAGACAAGTCTTCTTCCATTCTTCTGGAAGAGTTAGATGATCGAAGCACTTCTCAGCTGAGTCCTGTGGAGACCAAGGTTAGCCCCAGGTGGTCGTAGGCATGCTTTACTGCGTGCTGTGCTCCTGCTTCTCCTATTTTGAACTGCTCTGTGTTCATTCAAGTATCCCTGCTGAGGAATATAAATTCTAGTCACTTTTCAAGAGCTTCTCCACAGAGACATATCACGGAGAAGCACTTGAAGAAAAGAAAGAGAGGTGTTGTTTTTGAACGCTCTCTTTACTAATCCCTCTAAATGAGCTAAACCGGGGGGATTTGGGCTGGAAACCTGAGCATCTTTTACCTGGCTTGAAGGAATCTTCAGAATTAGCCCTTCTTGAGGGTTTGACAAGTTTGCTTTGTCACCTGTCATTAAATTTCACGAGGCTTTGTCCTCACTTGTTTTTCCAGCAGGATGGCCAGGATAGCCCTGACTCTAATGGGATAGGTGATCAGGGGAAATCCCTGCTCCCAATATCCAGTGCAGATGGCTCTACAAACCCAGACAGTTACCTGTGTGAAATGGAGAAAACTTCTTTCAACTCAGTCCAGTCTTGGCTAAAGAATGATAGTACCAAAGGTGAGCACAGCTCTCATCGTTCTCCAGATCTCCTGAAAATGTGAGTTGGTTAAGGTCATCTGCCTTTCTCCTGCCTCCTTCCTGCCAGAAATGGAATCGATATGTTATGAGGTTACACTAGAATTAGCTTTCAGGTATGGGGTGACCTGGAGAGGTTGGAGAGTTGGCAGGAGAGCACCTTGATGAAGTTCAGTAAGGACAAGTGTAGAGTGCTATATCTGGTGAAGAATGACCCCATATATCAGTGCAGGTTGGGGGCTGAGCTGCTGGAGAGCAGCTCTGCGGTGGAGGATCTGGGAGTCCTGGCAGATCACAGGTTGACCTTGCATCCACAATGTGCCTTTCTGGCCGGCCAAGAAAGTTGAGGGGAAATGGCCACAAGCTGCATCAGGGGAGGTTTGGGTTGGATCTTAGGAAGAATTTCTTTTCTGAGAGAGTGGTTGGGCACAGGAACAGGCTGCCCAGGGAGGTGGTGGAGTCACCATCCATGGAGGGGTTTAAAAGATGAGTAGATAGAGGCCATGGTCTAGGAATTAGGGAGATGTTGGGATGAGGGCTGAACTTAATGATCCTGGAAGGTCCTTTACAGCCATGATGATTCTATGATTCCAAGGTAAATGAGCTCCTGGGGTTGCATTAAGAACAGTGTGGCCAGTAGGTTGAGGGTGGTTCTCTTCCCCCTCTGCTGTGTTCTGGTGAGGCCTCTCTGGAATGCCACATCCAATTCTGGGCTCCCCAGTTAAAGAAGGACAAGTTGCTACTGGAGAAAATCCAGTGCAGAACCACTAAGATGATCAGGTGGCCAGAGCCATCTGCCTTATGAAGAAAGGCTGAGAGAGCTGGTGCTGTTTAGCCTGGAGAGGAGACTGAGGGATTTTGATCAGTGCTTAAAAATAATTAACGGGTAAGTGTCAGGAGGGTGGGATCAGACTCTTCTCATTGGTGCCCACTGACAGGACAAGGGGCAATGGCCACAAGCTGGAACATAGGAGATTACATTTAAATATAAGGAAAAGCTTTTTCACAGGTGGGGGTAGCAGAGCACTGAACAGGCTACCCAGAGAGGCTATGGAGTCTGCTTCTCTGGAAACAGTCCAAACCCACCTGGGTGAGTTCCTGTCTGATCTGCTCTAGGTGATCCTACTCTAGCAGTGGGACTTAGATTAGATGGTCTTCAGAGGATCTTTCCAGTGCTTAACTATCCTGGGATTCTGAGAAGCAGTCCCTTCTTTTGCTGGAGTGTGTTATTAAATGTCCTCTGTTCGTTGGATGTGCAGGACCCTCTGTGTAACCAGCAGTAAAGGCACCAAATGAAATCAGAGAACTCTTAATCTTTTTTTCTCTTCTTTTTCTCATTTCCTTTGGGGCTTTGCCAGTCCCTCCCACCCCCTTCTCTCCAGGTGCATCTTGTTCTCTGTTACCTGTACCAGCAGAATTTTTCCACCCAGCCACCTCTGCTACCCAGACAGGGCCTGAGAAAGTCTCAGGTCCACACAACCTTCCTAAGATCTCTCTGCAAGGCTCATGGGCATCACTGAGATCTCCAAGTGTGAACTGTTCACTTCTTCACCAGGTAAGGACCCCCAGTTCCCTCTGCTAGGAAGGCCTGATGTCACCCAGACAGAATGAGCTGAGGGGGGAGGAGGGCAGAGGAAGGAGAGAAGCAGATTTGATCTGTGCTGGATGAGCACAAGGGACTACAGAATGCAGGAGGGCTGGGGAGGGGAGAGGGTGGTATAGCAAAGGGGTATTGCATGGTTCTCACACCCTGGAATCATTCTTCTGCTCTGGATCAAAAGATAGTTTGACACATGCAGCTAGCCTCACGTGAAGGCAAAATCACATCACCTTTTTGCTCACCCTTGGGTTCCCTGCCAAGTGCACTCCAGACACCTGCACACATAGCAGCTGCATTGTGAGCCAAGGAAATGACAGCTGCACAACCTCCTCGGCTCCTCTTCGTGCCGTGACTCCAGATTGTACACCTTCTTGGTTGGAACAGGCTTCTTTCCACCCACCTACCTCCCCCACAGCCCTTTCGAGAAACATCCACACACCACGTCCCTTAGCTTGCTGTTTTCTCCTACCCACTTAGCTTTTACATCCCAGAAAGGTGCCATCAGAAAAGGCAGCTATTTCTCACTAATGAAAGAGAAGAATAGAAGTGCTGAGAGAACATGAACGGTCTCTGAAAGCAGAGGGGGCAGAGATGCAAGTTCCATAGAGATCTCTGTTATTGCTCTTGGAAGATACTCCATGAGCAATTCCTGTTAGAGGAGTACAAGGACAGTCTATTGCAGACAAACGAAACCAAACAAAACCGAGTGGTGTGTGATCCAGGTCTAGGTGACAGACACTGCTGGCACAGGGCAAATGTACCATACCTTCACCATGGTTACTTATAGCCTCAAATTGAGACCGCTGTGTTTTTGTGGTGTTGGAACTTCTGGTGTAAGCTTAAACTTGAAGGAAGAAGAGCTCTGAGAAACTTCCAATTCCTGTATTGAACGGCTATGCTTCAGGAGACTGCTTCCAGTCCTGCATTCGTCATCCCCAATGCTGTGTCCACTGATGATCTCGTAGTGGACAGATTCCTAGGAATGATAGAAATGCAGCTGAAATAACTGAGCCCAAATGCAAGAAAATTGTTTCCCCTTCCCACTAGAAGGGGTCCCATTTCTGCCCTAACTAAGAACCTCGCTGCCAGGGATGGCCGGAACCATGAGGGCTCGTTTCCCACGCATTGATGCTTTGTTTTTGTTTAATTGGAGGAGGTCTACGTGTAGAAGTCCCCTGATTTCTGGCTAGCTGATAGCTTTGGTGTGTGCACAGCCTGTCACAGAGAAGCTGAGAGTGAGAACCCACAGGAAACATTGACTCCATCAGTGGTCAGCCCAGTGGTGGGGGCTACAGAGTTCATGAACCCAGTACTCCATGAGTGGGAGGGAAGATTCATCCTGGAGAGGAATAAAGTCAAAGCTCAGAATATTGTAATCTTTATTCCTCCTGCAGAAGAGAATCTCCTGAACAAGCTGCATGGCTGATGCATTGTAGCTGCATGGCTGATGCATTGTAGCACGGGGGTTTAGAGATGCTTTCCCCAGCAGTGGAAAGAGAGAAGAATTAAGAGTTTTTGCCCTTTTCCTCGAGCTGTAGTTTATTTTCACTAATATTTTAATACCATCTATTTTCATGCTCCTGCACACCAGGCCCCTGAGAGTGATACCTCGCTGGACAGCCGGAGCAGCAGCTCTGTGGGCAGCCTGCAGACCACACTGGAGGACAGCCTCAACCTCAGCGACTCTCCTCAGTGCACCCTGGAGCTGCCGGTGGCTCTATGTCCCATGCCAGCTGCCGACAGCCAAGGACCTCTGACAGCCCCCCTTTCCCCAGCCTCTCGCCGACAGAGCCTGCGGGGCCGGGGACTTTTCAGCCTGCGAAGTATGTGTCGTCACCAGCGCAGCCACAGCAGTGGTGGGAGCACCAGCCCTGGCTGCACCCACCATGACTCCATGGACCCCTCGGATGAGGAGGGAGCAGGCAGCAGCCTTCGTGGAGGAGGCAACAACAGCGAGCCCTCTGAGACCCTCAGCAGCCTCTCACTGACCTCCCTCTTCTCACCCCCGCCGCCAGGGCTGACGCTGGTGAAGAAATGCAGCAGCACCAGTAGCCTCCACACCAGCCCCTCGCCCCGCCGCCCTGCTGCCCACCATGCCAAGCCCTTTTATACCGTTGACCCCCGGGGCTTCCTCTCGATGCCCTCCTGGGTGACGGACTTCTGCAAGGACCCCCCCTCGCCCAGGGAAGTAGAGGAGCCTGATGTCCCCAGCAGACTGGGGATGGGGGACCGCGACTCCCCGCTCTCATCCAAGGTGGAGCTGGGTGATGGAGTCAGCAAGAGGAACAGATGAGGGTCCCTGGGGAACAGGGAGGGAGCATTTGGCCGCCAGCGGAGGAGCATGTTTCACAAGCTTCTCCCCAGCAGCAATTCCAAAGGATTTGCAAGAAAAAGAACCAGGCAAACAAATTTATAAATATATATATATACATTAATATATATATATAGAGAAGAAATACTCTGGTACCGTACCTCAGAGGCGTGGGAGAGTGCAAGCAATACGGGAACAGTCCTGCCTGAAGGCAAGACCTGGACCATCACTGCAGAGACTATAATGACAAGACAAGGCCACTGGGCTGTGGGGGACGAGCCCGTGCAGCCGGGGCTGTGTCGCGGGGCAGCTGTTAGGTGTACACATGCGCGTATACATACACGTCCATACAGAGAGACAGAGACAGAGACTTATTTATTTTTTTTACCGAGAGATTAGGAATTTCAGAAAGTGCTAAGGACGAACAAGCAAAGAGGGTCTGGAGGAGGTGCAATGCCAAAGCAGGAGGGGTGGGCGTTGAAGGGAAGAGAAGCAAGGGTGAGCAGCAGAGGAAGAGCTTCTGGGGGGGTGTCTTGCCTGCTTCTGGGATCTTCCTTATTACTGTCTATGCTTCCATTTCAAACATTAAAACTTGTGGGCTAGCTCTTCAGGTCAAGCTTAAATTGGCAAAACGTGGTGACGTGCTTCTGGTGGTGTAAAGCAGCAGAGCTCTGGCTTGAGGCAGCTTCACGCTGATTTACAGCAGGTGAAAATCTGGCCCCAGCAGCAGGGAAAAGCAAACAGCCATGAAGCACGGGAAGCGTTTTGAGGTGAAAAGCCTTGCTTTGAAGGGGATGTGTGAACGCAGTGGGCATGCTCATGGGAGGAGGGGACGGAGGCGCCACGGCACGTTGTTGTTGTTGTTGTGTTGGTTCTGTCTTGTTCATTTTCCAAAGCAAGAAAACCTGCTAAGAGGAAAATAAAGTGACAAGAGATGTGGGGAAATTTAGAGCGGGAGAGGCAGGGTGGAAGAGGAGGGTGAGGTAAAAAGGGGAGAAGGAACGGAATCTTTCTCCTTTTGGTTTGCAGTAATTGGGATATTTTATTTTAGAAGCCCAAAGGTGCAAAAATCATCTCTAGAGAAACCTATCTGTTATTTTTGTATCTATAGCTCTCTATATATCTATTAAAAGAAGACAAAACTTAGCCTTTTAAAAAAGACAAATAAAAGCAAAGAGGGCTTCAACAATGCAATGCAGTCAGTCCCCTGGCTGAGGGCTAACCCTGTTCCAGTTCCCAGTGGGAAGGTCCTGCAAGAACATCCTCAGCTCAGTAGCAGCTCTGCCGCCTTCTCTCCAGCATCACCTTTGTTCTCTGGAGTTTTCCTGATTTGCGTCAGTAGCTGCTCAGTGCCAACTGCGGACATGGGGAGCAGGGGCATCGGGGTGGGGATGGGGGTGTGTACGTGTGTGTGTGCAGGCAAGTGTGAGGATGTTTACGTGTGTTGTGCCCAGGCTGACAGACTCACCAGCTGGAGAAATGGGAAGAGGAAGAAGAACTGCAGTTCTCCTTGCAGGGAATGTGATCTGGGAGGACTGTGGTCTGGAGGGCAAGGGCAGACCAAGTCCTTGAACCGTGACCTGCCTCAGGATCCAGGAGTCAGTCCAGCAGACACGATCCTCTCCTGGCATGATTGCAGCAAGACATGGGGAGGCTGCTTCCCTCCTTGCCTTTCCAGGGGTGTGGACTGCACGTCTCCTTCCTGGCAAAGGCTTGTTCTCCAGCAACTCCAAGGTTTCATACCTTTCCCAGGTTTGCAGGTGGGTAGGAAAACCAGACACCCAGGGGGCACCAAGAATTTTGGCTGTCACCTACCGGCCCAGGGAGTCTGCACTGATGTGTGCCAGAGAAGACAGAGTGAAAGGGCAGCAGAGAGAGCAGCCCAGTGGAGACAGGGAGGCTGGCACACAGCACTCAGAGAAGGAGCAGGGCTCCCTCAGGGATTCCTGGACCATTTTTCCCAGCTGACTTGTGAAACATTGTGAAGTGGGCAGCACAAAGCAGATGCTTTGGTTTCATTGTGACCCGTCTGATTTTTAAGCAACTGCTGCATCTCACAAAGCAAAGCTGTAAACATCAAGCACGTAAAACGGGACCAACAGCCAGGAAGATGGTAATTACTGCGTGGACTTGATTGATTTGCTGGAAGGAGTGTTTGTTAAGTTGCAAGTGTGCGTGCTGACTGCAGGGAGGTCAGGCCTGTGAGGAGAGGAGAAGACAGGAGAGCCTGGGACCTTGTCTTTGTAGAAAGGATGCTGATTCAGATTTATTAAAGCAATAATAAGGGTCTTCAAATGCTTTGTTTTGCACTGGTGGTTCTTTGGGTCGGTTACCTCTGCCTGCTGTCCTGTGGAGGAGCCAAGGCACTTGGTTTCACAGCCTTAGGGAAGGAGGATAGGCTGTCCTCAAATGGCTGAACAACGGACTTGGACTGCACAAGGCTTAGACTGAAACCCAGAGCAGCTTTGAAGAGGCAGGGCTACAAAAAAAACCCCCAAACAATCAAAACCACCCAAACCCCAGAGCCCTCAATGCCCAGAGGGGCCATACGGGGATTTGAAGGTGGGGCTCCAAGCTGCCCTGCAGTGGTGTGGGCTCTGGGCTGTTTCAGCTGAGGTATGAGAGAAAGGTCAGAGATTCATGCACTGCTACAAGTTATCTTGATACTTGATCATAGACTCATGGAATCCTTAGGGATCAAAGATCATCCAGTCCAATCCCCCTGCCACAGCAGGATCACCCAGACCAAGTCACACAGGAACACATCCAGGCGGGTCTGGAACGTCTCGAGAGAAGGAGACTTCACAACTCCCTGCTTCACGAGTTTGCAAGTCATGGTAACAGTGTGGCCTGCGCTTGGGATCGCTGGGAGGAGAGAAGGGTCAAATGATGCTAGGAAAGGTGGTGGTGGTGGTAATCTCACAGAGTGACTTACAGCCCTCTCAGCGTATTCGTGGTTGACCCTGGAAATGACTCACAAGGAAAAACATCTTTGTTTCTCCTGTGGTTTGGGGTTCATGACTCTCCTTCTACTCTGCATGATGTTCTCCTGCCTTCCAGTGGGGTCATGCCACCACTCCTGCCTCCACATAAGAGTTTTCACCCCCTGACGTATGACTCAAGCGAAAGGCTTAGGAAGGAGGTTTCCATGGAAACGTAAGACTAGCTTATCTTTTGAGAGTATTTTGTCTATTTCTTAATTATTTACTAACTCTTTGAAGAAGAAGGAGGAAACATCCACCCTTCGTCAAGATAAAGTAAAACACTAAAACCCAGCAAATACCTCGTCTTTTTGCTGGGGATTTCTGCAGCGGGGCAGGTTGTGAAGTTTCTCCTGCCAGGAGCTGCCTTTCCCAGCTATGCCTGGCTGTTGGCACCAGTAAAACCTCTATCATCACCCACCCACCTCCCAGACAACACCTGAGGGCAGCCCAGGGTTTGCCCAGGCATCTTTTCAGCCTCCCATACTTCCCACAGGGGGAATATATCACAGGCAGCCTCTGCCAGCAGGATCTTTACTGTCATCAGCCTGAGACTGCTCTGTTTTGTCCCGCTGCCGCACTACCCTCGTACCCTGCTTTCCCCCACGTCTCTCCCTGCTCAATGCGGAGCCGTTCCGCGTGTTCACACAGCACTGCCGTGTCCTGCTTTGGCTGCTGCTCCACAAAGGTGCGGGTATTCAGCTGTTCTCATCTTTACTGCCAGCTGGCTCCTCACTCCCTTTCCAATATTTCCCCGAGTGTTTTTATTCTCAGGACTCTGTGCACCAGCTCAGAAGCTGCTGTGGTTTGTTGCAGCTCCAGAGCAGACCCCATCCCTAGTGCTTCCCATCTTCTCCTGCACATGAGATCCACAATCACTCCAACCTACCCAGGGAGAACACATCTGTGTTTAGTCTTTCTCCTGTGTCCAGACACCCTGCCTTAGTGCTGCCAAATGAACAGGGAGTGCTGCCCCATGTACTTCTTGCGGCTTCCAATCTTCAGCTGTCTTTCTTATTACTACCGAAAGCTTCCTCCTGAAGTTATATTTATCACAGAATCACAGAATTATTGAGGCTGGAAAAGCCCTCTGAGCTCATCCAGCCCAGCCTAGGACCTAACATCATCACAATGATGTGGCCCAGGGCACTAAGGGCCACATCCAGTCTGTCCTTAAACACCCTCAGGGATGGCAACTCCACCACTGTGCTGGGCAGTCCATTCCAGTGTCTGATCACACTTTCCGTGAGAAAGGGCTTCCTAACATCTAACCTAACCCTCTCCTGGTGCAGCTTCAGGCCCTGCCCTCTTGTCCTTTCACTAGTTGCCTGGGAGAAGAGCTTGACCCCACCTGACTACAACCTCTCTTCAGGGAGTTTTAGAGAGTGAGAAAGTGTCCCTCTGAGTCTCCTCTCCTCCAGGCTAAACAACCCCATCTCCCTCAGCCTCCCCTCATCAGCCTTTCCCTCCAGTCCTTTTCCCCAGCCTCGTTGCTCCTCTGGACCCACTCCAGCCCCTCAATCTCTTTTTTGAAGAGAGGTACCCAGAACAGTACTCAAGGTGAGGCCTCCCTAGTGCCCAGTACAGGGGGAGAATTGCATCCCTAGTCCTGCTGGCCACACTACTGCTGATCCATGGGAGGCAATCGCCAGCATGAGCGGTGTTTCCTTTCACGGGCAGTTGACTGGGGCTTTTTTTTTGTGAGGTCAGGTCCTGTGAAGGACTGGACCCACCCAGCTTTCTGGGGCATCGGTATGAGGTGAGCAGGTCTGGGGAGAGACAAAACTGCTTATTTTTGCACCTCCCGTAAAAAGAGCAGGACAATCATTTGCCAGACAAGAGAACTGTGAAAGCAGAAAACTTGAGTCGCCTTCAAGGATTGGTCTACCTTTTCCCTTTGTTGAGAGCGCAATGATTCATGCTAGCACGGCTCTCGTGTCCAAAATGCTCCCGCAGGGTGTCACAGAGCTCGTGTGTCCTGGATGGCAGTCTTCTCAAGACACACCAGGCCACTCTTCCTCTCCACGGGGCACTGAAAATGGTTTCCCCAAGCAATGAGCTGCCTGCAGCTGTGTGATGTTTGCTCTGCACAACCACCATGCAGCAAGAGCAAAAGTCATCGCAGCAGCAGCTCTCGAGCAGAGATTTGATTTTAGCCAATATAACTAAAACCCCAACGTTTGTTATGGACGGTGTGGAGGTAAGCAGCTTCGGCGTGCTTGTTCTCATCACACAAAAAATCACAGAGAAGAGAGGAGAGGAGAAGAGAGGAGAAGAGAGGAGAAGAGAGGAAGAGAAGGGAAGAGAAGCGAAGAGAAGAGAAGAGNAGAGAAGAGAAGAGAAGAGAAGAGAAGAGAAGAGAAGAGAAGAGAACAATTAAGCCCTGCTGATTTCCTGATGAGCTGCAACACAAAACACGCACCAGCAGCCTGTAGGAAGCACTTGGGACTCTGCTAAGTCGGGCCCCTAGATGTGTGCTCCCCGGTCCAGTCTGTCTGCCAGTGATCTGACCTTCCAAACACTCCCTTCCTTGGTCTTCATGAATACTTCATGAGCTCTGCCTTCTGTTTTTACCGTGTCATGTCAGTTCCCTCCCAGGGACTGGCTTCCAGTAGGAACTCGGTATCCCAGTACCTTTGAATTATCATTCATTTCCTCCGTTGCATTTAGGCATGCATGCTGCTTCTCTGGCACTTGTCCTCCTCCTGCATATTTCCAACCCCCTTGTTTATTTGTACTAAGATTCTGTCACACTTTGAGCAGGAGCTGGCAATGTGATATTCAATATTTATGCCTCTGGGCCACTTGCAGAGCAGATGTGCTCAATATTGAAGAGCTCTCACCCCCACCAAAAGCGGCATCGCAGCCTCTGTTTTGCAGCGTGGCTCTGGTTTTGCTCCAGCAGCAATGATAGTAGTAAGGGCTCCGTCCTGTCCCTGATGCCAGTGATGAAATTGCACAGCTGGGTCCTATGGACCAGAGGTATTCTGAGGGTTGCTTTGTGTTTCAACAGAGGTGCTGAGCATCTTTCATGCTTGTGACATTCATGGGAGCAGGGAGAACTCGTGAAGTTGCTCCCATTAGCAGTTGGGCTGTTGCCACGTAAGCCACAGTGGGCTCCAGCTCACAGTCCCCCTTTGCTGTGCAGAACTGAGATGAATACAAATCTTTTTGCTCAGTGGCATTGTCTGTAGTCACCAAAGTCAGCAGTCACGGCTCTCTCTTTGTCTCATGGTCCACGGAGCAGAATGATAGAGAGGGAGAGGCAGATTTTTTTCCCAAGGACGTTTTCCTGGAGACCAGAGCACTATAACCTCTCTGGCTAGGCCAGTTTTAGTTCCACGTGTGATTGCTCAGAGCTCTGACAGATGCTGTGGCTTGGGTGTTGCTGGGGTTTTTTGTTTGTTTCTGGTTGTTGGGGTAGGGTTGGAGCACCCAGTGACTTGTGCAAAACAGCAGGAGCTCCTGCAGCAGCTCTTCCCCTCTCTTTCCTCCAGGTTATTCATCCTGGATGGAATTTTTGCAGTGGGTTACCTGTTTGTGCTGACCTCGGTGTGGTGGGATTGGCTCTCACTGCCCTGCTGCAACACATTGCTTTCATTCTCTTCTCAAGCAGTCTGTGAAGATGGTTACTTTACAGAGCCTGGCAGAGCATCTCCAAAAGCGAGCTGGCAATCACCCAGCCACGAGCAGGCAGGGTGACCACCCCTTCTTCAGTCAGAAGCACCTAAATGGGTTAAGATGCTACTTTAAAGCCAACCATCAGCGATACCAGGGGCTTTGCAGCTGGCAGTCTGAATAGGAAGTAATTTTTAGTGCAACATCTTTAATCCAAGCTTTTGCTCTTAAATTGCAAAAAGTCCCTTCTTAGTTGAGAGCTGCCCACCCACACACAGGAGGAGAAGCACCATGCCAGCACCTAAGGTACATGGTCCACGCATTTTTATTACTCAGCAAGCTCTATGTTTAAGCCTTGCTTTGAAGTGATCACAGCTTTGGATGTGAAGTACCAGATGGGCTTTCTTCTACAACTACCACGGCCACCTTTAACTGCATCAAATAATTGCTGGGATGATAACACTGAAAGCAGATGACCTCGTTTCTCCTTTCAATTACAACTTCACAAACACGGTTGATTTATATTCCCACTTATGCACTTCTCCCACCTCCTTATCTGAGCCATATGAAGGGCTCATTTCAAGATAAGATCTACGCAGAGCACTATTACACACATTCTAGGTAACAATAGCTGCAGCTAAGAGAAAGTTGAGTGCAATGTAAATGGGGTGGTGTGAAGGAAGGGTCTGCTTTAGTGCGCACATTCCCTCCCCATGCACACAATTGCCCCTCCTCCAGGCACTTCTATTTCTGGCCAAAGTCTTTAAAAATGACCTTACATCAGATGCAGAGTTC
Source organism: Upupa epops (assembly GCA_013397515.1). Lineage (NCBI taxonomy): Eukaryota > Metazoa > Chordata > Aves > Bucerotiformes > Upupidae > Upupa > Upupa epops. The sequence continues at coordinate 302,102 of VZRI01002661.1, forward strand.
ATGCTATGGGAGAGACTGTTAATCACCACTGGCCGCTGATTAGTTTCTGTTGTCATAGTAAGTCCTGGCGTAGGAAATAAATCAGGAAGACGCACACACACACACAAGGCAGGCAAAACAAGGAACCAACAACGTGGCATTGAATAAAAGAGAGACAACTCTGAGCACCCTTCAGTGTCTGCTTGAAGTTTATTATTTTGCTTCCATAGTCACTGCTTTGTGGGCACGTGTCTGTGTTTATGGGGCAGTAGGCATGTGCCTGTTTCAGGGTGCCTGTGGTTGATAACCAGATCTCCAACTGGTCTTTTTTCTTTTGGTGAAATATACAGTAAGAAATAAACAGCTCAAATTGCTGGCACAGGACCCTGCTCATCAGTAGTCCCTGTACCACTGATACAGACACTGCCTAGGCAGCGATTCCATTGCTGTCTGCAACCAGTTACAGAGACCTCCTCTCATCCCAGGGCAAAGAGCCCTCCTGCAGCCATGTACCATGGGCAAGCTCCAAGTGCCACAGCCAGAGGAACAGGGGTGTTTGGTCGCAACCCATGCTAGTTGTTGGACCTTGAATGTCTCCACTGCTGCTCTGGGGATTGGCATCCATGGGGAGGAGAAATGGTGGTGGCAGGGCTGGTGGAGAGCTGCAGCAGACCTCATTATCAGGCATGCAGAGACCTAGGGCCACTGGAGCCGACACATGCTTATGTGCAAAGAATTAGAGTCATAGAACATATGGGGTCGGAAGGCATATCCAGAGGTCATCACATCCAGCCCCTCTACAACATGTCTAACTAGAACAGTGTGCCCAGAGCCCCATCAAACCTGACCTTGAATGTCTCCAAGGATGAGGCCCCCCCACCTCTCTAGGCAGCCTGTTCCAGTGAACCACCACCTTCAGATTAAATAACTTTTCCCTGATGTCCAGTCTAAAACCGTGAGCCCTTGCGAACAATTCCTCCTCAGCCTTCCTACAGGCGCCTTTCAGGTACTGGAAGGTCACAAATGGTCCCCTTTGGAGTCCTCTCCTCTTCAGGCTGAATAACCCAAACACTCTGAGCCTGTCTTCCTAAGAGAGGTGCTCAAGCCCTCTGATCATCTTCACACGCACCTGCACTGTGGAGGACAACCAAGATCTTCCTCGCTAGTCTAGCTGCAATGTAGGACTTGAGCTGTGGCACTTGAGCATCAATGATTCTCTCAGGAACCCAAGGGGTTCAGAGGTCCATGTTGAAACATGCTAAAACAGTCTCTCTTCAGCAAGGACAAGCAGGCAGCCACAAAAGGGAGAGGCAAGGGAAATATCATGTCTTTCTGTTGCAGAAACCGCCAGTGTGCAGCGCTCTGGTCGGGGCAGACGGGCACTGCTGGTACCCCTGGGCTGCTCATGAATTCGGAAGGATTGTTATTTAACCAAAGACTGCATCTATGCGGGTTTGCAAGTGAAATGGAGAGTGTTGGCAACCAGAAGACATCAGGAGTCTCCAGACCTGGCATCCTGGAGCCTGTTTGAAGACTGAGCCACAGCTTGGGATTCTGTTTTCAGACCTATGCACTTCTGATGTAGGCACAGCTGAACACCTCAAAATCTCACACCAAAGCAAGGCTGCTCATGCAGCTGCTGGATCTGTGACCGGAATCAAGCCTGGGGCTCTGCATCCTGCTCCAGAGTGATCTCATCAAGCTTCATCCAAACTCCTGCTCATGACCAACACAGAGGCAAAGCTGCCACCTCTATCACAGTTAACTCTCATGCTTTGATCTGGGACCTACTGGCAGACCAAGCCCTGGGGAGCTGGCTCCATCCCAGCCTGACTAGTAAACAGCCTTTCCTTTTATGCTTGATTGGATACAGCATTTTAATGTTTATTTGTGTCTAACGAGGTAAAAATACAGCTAAGGTAACACAGAGGTGAAAAGGCCCGAGGGGAATTTGCTCTAAGGATGGAGAAAGCTAGTTAAGGGTCTGGAGGACTTGAGATGCAGATGATTCACCCTGAGGGACATTCTGAGGGTGCAAGTTTCTTTCCTCCAGCCTCAGGTCACTGTCACAGTGTTTTTCTGCTCTGTGTGCGCTGCAGGAATCAGTGCAGTGGCTAATGTGGCACTTGTGATGGTTGGGGGAGATTACAGTGAGCACATAAATCTGCTTCATCAAAAGCAGAGAGCAGCCACTGACTCACAACCCTCCACCTGCTTGGGGGTCTCTTGGTGGCAGCCTCAAATGGATTCATGGGTGCAGGAAACTATGGGGCTGTTGCAGCACCCAATGGGTTCAAGTATGAAGGTAGGGAGGGCAAGAGGCAGCCTGGCCGATTGTGGTGTTTGCTTTGCACGGGTGATGATGCAGTGCTATCATTTTCGTGCTAAATGCTAATTTTCTGCTTTGCTGGCCCCAGAATTGCTTACATTCGTATCCTTCACAGCAGCAATTAAAGGGCTGGGTGCTCGAGCTGAGGCACTTGGGATGAGCGTGATTTTAATCAGTGTGCACAGGAGAGGAGGGATGTGATTGTCTTGCTGTTGCTGTGGGAACATGTGAGAGCAAATCTGGGTCCATGAGGGGTAGGAGAGCCCTTACCTCAGTAAACATCTGTGTTGGCTCCAGCCCAGCGCTTGACCAGGCAGTGCAGGCTTGCTGCATCTTCCGCTTCTCCATCTCAACAGGAACTGCTATACAACTCCAGCAAAATATTGAACCAAACCACCTGCTCCTCCCCTGCCTCATGTTCCTACCCCGTGATACCATCCTCCAAGGTGCCAAGCAGAGGTCTCCAGCACAGTACAGGGCAGCCTGAGCATCACTGACCTGTGCTGTCTGATGGGAAAGGAACAAGGGGCTCTGAAATGCACCATGCCTCCCCTGCACACACGATCTGGACAGGTCAGAGCTGCTTTCTGTGTGCGGGGCAGCTGCAGAGCATGTTTACACAAGAGCTCACTTTGGATTTCTTTGGGTTCTTTCATCCACTCAGCTCATAGCTCCTGCACAGCAAGACCCTCAGGCAGGCCCCATCTGACCTCTCCAAAGAACAGCTTTTCTGTCTGGGCCAGCAGCTGTGAAGGGAGGACAGACACAGAGCACACGACCGAGCCAGAGGTGTAAACACAGCATTTAAAAGAATATTTTAAATATTTTATATTGTTTTTAATCTGTTTGTGCCCAGTGGCACCTGAAGCAATCTGTTATTTCTCTTCCCAGCATCAGCAGGTGGATTTCCAAGGCCCAGTTATGTGGGCAGGGGCAGGAGATGTTTGCAACATGAAGAGGCCACATTTGGATCCATTGAACATCCTGAAGGTCTGTGTCAGCCAGAGCTTTGCTGTGGAGAGGAGGATGAGTGAGACTCAGTCCAAGGTGGACAAAGGGTTCGACAAAGCAGCAGTGAATTTCTTCTCCCTTCCTTTCTCCCTGGTGCTGTCTGAGCCTTGTGCTCAGCCTCCCTTCTCTTGCTGTGTGCTGATGACAGCATGAATAGGACATTGACAGCCATCAGCAATTTCCATCGCTGCTTAGAACAGATCTTTCTCTTCTTCCATCTTTCCATCTCTATTTGCCATCTCCCTGTTTTTCCTTCCTTCACCCAGTCTCCAACCCAAACCCTTGCCTCAAGCCCAGACCTCCTCTCCTTTTTGTCCTAGTCCTCCTTGCCTTTTCTGTATGTGAGGAATTAAACAAGCCTCTGTGGAGACCAAGCCAGGCACTAGCTTCTCCCTTTAGTCCCAAGCTAGGATACCTGTACAATTACAGAAGAGCCACCTCCTAAGGGCACCAGATTTATTTTAATCTCAAGCCCAGCATGTCAGGGTTCTGTGAGCATCCTTAGAGCTGCTCCTCTGCTTGCAACGCAAAAGCTCACAGTGAGGTCTCAAAGTCCCTACACACACAAATCCCTGCTGCCTGACGTGGTAATAAACACCCTGCAGGCACTGCCCCACATGTAGGACCAGGAAGGTCCCAGGACCCATCTTCCTAGGTCCTAGGGAAGTGAGGTCTGATCACCACCAAAGGCTCCCCATCACCCCGGTGAGACCCACCTGGAAACTTGGTAATAAAGAGGAGTTCTAGGATTCCAGCCTCAGGGCTTTTGCAATCAGTGGCTAACAAAGGAATCTGATGGTAGTAGAAGCAAATAAAAAAAGGAAGGATGGAGGGGAAGGGTTTCTTTGCCTTACAGGGCTTTCTTGATTGGGGCTGTCCCTTGGTGCTGCTATCTCATGTCTGTGCTATCAGAGTAAATAAACTTCCTCTTGTAAACGCTGACCTCAAGCTCTGTAGTAAATTCCAGTGCCAGCTAAACCTGTCCTCAGTCACCCGCAGCGGTGTGTGCCTTCTCAGTATGACACTGCTGAGTTGCTTTTACCAGCAGCACTGAAGGGAAAGGCTGTGAGATGCTTTCCTTTGGCTCTCAGTGCCAGGTGTGCTCCAGCATCTGGACCGTTTCATTTATTGCTCACTCTTCATATTGAGAAAGCAGTAAAGTTTCCAGTCGTGTTTTATGCCACGTTTGCACTCGGGACCCGACTTCATCTTTGCCTTTTCCTCTTCTTGCTAATCTCAGGATTAAGACAGAACCGTGTGAGTATGGATTTGGCTTCTGAAATATTTTCTTCTTTAAAAAACCCCAGATACTCAAGACTTCACCTGCAGTGAGCAAGGCTTTTTATTGAGGACCGAGTGAATGAATTTTAGCTGAGGATGGGCACGCTGGGCATTAACACGCATGCAAACATGCAAACCCACTGTTAGGGAGCTGCTGAAAACGAGCTGCTGCCACTGGAGCTGTGCTGGGTGATAGTGTACCTCTTCCTTTGTGCTGCTCTTTGGTGTGGGCTTTTTCCATAGCTGCATGACCTAGGATTAGAGTTACTATGGCGATAAAACAGAAGGAAGGAGTGAGAGGTAAGTTTGTATGTCTGCGGTGTGGTGGAGGTAGCAAGGGGGCCGGTGGTTTCTTCCCTGGTGCTGCCTCCTGCTATTGCTGTCTCACAGGTTGTGGTCATTTTTCAGTAGATCAGAGAAGGGTGCTCAGGCAGTGCTGACAAAGGTTCTTTTCCCCAGCAGTATGAGTCCGTGACCAGGCCATGGGGCTGCTGTGCTGGGACTACTTGGTAGTGGGTGGGATGAGACTGTGTGCACCAGGAGAAGGTCAGACTGGAGAGTAGAAAACATTTCCTTAGTGAAGGAGCATTTAAACATTGGAACAGGCTGCCTGGGGAAGTGGTGGAATCACTCTCAGGAGGTGTTCAAAAGTAGATGTGGCAGTCTAGGACATGGTTTATCAGCCATGGAGATGTTGGGTTGAAGGTTGGACTTGGTGATCTTAGAAGGTCTTTTCAAACTTAGTGATTCTGTGCATCTTTGTGCCTATGGCCTTAGAGGCTGCTCTCCATCATTTATCTCTGGACTCGGGTAATCAAGGAGATCCCAGATGACTGGAGGTTGGCTAGTGTGGTACCCATCCAAAAGAGGGGCATGAAGGAGGCTCCAGGCCTGTCAGCCTGATCTCAGTGCCTGGCAAGGTTATGGAGCAGATCATCCAGGTCTTGCATTTCTGTCACAACAACCCCAGGCACTGCTACAGGCTGGGGGATGAGGGGCTTGAAAGCTGCCCAGCAAAAAAGGACTTGGGGGTGCTGGCAGACAGCTGGCTTCATAGGAGCCAGAAGGGTACCCAGGTGGCCAAGAAGGCCAACAGGATCCTGGCCTGGGTCAGGAGTAGCGTGGTCAGCAGGAGAAGGGAAGTTCTCGTGCCCTTGGACTCAGCCCTTGTGAGGCCTCATCTCAAGTACTGTGTTCAGTTCTGGTCCCCTCATGGTAGGAAAGACCTGGAGATACTGGAATGGGTCCAGAGCAGAGCTACCAAGCTTGTGAGGGGTTTAGAGAACCAGTCATCTGCAGAGAGGCTGAGAGAGTTTGGCAGGTTTAGTCTGGAAAAGAGGAGGCTGAGGGGGGACCTCATTGCCCTCTACAACTCCCTGAAGGGAGGTTGTGAAGAGGTGGGTGTTGGCCTCTTCTCCTTGGTGACTTCTGACAGAAGCAGGGACACTGGTCTGCAGCTGAGCCAGAGGAGGTTTAGATTGGATCTCAGGAAGCAATTCTTTACAGAAAGAGTGTCTGGGCACTGGAACGGCNCCTGAGTGCCATTGAGCTGCATGTACAAGGCATCCAGAGGATCAGGCCCAACCAGCATGGG
>VZRI01002662.1:7809-43208 GCA_013397515.1 Upupa epops
CGCAGATTAGCGTTTGGAAGGGGTATCTGCCGGTCATGTAGTCCAGCGCACCCTGCCAGAGCAGGATCACCCAGAGCAGATCGCACAGCAACACGTCCAGGCGGATTCTGAGTGTGGCCGGAGGAGGAGACTCCACCACCTCTCTGGGCGGCCCGTTCCAGTGCTCTGTGAAAAAGTACTTCCTTACGTTCGGGTGGAACCTCCTGTTTTCCAGTTGGTGACCGTTGCCCTTTGCCCTTTTGTTGAAGACTGCTTCTTGTGAGCTAAAAGCATTAGGGCTGTACTGACTCGAGGTGTTTCTGGTAGGTGCTGAACTGGGCAGCTGAAAGACACCTCATCCTCCCTAATCAGGAGGAATGGTTGGCCCCTGACAAGCCTGACAGTTAAGGTTCCAAGAAAATGTTGATCAAGATGCTGTCACCAACACAACTCAAGGTCTATGTGTCCCGTAGTTGAACTATGCTCATCACAACCTCATCATACTAGAAACGCGCCTGCAGCTCACACACTCTCTGCTATACAAAAAAGATGCTGATAGACTGGAGAGGGTCCAGAGAAGGGTGACCAGGATGATCAGGGGACTGGAAGACCTCTCATATAAACAAAAGCTGAGTGAACTGGGTTTGTTCAGCCTTGAGAAGAGAAAGCTTAGTGGGGACCTAATTGCGGTGTTCCAGTCCATCAAGGGTGGCTACCAGGAGAATGGAGACTCCCTTTTCACAGGGAGTTGTGTAGAAAGGACAAAAGGGAATGGTTACAGATTGCTCCAGGAGAGATTCCAACATGGTTTGAGAGGAAAGGTGTTCACTATGAGAGTTGTTAGTGGAATTGCTCAACTTTAGACAATGTTAAGGCTCAGCTTGATATGGTTCTAGGCCAGCCCATTGAAACTGGATACTGCTTTAAGAGGTTGCACTAGATGATCCCGGAGGTCCCTTCCAGTCTGCAAACCTGTGAACCTGTGATCCATAGACCCTGACCTGAGTGAAGCCCCTTTCTCCTGAGCACACATACTAGAAATAGGTAGTTCTCTAAATCAAAGCCAGTTAGCTATAGTGATGAAGTGGCGGTCACCAGTAGAAACCTGATAAATAATGAATATGTTCACTATCCTGACTTGGACTGTGTCAATCAATAGACTTTCACAATTCAGGGGAGCTTTGTGGGTGATCACTTAGCTTCTAGCTTTGTGTAAACCTACACTAAAAGAATCTCTGAGCTGTGGGGTGGATTGGCTGCTTGTGCACTGGGCAAGACATCCCAGATTTTGGAATCCACTCTTTCTGGACACCATTGAGAAGACTCTGGGCCCCTCCTCCTGAAACCTGCCAGCCCTTTAGATATTTATAAGCATTAATGAGATCTCTCTTCAGCTTCCTCCACACACATAGCTACTTGACATCCTGAAGCAGGCAGGACTTTATTGCTCTTTACAACTACCTGAAAGGATGTTGTAGAGAGGTGGGGATCTGTCTCCCAAGTTGCCAACCACAGAACAAGAGGAAACTGCCTCAAGTTGTGTCAGGGGAGGTTTGGATTGGACATTAGGAAAAATTTCTTGAAACAGTAGTCAGGTATTGGAACAGCTTACCCAGGGAGGTAGTTGAGTGGCCATCCCTGAAGGTGTTCAAAAAACATGTCTATGTGGCACTAGGGAACAGAGTCTAGTGGGCAGGGTGGTGTTGGGTTGACAGTTGGACTTTGTGATCTTGGAGGTCTTTTCCAACATTGATGATTCTATGATTCTAGGACCATTAGGCCAAAGTGGCCAAGGCTTTCATAGGTAAGGGATGAGAAAACAAACACAGTGAGCAGGCCTTCAGCACCAAAGTGTCCAGCCTGCTTTTGCTTCCCAACTGCTGCATTAAATGACAGATTAAGATCTACTATTTCTAAAAAATCTTTTACAAATAATCTTTTCCTCAGAGCAGAACCAACCTTCTACCTGTGCAGCCACCTTTCTTCCCACAGGTGTACTCAGCTGCTCCTCTGCTGTGGTCGTGTGTCAGCACATGATGTTCCTATGCAAAAGTTGAGGCAGGATAAACCTTGTTGTGCAAATGGCAAATACTGTACAAAAGAAAGTCTGCCATGAGAACGAGCTGGTGTTGGCTGCTTAGTCTGAGAGTGTTTATTTTCATACAGGGTACCAGATCCATCCCTGTGGGTGGGTATAACCAGCAGGGTGCTTATTCCTGCCACAGCCATTTCAGAACTCAAAGTCCACTGGTGGGAAATGCGACCGTTGGGCTAACCATTAAGCAGACCCAGCAGTTTATAACTTGGTTTTGGTTCTGTAGCAGCAGAGCTCTGGAATCCTCAAGGTTTTAGCACTGTATTGCAAAATGGTTACATCAACAGAATGCTTTGTTCTTTTTTTTTCTTTTAAATTTCATTTCTCATGCTTCTGTCCTTCAGAGGGAATGGAGAAAAATATGTAGGATCAAACTGACTTTGTTTCTCAGAATGAAGACCTTTGGAAAGTGTAGAGGCACAAGAAGATCAGAACATTGCTCTGAATTGCAGTGACCTGTTTGTAACCCCTTTCCTTGCACTTGAATCCAATCACTGCAGTGGAAAACAGAAGAGATTGTGCTCCAATCACCACCTGAGGATAAAATAAAATAAAGAAAGAAATCCCACAATAATCACAATTATAATAACCACAATAATCACAATCAACATGCAGATGGACCCAATGTTGATTAACTGTTGTACTTGTTGGTATTGAGTATTTGCATCGTGTTATTTAATATCTATAATTTTCAACTCAAGCATGTGTGATGGTTGGAGTGGATGATCTTGATTGTTGGACTGGATGATTTTGACAGTTGGACTGGATAATTCTGTAGGTCTCTTCCAACCTTAAAGATTCTCTGATTCTATATATTCTATTTTTTAAATGTAAAGAAACTGTATTAATGAATACTAAAGGAGTTCTCAAAACTAATCAATCTGCATTCTAATGGCAGGCTCTAACACTCTTCTTACAAACAGAGGTATATGGCAAGGACTCACATACTGCTATCATCAGTATAATTCCTGCATCATCAGGAATCCTTCCTTCCTTGTTTCCTTGTTTCCTTCCTTGTTTCCTTCCTTCCTTGTTTTCTTGTTTCCTTCCTTGTTTCCTTCTTTGTTTCCTTCCTTGTTTCCCTCCTTGTTTCCTTCCTTGTTTCCTTTCTTTCTTTCTGTCTTTCTCCATTTCTCTTCCATCACACTAGCACCTGACCCAAGCATGGTTTAAGCAGTGTTTGCTTTGGTTATGTCACAGCTTTTGTCAAAATCACTACTTTGCATGGAAGGATGAGAGATGAACTCTGTCCACGAGATGACATCAGCATGCAGCAGAGTTCTAATCAAATCCCACGACATCGCCAAACTCTGTGTTCCCCATCTGCTAGGGGGTTTTGCTGCGTAAGTCCTCCTTCCATTGCAGTGGGTTTGTTTTGTGCTTCAACAACACTCCCTTGGATCTTCAGGTGCCTTCAGCACCAGAACACACTTTTTGTGCCTTGGTTTACCATTCAGAAAAGCTACCGAGGGTCTCGCCATAGTGAGGAATAGTTAAAATACTACTTTTAAAGCTGTTACACCACCATTACTTTTCATTTTACTAGTGGTTACAATGTGAGTAGGGTTGTGGATTATTTTTTTTATGTCTAAAACCAAGAACCCAACCCTAAAGATGAGGAACAAAAAGAACATCTCCTTTCCTCCCTTCTCATCCCAAGTTCTGAGTTACCATTAAGTGAAAGTAACGAAGCCACTCATAGGGACTAGAAATGAGTAAGACAAACAATTACAGCAATCAGGTTTTGCAGACCTTACAGCCTGTTTTAGCAAGACGTTCTGTGATAAAAGACCTTTCCTAAAGTGTATCAAGAGCTAGATTACAGAAATCTTTATTGGAGCTGTTCTCGTTATGACTAATTGTACAGTTGCACTAATAGAGAGCTGTGAACTCCATGTGCACAAAACCAAAGCAAATATTGAACCTTCCTTAGTACAAATTCAGAGACCCAGATATGGGAGCCTTTCATCAAAATTCCAATTAACTTCAAAGAACTTTTACTGGAGTAAAAATTGCAAACGGGATCCAGTACAGAAAAATTACCATTTTAATTGCTACCAACTTGATTAAGTGATTCAGCTTCCAGTTGATACAAGCACTTGCATGAACACTAAAAATGTATTAATGGTCATTTATATTCCACAAAGCCTAATCCTGCCAGAGATTATTTTATGTTATTTTTTCAGAAGACTGCAGCAACGATCAGCACAGCTTCAAAACAACAGCAGATCCCTGACAAAATGCTGCTGGATGAAGCTTCAAGAAGCGACCTTGCAGCAGAAGCAAGCCTTGGCAGCCTACGAGCACAGTGCTGTCACGACTCCGTAACATCATGGAAGCTGGCAGTCATAAAGGGCTCTTCTGCTGATGCTGGTTGTGCTGTATCACTGGCTGGGTGAGCCAGCCTCTCTCTCTGCCGTGCTGTATGTTTAATTATCAGTAGATGGCACTCATCATGCTGATCTGCAAGAGCAGGCCCATTTTATATGCAGATCACGGTTATGTCAGGCAGCCTCGTAACACATCACCGAAATAAAGGACAGCGTGTGGGTGCTGTCAGCTCAGCTCTGGCCCACGAGAGCAGCCTGCTCAGACCCTTGAGACCCTCAGGGAGGGTGAGCAACCTGCTCAGACTCTCAGTGAGGTGTGGGCTGAGGGGACAGGCAGGATGCATGGGTTGTCAGCGCAGTTAAGGCAAAATGCATCAGAAATATTACTCTGTTGGTAAGCCCACATCAATTAGTCTTAAAATGTTACGTTCCTAAAACCCATGGAAAGAAAGCAGCTGCCCTCTGCTGCCAGTTGGCAGCTCCTCAATTTACCAGGAGCCCTTGTGACAGCAGTTGGTGAACACTGTGTTCAAAGCATCACTTCTGCTGTGCATTCCTCACCTGGCTCTGATCTGCTCCCAGCACAGGGAGGATTTCCTGACAGTGCATGGATGGCCAGTGAACCACAGCCCCAGCACAGAGTCATCCTCTGCCTCTGGGGTTCTACAGACACATAAGTCTCTTTGCCTTGGCCAAAGGAGGTAGTCCTGGGGAGTAGAAGAAAGATCATCTGTCTCAAGCTTTGGTCACTCAGAGAGCTCATGCTGGAGTCTGCCGTGAAGAAAAACACCTCCTGTGGGCTCAACGTCATTTTACTTCCCTTCCTAGACCCCTGTTGCCTAACACAGGTTTTCTCCGTCCCTTGCTGGGCATACGTGAGGGATCTACTTCAACTTTTTGGCCCTTGCAGATCAAAGAACCTAGTGTTTCTCTTTCATTGTGGCGATGCCTTAGGGACAGATTTGAGGCACCTGAATGGTAAGCATTGAATCCAGCTCTCTGACCCTCTGAACACCACACGCTTGTCCCTTAGTGACACTTCAAATCTCTGTGCCAAGTGTGATTGGAAACCACCAGGTATGGTTTTCTTCCCAGTCTTCTCAGAAAAGTATCAACAAGAAAGCAGCAGCAACCGTTTTTCTTTGAAAATACCACAAGAATAGCACTTGTTTTCCTACTTCTTAAGTAAACATAGGATCACAGACTCATAATGGTTTAAGTTGAAAGAAACCTTAGATATCATCTAGTTCTAACCCCCCTGCCATGGGCAGGGACATCTCTCACTAGACCAGATTACTCAGGGCCCCATCCAACCTAGTCTTGAACCCTTCCCTGGAGGGGACATCCACAACCTCCCTGGGCAACCTGTTCTAGTGGCTCAGCACACTCATAGTGAGGAATTTCTTCCAAAGATCTAATCTCTTTTAGCTTCAATTCCTTTGCCTTTATCCTATCACTAGAGTCCCTTGTAAAAACTTTCTCTCCAGCTTTTCTGCAGCCCACCATCAGATACTGAAAGGCTCCTCTAAGGTGCCTGCACACCCTTCTCTTCTCCAGGAACAGCCCTAATTCTCTCAGCGTGTCCCCATAGGAGAGGAGGCCCTACTCTGGACTCAAATCATCCTGTAGCCTCTTCTGGACTCACTCCAACAGTTTCATATCCCTTTTGTAGTGGGGGCTCCAGAACTGCAGACAGTACTCCAGGTGAGATGTCACAAGAGCAGAGCAGAGGGAGAGAATCACCTCCCTTGACTTGCTGGTGATGTTTCTTTTGATCCAGCCCAGGACTGGGTTGGCCTGCTGGGCTGCTGTCACACACTGTTGGCTCATATTGAACTTCTTATCTACCAACACTCCCAAGTCCTTCTCCTCAGGTACGTTCTCAATCCATTCACCACTCAGCAAGCATGGGATTACCCCAACCCAGATGTAGGACCCTGCCCTTGACTTGTTGAACCTCTTGCAGTTTCTATGGGCCCCGTTGTCAAGGTTGTCAGTGCCCCTCTGGGTGGCCTCCCTTCCCTCCAGCATGTGGATCACACCACACAGCTTGACGTCATCAGCAAACTTGCTGAGGATGCACTCAATACTTGTGCCCATATCACTGGCAAAGGTGTTAAACAGCACAGGACCCAAATCAGACTCTTGAGGACACCACTTGTAGCAGATCCCAGAGGAACACCACTCATAATGATAGCTGAACAGTTATAGTACCCACCCAGCAGTGCCAGTGACCAAGATCCAGTCCTTACTCTGTCTGCAGGATCATGAAATCACATCTTTTGGGGTCTTCCTCAAGCACCAGCTTATTACCTGCCTCAGGAACAAGGGCAGAACACATCTACCCATTGAAGTTGCCTCCCTTGGTGCTAGACAAATTCCTAGTTCAATGAAGAGGTGTGACACATTCTACCTGCACATTTTCCTGGGCAAGAGGAGATCTGTGTCCCTATCTTGACACCTGAATGCGTGAACATGTTACCCAGTGCCTGACTCACGTGCAATACCTAAACCAGTGAAAGTACTGAAACACTGGCCTCCGCTTTCCAAGGTAAACAATCAGGAACGGTCTTTTTTCTCTCTGGGCCACTTAGACAGCTGAGTACTTCTTTGTCACAGCGAGAGTGAAGCACACTGGTTCAGTACACAGAGTAAACAGTTCAGACAATTCCTCTCTGGGAAGCCAGAGTAGGACTTTCAGCACTCTGAAGCCTAGACTTGAAGTGTGGGTGGGCAAGGGAAAATAACTCCTTTTGTGGTTTGTTTTTTTAAAAAATATTTTTGTGGTTTCAATTAAATTGAGTTTTGTTGTTTCAGTTAATTTGAGTTTTGTTGGGTTAGTGAAAGCCTGCCCATCTGTCGACATACGATATGTCTTTGAAAAGCCTTGGCTCCCACATGCTCTATAGAAACTTCTTCAGCTGTTCACTGCTTAAAAATTTCCAAAGACTCCCACTCCCGTGCATGGTCCTCTCGCGGCACCTCCTGCCTGTAGAGCATCCAGCCTTAAAAGTGGTTCCTTTCACAGAGGACTGTATATGAGAGGGTGTGTCCACTGTTCCTGCCACTGTGAAGGGGACAGAGCATCAGTATCCACTTTCTTCATGTCTGAAGACCCCTGAATGTGTTGAAAAGGGCTCAGCATCTCTGCAGGCCATGACATGATTGGCATTTGTGTTCAGATCTCTGTGCCACCCCATGACAGGACCCTTACCAGGGGACTCTGCTCTGATGGGTACCTGATCTGAGACCACAACAGAGCAGGTAAATGGAGAATGAGGAGGAATGCACAGCCCTGTCTCCTAAGCTCCAGAGCAGGAAGGAGCTCTCACACATTTAATGCCTTCTGCCTCTAGGCAACTCCCTGCCTTGGGTGACAGTTTACCCTTTGGGATGCTCCCTTATCAGCAGAAGCCAGAAACTGAATCGGGACCTGAGAGACATCTCAGTGTCTTGCTCTCTGGAACTGGCATCAAGCATTCATTCTCATGTCATCAATAATTTCTGATGAGCACCAGTGGGTTTTCTCCTGAGGGAGTGTGCTTTAGGCTCTTTAGAGCCATTCATAGAATCATTTAGGTTGAAAAGACTTAAGATCATTAAGTCCATCGCCAATGCCACCACTAAACCATGTCCCTCAGCACATCATCTACACATCTGGTAAATACCTCCAGGGATGGTGACTCAACCACTTCTCTGGGCAGCCTCTTCAATGCTTGACAAGTTCAGTGAAGAAATTTTTCCTAGTATCTAACTTAAACCTCCCCTGGTGCATCTTGAAGCCTTCATAAATGCATGAAGACTGCGTGTGAAGAAGAAAGAGACAATCTCTTTTCACTTGAGCTGCATGATAGCACAAGGGGTAATGGATGTAAGCTGGAGCACAAGAAGTTCCATCTGGCTGCCCAGGGAGGTTGTGGACTCTACTTTTCTGGAGACTTCTAAGACCCATCTGGATGTAAACTGTCTTTGGTTTTATGACCCTGCCCAAGCAGGGGGGTTGGACTGATGACCCCTGGAGGTGCTTTCCAACCCATAATGATCTGTGTATGTATCTGTGCATCTTTTCTTCTTGTTACTTAGGAGAAGAGACCAAAACCTTCCTCACTAGAACCTCACTGTAGGTAGCTGTAGAGTGTGATAAGATCTTCCCTCAGCCTTCTTTTCTTCAGACTAAAAGACCTTAGTTCCCTCACTTGCTCCTTCACTTCAGCAGACAATTCAGCAGCTTCATTGCTCTTCCTCATCCTCATGCCTGACCACTGTTCCTACCAGTCAAAAGGAGCTCAAATTCTGCCTTCTAAAAAATGCGAGTTCATGATTTGTAGTTCCGGAAGTGCTCGGGGAACAAGACAGCAAGCACCAGCAGGATGGTGCAGGTTGCAACATCCTATGGTGTCAACTCTTTGCCATCACCCTTGGAAGCAGTAACTTCCAGAAGTGATGCAGAGACAGGATTTGCTCTAATTTGTTATTCAACTACTGTTGTCTTGTATATTTGGGCTTGGCAAAATGCTGCTCTATGACTCGTCCTTGGAACAGGATTAGTATTGTCCTTCTCCCAAATTACTAATGATAGGTTGAGGGGAAATGGCCTCAAGTTGGGTCAGGAGAGGTTTAGATTGGATCTTAGGAAGAAGTTCTTTACTGAGAGAATGGTTGGGCACAGGAACAGCCTGCCCAGGGAGGTGATGGAGTCACCATCCATGGACATGTTTAAAAAGCGAGTAAATAGAGCACTTGAGGCCATGGTCTATGGATTAGGGAGATGTTGGGATGAGAGCTGGACTTGATGATCCTGGAGGGCCTTTCCAGCCGTGATTATTCTATGATTGTCTGCTGCCTCATGGATAGGTTGCAACGATGTGTGGGGTAAGTAGTTATTGAAGCACTGGAAGAGGTATGAAAGGCGTTAGGGAGGAACTCAGTACCCCAATGAAACCTCACCTATTTTTCCCCAATTTCCCTGCACACAGCAGTGTGTGAGCAGGCTCTGAACTGCTCCTGTTCATTAGGTGGCACTACAGGCTCAGCCTTTCCGAAGCAACTCTCTCTCTGAGCTGGGGTTTGTAGGCTCAGATGCTTCATTGCCCTTTACATATTTTTTTTCCTGAGGAAACATGCTGTCCTGACAAATCCTGGAAGAACACAGAAGTGATATTGCGAAAGCAGTGCAGCAGCAATCAAGATTTCCAATACAGTCGCCTGGGTCTGAAGACTCCAGGAACTGCACAGTGGAGTCTGAAACTGCTTGGGGTAAAACTCATGCAAAGGAAAGGACCTGCAGTCTACTCACTCACCCTGGCTGCACCAAGGCTGTTGCTAATCTAGAGATGTGTGCTTCTTGAGGAGAAAGCACAGTGCCATCACATGTGTGCCTGCTGCCTCTGCTGTGGGGCTGGCAGTGATGGGCCTGGCCGTTCCAATGCTTTTGAGTAAAGACAACCAACATATCTTAGGTTGTGCTTCTTGTACCAAAATGTCCTGAGCTGAACTGGGGTGGGGAAGGTGTCTGTATTCTTTTCCTTACCTTGATTTCCTTGGTTAAATGTTTGTACAGTTTTCAAAGCCAGGGAGCACACAGGCAAGATCTGGGAGTGCTTCTCTTAACATCTTGAGTTGTTTTAACTCACTCACCTTGTGCTAACAGTTATTCCTGGCGCATCCTTCACAAAAGCCTGGCTCTACCAAGGCACACTTCACTTGTCTGGCAATGCAACAGTTCTTCCCAGTCCCATTGCTCCACTAGGGCTGGACCTGGGCTTCTCCATCCCAGCAGGCAGCTTAGTCATTCTCCAGTCCTGGGGCAGTAACCTGCAGCCTAGTCAGTGCCCCTCTGTCTGAAACTGAAAGATAAATGCCCTTGAAATGTGAAGTAACCACGATAATTTTATTTTGAACAGTAAAATGGACTGGTTTTCCCCCTTATCTAATTGATTAGGAATGTCAACTATTCCTTTCTGTGCACCGTGCATGCCTCTTATTTATGTAGGAAGCAGCTGGTCTAGGGATTGAGCCAAACACTTTTTTTTTTTTAACTAAAAAATATTAAGCTTTCTTTTTTTGGGGCTGGGGGGTGTCACTGTATTTCATTGTGAGTTGACAGATAAAATCCATCGCTCCACTTTTACCTCTACGTCCTGACATGTTTCTGGGAAACGCTCGCCATGACCCTGCTTCAAAGAAAACTGCAGGTGTCTGGGAGAACGGGGGTGAGGGGGGAGTGCCGAGACACAGTCAGGCCAATGGGATCTTCACTGCTCAGGAGCTGTGTCTGGGTGTCTCAATGACATCAGAAAAAAAAACCCCAACCCCTTGGCTTTTGTCTGGGTAGATTTCTGCACTTCTATTTCTGCATATTGCTGAGCAGTATTAGATGCAGCAGTTACTATCTAGAGGATGATATTAGCTCTGCATCCGCGTGACTTTCTAAGTAATTCCTGTCTGTAACAAGCTTAAAATGGAGCGTATGTTCCCGTTTTTCTCAGTTACACTTCCAATCTGAAATCACACAGCCTCAGACTGCGGTTCAGAAAGTTTTCGTAGGAAGAGCCAGAAATTGCAGCCTAGTTAGATTTGTTGCTGAGGAAATCTGTTCGTTCAGCCTGAATGCTGGATACAGCAAAATGTCTCTTTGCAAAACCTGACAGAAAGGTGGTTCTTGGTACTATTTGCTCAAATGGGTAGTTGAACCCCCCTAAAATACACAGGACTCTGTAAAGTCATCATAACGCCTAGAAGCTTGTGAGAAGAAATTTCCTCGACAATAGAACTGCTTGGAGGATAAACATGTAAATAATGTCATCATGAGCTAGAATAATTGATGTCACCGTAAAGCTGTCGCTTTGTTTGTGCCTCATCCCAAAGCAGCCTGCTGCAGCCAGGTTTGGGGAGTGGATGGTTTGTTAAAGGGGGTGACTACAGCATCCAGTGGTGACAGCGATGTGACTGCTATTGTGAGGGCTGTATTCCCTTTCTCTTCCCCTATGGGGAAGGAGAGGGGTTAATAGAGAGCATCTCTCATTCATCTCGTGACTAGCCCAGCCCTCACCCTTGACATGTAAGAAAGAAATGGTAATGGAGCCTATAAACAAGGCCACATACTGCAAGAGGAACATAAAAGTGTGTGTTTCCAGTAACACTTCTGTTCACAGAAGGTGAGCCCGGTGGGTCATTCATTCGTGGGTCATTGAACTATCAGCATTTCATTCAATATAGGGTTGGCATCATCTGACAACCTGCTTACATCTGAGTGGAGAATGCTGGGAGATACCAAAAATGGGGTAGTGACTTCTGTCTCCTTTTAAAAATGTTCACATGATTTTTCACCACTCAACCAAGACTGATGTCACCACCATTGCTTCCCTCTTTCTGGGATACAGATCAGCTTGGAGGGTTCTCATCACACATCCCAGATGTGGACAGCAAGATGACTATGAGCCAGCAATGTGCCCTTGTGGCCAAGACGGCCAACAGCATCCTGAGGGGGAGATGAGGAGTGGTTAGCAGATCAAGGGAGGTTCTTCTCCCCCTCTACTCTGCACTAGTGAGACCACATCTGGAGTATTGTGTCCAGTTCTGGGCCCCTCAGTTCAAGAAGGAAACAGAGCTGCTGGAGGGTGTCCAGCATAGAGCAACGAAGATGATGAAGGAAATAGAACAGCACCCTTATGAGGAAAGGCTGAGGGAGCTGGGTCTCTTTAGCTTGGAGAAGAGGAGGCTGAGGGGTGACCTCATGAATGTCTCTAAATATGTGAGAGGTGGGTGTCAGGAGGATGGAGCCAGGCTCTTCTCAAGGTTGTCTAGTGATAGGACAAGGGGCAGTGGGTGCCAGCTGGAACAGAGGAGGTTCCATATAAATATCAGAAGGAACTTCTTCACAGTGAAGGTAATGGAGCACTGGAACAGGCTGCCCAGGGGGGTTGTGGAGTCTGCTTCTCTGAGAAGGAGACATTCAAGACCCGCCTGGATCTGTTCCTGTGCGACTTGGTCTAGGTGGTCCTGCTGTGGCAGGGGGATTGGACTAGATGATCTTTCGAGGTCCCTTCTGATCCCTAATGATCTATGATTCTAGGATTCTGTATCTGCCTCCATAAGCAAATTGGGATCTTGCTGGACTTGGCCATTGCAGGGCAGTCACAAATATGATGCAATCTGAGGAGAAAACCATGCTAGAGATGGACTTTCTCCATCCAAATAGCACATATTCCCTGTGACCTGTTGCTATGGGAAGGGATTGTTCTGATAGTCACCTTGGAAATACCTCAGTCTGGTGAGTTGGCATGACACCAGTACAGCTTTCAACAGGCTCACAGGCAAGGTGTCCTATGACCACCCAAGCCCACCTCTTCTCTACACAAGGCCTCCAGGCTTGAAGCCTGAAGACCATTAAAAATGAAGAACAGCAACATTGAGACAGCGTGGGCTATGCTGATGCCAACACTCCCTTTTCTTTATCACAGCCTTGTGGTTTCAAGAGCCATTTCAAAGCTGCACATGCAGTTCTCTTTAGGGCTATGGCCAGAACGATACTCTTCCTCAAAGCTGAATATTGAGCAGTATGGGAGCTGCTGATGTTGCTCTATGAATGTAGGGACGAGGCAGCTGGAAAGGCTTGACTTCACCTGGTCTGGCAGGAATCACTGGGATTTGTTTAATCAGCTAGCCAAACAACCTCCAGCACATGCTCCCGTAGCAGAGGAGGCCAAGCAACAAATATTTTGCTGGATAAAAGTTTCCACCAAGTTCTCACTGGCAGGAGGGAGCTCTGCCAGCAGCACTGCGTTCTATCACTGAGACCTCTTCATGGGGCCTGACCTGGACATAGAAACACTTATGGTCAATTTGGTTGCTCCCATCAGGCATGAGGACACATCTATGTTTGGGTTTGGATTTGTCTATTTTTACTTGGGTTATCAGGAGCTGTTGAGTTGCCAAAGGTTTGGTGGCTGATAAAAACAAATGCTGTGCCAGATCCAGGGAAAGCCCCAAGCTCTGAAGCAAGCTGCTCACCTCAGTAACTCTTCAGTATGTGTTTCAATGTCCCTGAGGGACATGTTCTTTGACAATGCTGCTGGATGATAAGGCATGCTCTGCATGTTTGGCAAGCTGGATTTTGCTGAGGCAGTGGTTCCCATGATCAAATTTGAGCACTAACGGTAGTCATTAGGTGAATCTAGGAGGGAGTTGTGCTCCTGGACTTGCTGCTGCTTGTCATACACTACTGGCACATTGTTCTCCCGAGGTGGGATTTGCTGTGCCTGATGTTTGCTAGCTAGAAGTTGAACACCTTAAATTCAGGTGACTGAAAACGAAGTCTTTGTCTCCTCCTCCAGACAAAGGAGACCGTTGAGCACTGCCACATCATTAATCATCCTAATCTTGAAAAAAATGAAGCCATGGAATTGAGTTTCTTTCAGGACATGCCCATCTCGCTCTGTTGACTGTTGAGGAAGCTGTGACAGCTGGCTGAGAATTCAGTGCCAATGTTTACATGTCTGATGTGAGGCAAATCCCATGGCTGGCCAAGAAGGTGAGCTTTCTCCCCTTATGAAAGTTACAACCACACAGGGGTGGATTTAGTACACGCAGAAGACGTAGCAAGCACAGGGGAATTGCAAACATGCATCCTTCTGTGGGGCTGCGTGCTGTATCCCAGCTCTACTCCAGTTTCCTTCCTGATGACTTTCCAGTAATCCATCTCCAAAACCCATTTGATGTGGCTAACGGTGTCTCAGAAAACAGCTTTCACTGACTGAGAGGTTACCCTGACTGTTGATGTGGCTGACCACATCCATCCTGTAGCAGGGACAGACTTATCTTAAGCGCAGGAGAACAAACCCAAACAGTGCCAAGAGATCACCCTTAATAAGGCACTTATTACTGTTCAGAACAGAAATCCACCCCAGAAACCCACTCAGAGGTAAGACCTGAAGGTTGAACTCAGACAATGCAGGTAGGTGGGACTTTGGATCTGACTTTTCTGGATTGCCTCAGGAATGCCAGTGAGCAAAGTCAATCCTTGCAACAATCGAGTTTGCACAACTTAGAGTGCTGGTGGATGTGGATGTCGAATGCATCCTTACACCTACTGTCTGCTCCTCCACTGCAGGGTCTGTCCCTCTTTTCTGGGCCCAGGACAAGGCTGGCCAGCTGAGTACCAAGCTTTGGTGATGATGTTGTTGTACCATGTCTGTTTGCACCCAAGAACTACTGGGTCTGTCTTGCCCCAGTAGGCTGTATCCTCATGCAGAAATCCAGGAGACAGGAATACAGCTGAAATAATGCCATTCTGTGTGTAAAGATCCCTTTTGATTTAAAAAAGGGCAATTCCTTTCCTTCTTGCATTTGCTCTTTAATCAGAAATCACAAAAATCCTCAGACAAAGAGATAGGGATCTGATCAGCCCCTAGAAGTTGGTTGATTGACACTGTTAGCAAATGAGAGGCGTGGTGTCACAGATGCTAAATTTCTCAGGGAAGAAGTCAGAATAAACAAAGATAGTTTTACTTGGATTCCTCTGCGACACAGGCATTTAAATACAGCCAATTTGGTGCCAGTGACACTGTCACTGGGAAGAGAAATCCCCAAGAAAAGAAAGCTGAGTGCAAGCCAAATGTGAACTAAGGAGACAAGGTGCAAGTAACGGGGGTTCCCCTCGTCCCAGCCTGGAAACCTGGCCAGAAATGTCACGAGGGTGTTCACCCCACATGTGCTGTATACTGGTTTGTTATGGTATTCTATTTAATTTGGCCATAATTCAGCATATAGGATGTGGCCCCTGTGATTAACTTGTATGGATGACTTCATAGCTTGGGTATGGCTACACAGGGCTGGCTTGGGATGGCCAGCTAGCCTACTTTGAAGATATATTATCCTGCAAAGCAACTAAACCTGGATCATGCTGGTGAAGGGAAGGTCAGAAGAAGCACTGAAGAGCCCCCTACTCCTCACAGGCAAGCTGGGGGGCGTTGGACAGTCCAACCACAGGGAACCTGTGATCTGTAGCAGCAAGGACAAGCAGCAACCCCAAAGTACCAATGCTCTCGTGATGGGAGCCATCCTTGTTGACCAACCCTCTCACAGCGGGAGAGAAAAACAAAAACCTGCCCAGAAGGGCCTTGTTGCGAGAAGGAAGTATTATTTAACCTGCATTGTGTTGGGAAAGGAAAACAAGGGTCCTGGCTCTGGGCCAGACACATTGGCCTCTTTTTTTCTCTTTTATTTTCTCCTAGGCAATTGTTCTAGTGAGGCCAAGTCTTTTCTTGGTGGTTTTTTTTTTCTGCTTTGTTTTATTTTCTTCGGTGTTTTTGGAGTTGACAATGCACGGGGTAAGTTCTCAGCTCTCTTCCTGTGTTTTGGTAAGGGGCAGCCCAAGCACTCGTCCGTGCTTCCTGCAGCACAGACACCAATGCCACCGCCACGGCCACCCGCACTGGTTGCGTGGGTTGCATCATTGGGCGAGTAAGTGTGGGCTTCTCGCATGCCCCGGGAGCCCGGGGGGGCAGGAGGGAGAGGCGGGCAGCGGGGGTGAGTCAGTGTGGAAAGGCAGCAGTGCATTTCTGCAGGGTGACTCACCAGCCTTTAGGAAGAAAAAAAATAATAAAAGAAAATTCCAGCCAAATTCTTTCACGGAGGTAAACAAGGTCACGCAGCCCAGTGAGATCCTGTTTACCTGAGACAGGACGTCTTTGCTGAGCCTGAGCTGGAAGCGGGAACGTGTTGACATGACTCAGGGTGGCCCATATTAGGAGATGGGGCTGAGGGTACTTCTTAACCTGAGGGTCCTGGCTTCACTGTGGTGAGGATGGCGCAAACACTCACCATAGGACCAGATGCTTCCCCTGTAGAGTGTCTCCCCAACTCTCTGCAGCGTTGCCAAGAGGGAGAGCAGGAGACAAGTGACCACTGGATAGAGGCAAGCAAGCACTAGATGTTCACTCCCAGCCCTGATCACACTGGTGGCCCCAGGAGCTCCAACTCTCTGCTGTCCCCTTGCACGTACCCCATTGCAAATGGGCACTTTCCTCATGGACTCACAAGGAAGCCCTGGTGGCCACATGGTTAAACAGAGCCCATTCCAGACGCTGACTGAGTGTTTTTTCCTGATAACAAGACGTGTGTGAGTGTACATCGCTAGGGTGAATATCCTGTTCTTGCAATGGGACAGAGAAGCGGGGGGCAGCGGGGGGGGAGATGGACGACCAGAGACGGGGACTGGACGGGACAGCGTGCCGGGGATTTCGCATTCCTGGCATTCCTGCCTTGGCCAGTGACTGCAAAACATCTCAGCAGGGAGGATGTGGCACCCAACAAGTGACCACTCTGTCCACCTGCACACACACTCTTTGCTTCCACGACTGTTTCCCTTGTGAGCCCCTCAGCAGAGTCTGGGCAAGGCATTAACCCATGTTGCTCCTCTGCATTCACCAGGCTCCCAAATGGAAGAATTCCAGACCCCTCAGCATCTCCTTTTTCCCTGGTGGTCTTGGCCCCTTTTCTGGCACCTGTTCCTCAGTTTGACCTTCCTAACCGTGTTTTGGAAGAGCCTTTTCCAGCACAGCCCCTGTGTTCCAGCCCTGCAGTGGGCCACACTGGTGTGAATGCTCACCAGGGGATTGGGGGTGCCTGCTGCATAATGTAAGGCTGTGGGACGTCTCTGAGACCTGTGTCCTTCCCTTGGCCACCTGGCCATCTGGCAAAGAGATAGTGCAAGGATTTTGTACTCAGATCTTATGGTCTAGGGTTTAACTGGATGAGAACGTCCTGCTCTCTTACTCACTGGGTGTTGTATTTGGGGAGGGCAGGAATATACGGGAGCAGAAGTTACTCTGGTCTGCACCACTGAATTTAGCTCTCAGTATGCACATTTCTCGCCTCCTTCCTCTTCTAGAACTCTGGCCCATCAGCCAAAGTGGGATTCTTACCAGGTCCAGACAAGCTGGGGTTGCTTGATGCTTCTCCCACTTCCAGCTGCAATCAGGAACCAGCAGGGTGATGTGGAGCCCACAGCCTTGTCAGCACCTTTGGCTCTCAGGGGTGCAGAAAAGCACCCACAGCTCTGCTTCACTCTCAAACAAGGCACTGAGCCCAAGTGTGCCACTTGGCCAGCTGTCCAGACCTGTTCCCAGCCCCTTCAGCCTTGCTGACGTAAGCCTGTCTTTGGAATCCACCTATTTCAAGAGCTGCAGCAAGAAGTGCTCTTTTCTCTCTTTCTTGTTTTCCCCCTTCTTTTTCATGGACACGACAAACCAAACAGGTCCAACGCTAACCCCTGGCCAGAGCTACGTCATGCTGGGTTGGTCTTACAGTCAAATCAAGATCTTTGGGTTCTTGCACAACCAGGTACTTGGAAAAAAGAAAGACTTCTTTATTTCTTAAACACACACCCTGTCCCACCTTCTTCAGCTTCCAACTTTCCCCTTTTCACAACCTGCCAGGTTTGGTTACTTTCTCAACGGAAGACATCGTAGTCCCGTCAACCTCTGAAAAGAAAGAGAAGGAGACTCCCAGGCTCCCATCACCAGATGCCCACACGTGTGTTGGTGAAAAGGGCAAGGACCAGGAGGAAAGAGGCCAGCTCCCTGGGTCACATGCAGAACCTCTTTTTTGAGGAATTGAAAACGTGATATATTTGCAAGATTTCAAAAACATCCAAACCCAGTGGTGCTTCTGCATTTTAGGAAGTGGCCACCACAGCCATGTTCCTGAGGTCTGGGTAGGCTAGTGGGAGGTTCTGGAGGGTGTCCCAGCAACAGCCCTACATGCAGCCATGGAAGAGAAAATTGGAGCATGCTGGATGCAGTTCCACCCATGACTGGGTGTGCAGCAGGGACTACAGCCTCAGACCAGGGCCTGGTGATTTTGCAGGCAACATTTGAGTGAGGAGTTGTTGAGGTTTGGGGTTTACTTCATAGGTTCATGGAATGGTTCCGGTTAGGTTAACCTTAAAGATCATCTAGTTCCACCCCCTCTGCCATGAGCAGGGACACCCTCCACTAGACCAGGTTGCTCAAGGCCCCAGCCAATCTGACCTTGAACACTGCCAAGGAGGGGGCAGCCACAACCTCCCTGGGCAACCTGGTCCAGTGTCTCAGTACCCTCATCGTGAAGAGCTTCCTTCAGACTTGCAGTCTAAACCTCACCTCTTGCAGCTTGAAACCATTCCTCCTGCTCCTACCACTCCAAGCCATTGGAAACAGCCCCTCCTCAGCTTTCCTGTAGCCCCCTTCAGGTACTGGAAGGCCACTCACTGTAAGATCTCCCTGGAGCCTCCTCTTCTCCAGGCTGAACAGCCCCAACGTTCTCAGCCTGTCCCCGTAGGAGAGGTGCTCCAACCCTCCACTCATCCTCGTGGCCCTCCTCTGGATGCGTTCCAATGGCTCAATATCCTTCCTGTGTTCTTGTCTGTTTGCAGTGAGGACTTAACACCAAGCCACAGTGATTTGGGCAGATTTGTGTGTTTCTCTGTTGTATGTCTGGTAAGAAAATGCCAGCAACACAGGGTTGGGGTATTTGTGGAACTGCAGTCAACACCAGATGAGCTGCCTTTGCTTAGCATGGAGGCAGGTCCTTACTGTGTCAGAGCCTGTCTGTGCAGAGAAGAGCTGCTGAACATCCCAATTCTCTTCCCAGCAGGGAGGGTCTTTTTATCCCCCACTGGAAGGGGTCTAAAGCTGGGCTGCAGAAGTGTATAGAACAAAGTAAAAGGGGACTTCTGCACTTTGAACTCAGCCCCCAGTGCTGTGCAGGGGCTGCCTCTGGACCATTTATTCCTGAATTCCTTACATTTCACTTCTTTTTGAACAGCCTTTTACATCTGCAGCTGAGGAGACCCCTGGTAGTGTGGAAAATTGTAGAATCATAGAATCACTCAGGTTGGAAAAGAACCTTGAGATCAAGTTCAACCAATAACTGCACTCTACCAAGTTCACTACTAAACTAGAACACTAAGCACCACATCTAAATGATCTTTAAACACCTCCAGGGTGGTGACTCAAACCCCTCCCTGGGCAGCCTGTTCCAGCACCTGACCACTCTTTCAGTGAAAGAATTCTTCTTAATGTTCAGCCTAAACCTCCCCTGGTGCAGCTTGAGGCCGTTCCCTCTTGTTCTATCACTAATTACCTGTGAGAAGAAACCAGCACCCACCTCTCCGCCCTTCAGATAGCTGTAGAGTGATAATATTTCCCCCTAACCCTCCTCTTCCTAAGGCTAAACAGCCCCAGATGGGAAGATTTTGGAGAACACATTGACAAGTGCCTTATAAGCACATCGGGGTCTATAGCAGGAACTTTGTCAAGGTCTGATGCTCTCTGGAAAAGCTCCATCCTAGCCTGAAATTGCTTGGGAATAGGCAGCATGGATCCTGTGCTGCCCAGATAAAAAGTCCAAAGATCGGGAGATTAATCTGAGGCACAAAGCTCCAGTTGCTTGAGAACTTCAGCCCTGCCCAAGGCTCCCAAACAACCCAGCTCCTTGGGAATGGGAAAACCCCAGCAGGGATCCTCTGAACTCCCAGAGGATTACAGCCTGAATGACTAAACCTATTAGGTCACTGAAATTATCTGCTTCCTTTTATGGTCAAAATCAAGCGTCAGAATCACAGGTTTCCTCTTTCCTTAGAACTGGGCTTTCTCGATACCACAAATCCTTCTTGCAAAGCTAAAATTAAAGGTCCGAAAGCACATGCATAGTGTTGCAATCTCGCTGCTGCCTTGCTTGCTGCTCTGTGTAATGCACGAGTTGAGTAACAAACAATAGAGGTTGGAAATAGCTGGGACTGAGATTTCCTCTTTCAATTGCAGAATTGTTTCCTTGACTGGTGCGTGCATAAGCCAGGTGGCAAAACGCTTGCCCAGACCAGGTTTCCTGGAGGGCTCTTTGGGTGAGGGGTGGAAAGGAATGAAAGAGCGAGCTCTCAAAAAGCATCCCCTTCCTTTCTTGGGCACAGCTTCACTCTCTTACTCCTTTACAAGATCACTTGATCTTCTCAGTAGCTGGTTCTTGCAGCTCCTCCTAAATGTCTCAGGTCCTTTTTTCAAACCTGTGGATGGAAATTATTGACACTCCATGCAAGATGGAGACCTGAGATGCAGATTCCCATACCCAAAGCACCTCTGGTACTGCCAAAACTGAGACTTCTCCCATTCAGTGACACATACCCCAGGGAGCCAAGTCCTAGCAGTCCTGAGCAGCAGCAGAGCTTGTTGCTTTCCCAAGTTCAAGCCCTGCAGTGACCGATTTCCTCAGCCCACAGTAAGTCCCAGATGGTACCTGCTCCAGACAAGAGCAGGCATTTAGGTCTCCCCAGACTCTGGTTTTCCTTCACTCCGATTCAGTAAGAACTCATCACATTTGAAGTTTAGGTTCCACCTGCCTTGCACAACTCAGCAGGAGGTCTGGCAGGGAACGTGCCGCATCGTGGTCTTCAGAGGACATGACAGTCCAGTGAAGACACGTGGGGAGCTTGCAGTTGCAGTGGAATGGCTTTCCTGGGTGCTACAGATCCACCTGGGTTGTTCTGGTCCTGGTTGTGCAGGTAGAGTCACCTACACAGACAAGATCTTGCTTCCAAAAAGCCAACCATTTGAGGTCTCCAGATCCTGCTGCTTGCACCTTATCTGACTAAAATGGCTGTTTCTGCTGCACTCAACTGTTACGACCCACGAAAGCAATCCTGGGCAGGGAGGTGTAAGATGGCTACCTGTCAAGCTTGTGACACTTTGGCCTTGTGTTCAGGGTGCCCCAAATGCCAGGGATGCTGCCAGTGGCAATGATGTCCTTCCCCAGCTGCACCCACAGTGCAGGCAAAGCACTGTGCTGCTCATGCAGCACCATGCCAGCTCCCACCGTTTGCTGCCTGAGGGCCTCCTCTTCCTGGATGGGTGTTCACATGCACCCAGATTTCTTAGAGGACTGAGTTTTTTTATAGATCTAGATTCATAAATATTCATGCTTTCCAGCTAGAGAAAATCCCCTCTTTCTGGCTGACCTGCCTCAGGGACCAGTGGTGTAAAAGCCCCTGTTCTTCCTCTCCATGCGGAAGCCTCCAACTCTCAGGGCTTCTCCTACACCCATCCACCCAACACAGACTTCACTCCAAGTGGAGAAGCAGCTCCTTAACCTGAACTGCTCTAACCAGCTAGCATCCTGCTTGGAAAAAACCCCACTGACTGAACTTGCAATCAAATATCCCACTTTCCAACGGCTGGGTTAGAGCAGGAAGGGATGGGAATGGGGTTAGATCTGTTGCACCTGGTTCCACATCTGTGTCAGAGCGGGAAATTTGGGCAGGTTTTCTGTCCCCACACGGTAGCAGCATCTGGTTGCTCCTTCCTGGCCACAAGCTTTGAAACCATCTACAGAACTTGAGTAAATAAATAAGTACAACAATAGGTCACCGTGAACCCAGTGGGACTACCCATGGAAAAGGAAAAAGATGTATCATGGGGAAAAACTGTAAATCCTGTTCAGCTCCTCCTCTCTGCTTCATTTAACGCACTTGAAGGCAGCTGTATGGGGAAAATGTTTTATTCGATTATGGGGCTGTTCACTGTCCCAGCGGAGCTAGGAGAGCCTTGTCCCAGACAAACCTGAACTCACCGAGCCCTCACTTCAGGTCTGTTACATCTGGCTGTCAAAGCTGGCAGGATGCTGTGATATGTTGAGCATCCCCTACCCCTCTCTGGGGACAAACCTGCATCCCTGACTGTCTGCCCCCCCACAGTAAGTACTAGTCCTGCGGTCCGGAACTGAGAGCCCCATCTGGATGTGTGCATTGTTCTGGGGGGGAGCTCCCCCTCTCCCAGCCTGGGATGCTGAGGCAGGACTGCCTATGAGCCAGAGGTGTGCTTTGCTCCACCAGCCAGTGCTGCCTCAAACTTTCCAGGGCAAGGCTGCGCTGTTTTGTCCATGGCCACCAGGTTTACAGGACACCAGGGAGACCCCCTGCTTTTCCTCCCCTCCCCCCTCACAGTGCAAGCGCTTTGTTTTTCTTCTTGATTAGTGGAAAAAATTCCTGAACCTGTCAGAGGGAAGGAAGGTCTTTTCTCTCTGTCTCTCTCTCTCCTCAGTCAAACAATTTCCATGGTCAGAGTGAAAAACATTTTCCACCTAAGTAACACCTCTGCAGGCTTTAAAGGTGCAGGTCCCTTAGCACAGCCCCCCTGGCATGAGGGATGTCCTTTCGGGGGCACACTGGAGCAGGAGGGGGTGGCTATTCCCTGTCCTGCTGTTCCCAAACACCTGCAGCCAGTCCAGGGCTTGGAGCACTGCTGGCACCTTGCAGAAACACAGGCACCTCCCAGGGCTTTTCCTTATAGACAGGAAGCTGGTATGTGCAGGGTCACAGCAAACCCCTCTGCCCCCCTTTCTGGGAACAGCTAACACACCTACATGCCTAACATCAGCTCTCCTGAGTGCCTTGCCTACTCACCAGCCACGGAGCCTGCTAGCTCCCCAAGTTGAGGGAAATAGAGGTGGTTGTCCCTAGGATCTCCTCCACATCCAACTGTAGGCATCCAACTGAGCTAGCTGGCTGCTGCACAGCCCCGTCCATGCTAGGGAACCCCATCCCTGGGCTACTGGAGGAGAAAGAGCAGGCATTCCACTGCCAAGTGCTGCAGAGCTTCTTACTGCTGCCTGGCACCCAAAGCACTCATTCACGTGTGAGCCCCTGTATGCACACCAGGGGGTCCACGCACCAGGCTCTCATGGATCACTGTCTGATGTCACCAGGGCAGAAGATCACCTACAGGGCACACAGAGCCCTCTGGCTGGCCACCTCCTGGGTGCCCTGGGCTTGTGTCTGAGCAAGGACTTCTTTCCAGGAGCACATATTGGTTCATTAATCACCGTCTTTCCTGCGTTGACCTCATTTAGGTTGGGATATTTGGGAAATTGGAAGGTTCCGGAGTTGTTGACCAGTTTCCAGACCTTCAGCAGAGCTGCTTGCCTGGCATCTTTGCTCCATCCACCCTTTAGTTTTAAAGGATGTGCAAGAAAACCATCACAACCAACATGGCTGGACTGTGGGCATGGCGGCATTGGGTTGACGGTTGGACCTGATGACCTTGTAGGTCTTTCCCGACCTTAATGAGTCTATGATTCTATGACTTTGAGATGTGCATTGACTCTTAAGCCACAAACCCCTCTGTTGCCTGGTCCTGCAGTGTTTGGATTGCTGCTTAATCACTTCCCAACAGCTTCATTCACGGGAGGTTTAGATTAGATCTTAGGAAGAAGTTCTTTCCTGAGAGAGTGGTTGGGCACTGGACCAGGCTGCCCAGGGAGGGGGTGGAGTCCCCACCCCTGGAGGTTTTTAAAAGGCGAGTAGATAGAGCACTGGAGGTCGTGGTCTAGGGGTTGGGGAGCTGTTGGGATGAGGGCTGGACTTGGTGATCCTGGATGTCCTTTCCAGCCATGAGGATTCTGTGGTTCTATGATTCATTTATGTAGTTAGTAATGACGAAGCGGTTGCTTCTCTTGAGGCTCTTGCTGTGAGCCCAAGGCAGTCCAGCCTGTGGAGAGCCCTGTTCTGTGTCAGCCTGGCTGGGGAGGACAAATGGTAGGTGCGGCCTGCTATCATTTTATATTTTGGTCCCTTTGCCCTCCTGGCTCCTCTGCCCAGAGACCCATAGAGCCATCACTATGATTTGGCCTTGTGTTACCTGCAGGGAGACCCCAGCATTTGGGGTTCCCTCCAGTTCCCACTCTCTTCCTGATAATTTGTGGGGGTCTCTGCTGTTCCTTTAAACCTCCAATGAAGGCTGAAATCAGGCTGTGCCTTCCTCACAGTGTCTTTTAAGATGGGAAATTCCCAAGCCCACAGTAAGTTCACTTGGTCACGGGCAAATCTTGGCTCAGGATGGGCTGGCACCACTTGGACACAGGCTGCGCGAAGGCGAGCGGGGAACAGCTGCGCGCTCGGCTGAGGAGGCTTTGTCGGTTTGTTTCCTAAATAGCCTTTAATCCTTCATATTTCCCTCCCTCTTTACATCCCGCTTTTCCCTTGGCACAGCCACCTTCTCCACCCCCAGGACCCACCAGGCACTGGTGTATGGACAGTGAGACAGGGCTGCCCTCCAACACATCCCCATCCCACTCCTGCGGCTCCTAGTGAACCCCGTCCAGCCACACGCAGAGTCTGAGCAGTCTGGGCAGCAGGACAGGTTGCCTGTTGTGGAGAGCATGGATGATGCCAGGGAGGTACGAGCTGAGCACAGGAAGGACAGTGCCTGTGTGGGCTTCGTGCCACCAGGCTGGGCTGAAGAGCACTTCCTTCAAGCCACATCCAGGCACTGGGGGGGAGCTGAAGTTCTTAGTGCTCCTCAGTGCCAATGAAATCAGCAGCCAAGGGGTTTCCTGGGCCTGGTGAGGAAGCCCTTACAAACTCTTAACTCCACTTGGCCATGCAACAACCTCAGTTTTGCAAACCCTCAGGGCTTTGGGGAGACCTTATAGCAGCCTTCCTGTACCTGAAGGGGGCCTATAAGAAATCTGAGACGGGCTTTTTACAAGAGTTTATAGTGATAGAATGAGGGGAAATGTTTTTAAGCTCGATGAGGATAGGTTTAGATTGGATCTGAGGAAGAAATTCCTCATGATGTGAGTGCTGAGGCACTGACACAGGTTGCCCAGAGAATCTGTGGATGCCCCCTCCCTGGAAGTGTTCAAGGCCAGGGTGGATGGGACCCTGAGTGACCCGGTCTAGTGGGAGGTTTCCCTGCTCACGGCAGAGGGGTTCTTTCCAACCCAAACCATTCTGTGATTCTATACTAAAAAGTCCCAGCACCAGGCTTTCAAAGATGGGGGTTTGCTTTTTGCACCTGAATAACCCACAAGTTCAGTCTTCCATCTGCCTGCCCATTTCAGGAGCTGTGTTCTTGCAGGAGGACCAATTTCCGAAGTCTTTCTCTGCTACCTGGAAGGCTGGGCGTGCTCCCTCCATCACAAGATGAACCTTCCAATGAAGAACGTATCCCAAGGCTGGAGCTTTAGGTAAAGCAGCAGCCAAACAATTAAGCCAGGGAGCACTGCCAAGGCTCCCCAGATCCTCCAAGATCACTGGTAGCACTGGTGGAGCCAAACTGGCATCTCCGCGTGGAATGGAGGAGATGCTTTCCAGCAGTGTGCTGCAGCCCTCCTGGGCCTTATTTTAGGGTTTATTTCCAGAGCTTGGCTTTGTGAGGTGGATGCAAAGCACCTGCTCCCTGCTTGGGAAGTGGCGCAGGTGCTCATCTTGCTGCGCCTCGTGCCGACCTATGCCGAGCGCACTGCGAGCAGATGTCGTTGGAGCGAGCACCCGAGCAGCTGCTGGGGGCGGACGTGGGGCTCTGCAGAGGTGTCAGCTCCAGGCGCCTGGGCCCGTGGCTCCTTTCAGCACCTATTCATCTGAGCTGTTAAAAGTGGAGACACATGTTTGCAGATGGGGTTGCGCCCTTCCCTGGGGACCACTGTGGCCATGTGGTGTGATGGTCCCCTGGGAAACCAAGCCCTTCCTTCCACTCTCTCGGCCTAGGCTGCGCCTGTACTTCCCATGCCTTGCACCCCTCTTTGCACCCACTGCGCCCCTAATGCCCTGCTGACAGACCCCCAACCTTAAAGAAATCTCACGCCAAAAAACTTTCCTCTCACTGGATTCTCCTAAGGAAGTCAGAGGATGGATGTGACTGTTATCTGTGCTGATCCTGCCCATGCTTTCCATCCTCCAGGGTGGTCAGAGCTCACCCTTTCTTCATTCCTTTCAGAAGATCAGGGAAAATACTCCCTAACTCCAAGACGAACAATGCTGGAACAGGGCACACACCCAGCAGTGCCAGCCTTGTCCTTCGAGGAAGCCTGAAGCACGTGCAGACGCCGAGCTCCCTGGGCTCACTGCTGCAACACAGCTCCCTGCTTGGGTCTACACTTCTCAGAGCTGAGGTGAGTGGGGAGGGGACCCCAAAACAAAGGCATGGGGCAGTAGCTGCCTTCACCCTTCACTCCCTGCAGCCCAAGTGCCATATGTGTGATACCTCCCTTGCTGGGAGGAAAGGGAAATGCAACGGCCTTTCCGACCAAGGCGAGGGCCGCCGTTGTCTAGACGATGTGACTAACGAGGGAAGGGGCCAACTGTTTGTACAGCTTTGGGGAGTGTAAACAGTGCCGACTGTCCCAAGCCCTTCAAAGCAGAGGAATCCGGAGATCAGATGAAAGCACAGGGAAATTCTGGCTGGGTGTCCAAACAGAGCAGCCAAGGAGAAGGAGACCTCTTTGAGATAAAATCCTCAGTGCCTGAGTCATTTCAAACCAGCCTGAGCGCTGGGTGAGTGGTGGGAAGGAGAAACACAGCACCACCAGCCATGGGCAGGGCTGTGCATGGACTCCCACGACTTTCCCAGCTTCAGTTGCTTCTCTCTGCAATTTCAGAATAAGTGTCCTGAAAATGAAACTGGAGGCCCTGCGAATCCCACTCTGCCCCACAGTCAGCTGCTTTGGCCTCTGCATTTCATTCAGCTCAGAAAAGAAGGAGCAAATGTTGTTCAAGAGGTGCTTTACTTTTTTCTGGTTTTTTTTGTTCTTTTTACACCTTTAAATACAGTACTGAGTATAAATTAATCTTACAGTTAAAAAAAAAAAAGCCAAAATATTTAAAATAAAATAAAACCTCACCATCTTTACAAACCAAAGGAAACAGATTTTGGAACAGGAAAACAAAGTGTCTTAAGACTTGAGGGCTTGGGGATGGAGGGAAGGAGCAGTGTGCTGCCTTGGCAGTGGTATAAGAAGTGCTCTGGGCTTGCAGGAGGAGAGAGCTGGGTCCCTCCACAACTGGTAACAGCTCCCCTTTGCCTTTGCCTTCTTTCTCCAGCTCCCCCTGGACTTTGCCCCATTATGGGGATGATGTGTGTGTATGAGGGGAGAAACAGCTGGAGGCAGGAGTGGCAGTGGAGGGCTGCTGCCCTCCCAGCTCTGGCCAAGCATTTTCTTCACAGGTAACTCTGCAGCACCCAGCACATTCCAAGACAAGGACCGCAAGCTGACTCTTCCCATCGTATGTAACATCTCTGCTAACGGTAACCAGGTGTTGGGTTGCAGAAGTATCTCATGCCCACAGAGTTCTCCATTCTCCTCCAGAGCAGGCGGTGGCCCAGGAGGGACCCTACAACTGACCTTTCAGTTGTTCTCCATGTCCTCCTCACTTAGAACAGTTCCTTTCTGTCTCAGACAGCTGCTGCCAACTGCAAAGACCATCCTCGTTTCTTTCTCTTTACCTACACAGAGCTGCTCCTCTCATGGTGGGCATGCTCACACCAGGATCGGTGGGCTGAGAACATCAACTGGGGGAAAATCCAGAAGGAATTTGCATGGGAAAATGTGAGGAAACTGATGGGAGGGGACACCAGCAGGGAGAGAGCAGTGAAGGCTCCCCTGCGAAGGGGTTAAAAACCTCAGGGGGATGACGTGATTCTGCTCTCAGGACCACAAGGCCAGCTCGCTGAGATTAAGTCATGCTTCTAAGTTTGGCTGTTGTTGGTCTTGTTGTGGTGCCACTTTGCCTCCTGCAAGGAAGTTCTGCTGGAGGGCTGGCAGTGAGGGAGAGAAAAGGGCAACAAGACAGAGAGATCAGATGATGCTTCTGCCCGTCCCGCCTGGGACCTCGCAGGCACGTTGCAGTAAGAGGGTGCTCTTCTGCCAACCCAACAAAGCCGATGCATGCACATGCCTCTGAGCCTCCTGCCACTGGGGAATGAAACCCATTTAAGAACAGATACATATATATATATCTATATATGCATGTATAAATACTCATACGCACGCACACGCACACGTATACACGCACACACACAGATACACACGCGCACATACAGAGCGAATTTAAAAAATCCTTTGAGTCCGAGCCTGGAAAGTTGAATTCTCCACCAGCATGTGCAAAGACGGCTCCCCTTGGCAGGGGCCGGGGGTGTGGAGACGATTCTGCCGCCGTGTGCTCCTTCCCCACGATCCAAATACCTTCCAGTCAGCACCAGGAGCAGGAGAGGAAAGGAAAGGCGGGGGGGAGGGAAATGCATTTGGCTTCTTAGTTTTGTTTTGTTTCTGTCCTGTTCCCCGAGATGTCGCGTATCTTAGTGGTTTTGGTTTTTCTCTTTTTTGTTTGTTTTAAAATAAACTCTACACACGCACGTTAAAAATATAGATCTGTCCAGGTAGGGCGATAAAGGTCCTTAGTGCATTTTTCATCATCGGTCATCGCTCGCCATCTGAGATTTCCCTGTCCTCAATAAGTACGTCCAGTGCAAGTGTTGATCTCAGCCGGATCCCCCAGCCTCACCAGAAACACAAGGGAGAGACTATTCCCCTTCCACCTCCTGTCCTTTTGTTTCTCTCCTCCTCTCGGAAGAAATTGGACCCACTTTCCTTTTCACATTTTCCGTCCTGTCCTCTGGAGCAGGGAAGGCATCGTCCTGTCCTCGTTGCGTGTCATGGCTGCCGGGGTTCGTGGTTTCACTTGTACTTTGTTCTTTTCTCATACACATATATATCTATAGGTCATGCCTGTCCTCGTTTCTGTGTGTGTAAAACTTTAAAATGATGCTAATAAATGAAAGAAGGGAGAGGCTTTGGTGGGAGAAAGTCCACTGATGGAAAGGGAAGCACCAATTGCCGTCTGAATCAGACGTCGAGGCAGATGAACAAAGAGGAAAAGTTATCACTCCAAGGACCCCATGGGGGCAATACAGCAAATACATTAAATAATCCTGCAAGCGAAACAAAACCAGACACAACATTAGAACCCGTAACCGTCCCCCCTGCAACTGCCCCGCTCTCCCTTTCTCTGGAAATGCATGTGTTGAAGGGTCAGATTAGAAGCCCGGGAAGGTTTTTGACCTTCTCTGCTTTTTGCCCTTGAGCTGGAGCTGAGATTTGCACGGGTGTGCAGTGATCCTGCTCTGGGAACTTTGGTCTGGTCAGGAGCATCCTGGGACAATCAGCCCTCGTAGCGCTAAGCGTGGGAATACCAATCCCAAGACACCACCCAGTGCCCCTTGTCCCCAGCTCCTGAAACACCCCACATGGAAGCCTGTTGTCCCCTCTCCTGAAGCGAGGGGAAGTGAATGTGAAGCAAGTGACCCAGAATCATTCAAGAGGCCACAGCAGATCTGGAACTGCTGAGTCATGGGTTAGGGCTTTCCCTGCTAGACTGTGCCACCCCTCACCGAATTCAGCCCCTCTGCTCTGCACCCTGGCTACTTTCTTTTCTGCAGTGTTCACTGCCCTGAGGAACCAGGACTTATTCTCCTTTCCTTGAAACCAGTGAGATTCTTCTGATGATGAGGGAATTACTCCTGTTTACACAAGTCAGGGAGAAAAGAATCAGACCCTGAACTGACAAAGTCCAGATCTGTTGCCAGAGATTCCAGCTCTCCTTTCCCCTGGTATGACCTTTCCTATGCGCACAGGCTTCCTGCTAGGAGAGAGATGAACTGAAAGTGTTGCTGCTCTTCAGCCTTTCTGCCAACTCAACTAATGAAATAAAAGCAAAAGGGCTCCCGAGAGCAACATTAATTCTCTGCTTTCGACTGAGAATCAATACAGAAAGAAGAACAGGAGCTGCTCCACAGAAAAGATGAATTACATGGACCCCAAGAGAATTCAGAGGTAGAGAAGAGTCAAGCTCACACTCTGCCTGTTAGGGAGGTTCTGAGAGAAAGGAGTGGGCAGGGCACAAGAGCAAGTATGGCTGAAGCATGACCCTTCCAGCTTTGTGAAAAGCCACAAAGTCATAAATGGATGTGCATTTTGAGTCCCAGCCTAGCCCTATCTCCTCCTTCAGACCCATTTTTACCTTGCCTAGCAGGCCCTGCAGCAGCCCCACACTGAATGAGCAGCCAGTGCTGCAGGAAGGGCCCGAGATGTCTGGGACAGAACCATGTCCCAGGAGAAATCTCTCCCAACTGGAAAAGCAGCTTGCTGTTTGTTACCTGCCTTGTGCTCTCTCTCCCCTGCCAGCACTTCTATGCTATGAGGATTTCTTTCAGCACTTTCTTATCGTTGACATGCTTGTACTTCTTATGTTTCCTCTTCTGCACCGGCGGCCGCCGTACTCGCTGCCTCTGTGAGACAGCGGCTGTGGTGAACGACGGCGACAAGCCTGCCAAAACAGAGGAGAGAGTGTCTGTACAGAGAGGGGCAGCCGGCTCATGTTATAATATCTTTCTCCATACACTATCAACAAAGAGCTCTGCAACAGGAGGGCCACAAGGCTGCCTTCTGTTCTGTCCCTTGTCCTCTGTTCTCTACAGTCTCTGACCTCTCCCTTTTCCCACGATGCCCTTCCCCTCACCTCTCACCTTCCCCTCCTTCATTTCCCTTGGTTTAAGCCCCATGCTGGCGGGCAGACATCCTGGGAAAGCTCCCTCAGCAGGCATAAACCAGCGCAGGCCCGTGGGATTCACTGGGACTAAGCAGAATGACACCTGCGAGAGGCTCTTCCCTCTCTCCCCAGCCTGTCTTCTCATGCCTCCCTCCACACAGCTAATTCCAAGACCCTTACGTCTCTGTTCACGAGGCTTTGGCCGGGTGTTCCTGGGGGGCGGACGGGCCACCGCCTCACACCGACACTGCACGTGGTCCTCCAAAGGCACGACGACTTTTTTGAATTTTGGCTTCTTCTGGACAAATTCGATCTTGTTCACCTATTGGGAAGAGAGAGGCGAAGGCTGAATACAGCTGCAGCTCCCACTTTGCAAGAATAACCAGTGTCAGCATGCTTCAGGGCTGGCTTTCCTCCTAAGGGGTCAGAAGGCAGCTTACAGCGTGCAGCTCGAGTGGAGGGGTGGTGTGCACGGGAGGTAACTGCACACACAGCAGCAGAGCAGACCTCGTTGTTGCCCCTGTTCCTAACTATTGCCGCTGCTTAAGCGGGATGATTGCTGGGTCACAGACAGAGCCATGGGGTGTGCAGACCATGCTGACCTGTTTCTGACAGATGTGATGGCAGAGACCTGGAGGCAACCAGAATGAACTCTCCCTTGATCCTACAGGATGGGCAAGAGGAGAAAAACACAGGCCCTGTGCAAACATCTCCAGCAGCTCTGCTGAGGCCTGTCTGAATCTGTCTCAAGCTCTTTAATAACTCACAGGGCTGAAGCCCTCAGCTCTGTGCTTCACGGGAAAGGCGGTGCTCTGGAAATTCCCTCACACTCTCCACCAGTGCTGAGTCAGAGGGAAGACTCAGTGCTCCACATCCCACTACAGGGCACAAACTTTCTAGGGGGTCCTCCCACTGCAGCAGCGGCCAGGCCTGACCCCACTCAATTTATCTAACGAGCCCGCAGTCCCTAGAGTGCTCCACAGGCTATAAATACTTGCTCAGTCACACGTCTGGGGCTGAATTCCTCTAAACCCTCTACCCCCAGCAGCATCCCTCAGCCAGCACTGAAGCAGCCAGGCTGTTTATCTTTCCTTGAAAGCCCACTCCACACGCTTCAGACCACACGCTGCTTGCTAGACAAACACTTCCAGCCAAACAATAGAGAGACCTCTGTCCTCAAAGAAACCATTTCCAGGTCACTTTTTCGGGTTGGCTTTTGACCTCTCACTTGTTTTTTCCACAAAAACAACTCCCGCTCCCCTCATTCCTCCCTCATTCAGCCTGGCTTTTCTGAGAAAGGAATTTCCTGATGAAAAGGGCTGTGTGAATACAACCTCTTCCAGCCAACCTCTGCTGCCTGCCTGGGGGAGTAGTCTCTTACTGCAGAGAGATATACGGGATGAGTATTATTTTTAAACAAGCTGTCTGGGAGGAAGCTGTGAGGAGATCATTGGTAGCTGTGAGGAGGGCAAGATCAGAGTAAGAGGTTAGCCATCAGGTGTCTGCAGGCTGCTGGAGTGGGGCAGGAGGTAACCATGGTGCTGAGAAAGACTAGAAGCTGCTCCAGTGTGTGTCTTGGGAAGAAGCTGCAGCAGCAGCAGTGGGAGGATGGAGCACTGACACCCCAATCCCTCCCATTTTTGCCTCAAAAACGGTTCTCATAATGAAAGAAACCTGTTTCTTCTGCTCTAACACAGCAGACCAGGCTGCCTCCAGCCGCAGAACTAGCCATGGTGTGGAGCTGCAGCTGGAGACCATGCCCTGTAGCTCTGCTGCAGGGGCAGTTCCCAGCTGCTGGACAGCACCAACCCTCCCAGCCAGCAGCTGGCACCGATGTCACCCTGTGCCAGAGGCTGCCTAGAGCACTGTGTGGCTAATGGAGAGGATGCGACTGCAGAGGGGGTGAAATGGAACAGATTGCTCTGTGAGCTCTGCACCTAATACCGCCACGGTTTTGGTTTTGAAGAGTGGGGATGGAGATGGGCTGCGGGGGGAGGAAGCAGTAGGGTGCGTCTCCCTTACCTGAACGTGCCGAACACGAATCTGTGTTGGCCGACACTGAACGTTTCGGTTGTTGCAACACCCGGAGCAGCGCTGCACCTCCACGCAGGGTGGCCACACCACAAAGTTGGCGTTGGTGCTGTCTACCATGTTCCGGGAGATTTCAAAGACGGTTGCCCGTGTCTTGCACTCTGCAAGGACAGCTGGTTCAGCTGCTGCCAGAGCATCTACAGAGAGCCAAGGGAAGAAGGGGGGATGAAATGGGCTTTGCAGCTGTTACCAGCCCACTGCAGCCACCTCTACTGAGAGAGATAGACCCCACACAACTCGCACACCTGCTCTTTCTTTTTCTCCTCCAGCTCCTTCACACTGGAGGAGCCCCCAGTGAAAAGATGCTTCTCCCTGCAGCGGCTGTCCTACGCAGATGCAGCAGAATATAAAGCTGAGCAGCGTGCAGGGCCCCAGCCTCCCTCTCTTGCCTTTCTGGAGTGTAACACCCAGATCCTAAGAGAGGCCTAGACCTTTCTTCTCATCTCTCTACACATCCATGCGCACTGCACGCCCACAAACAAATCTCAGATGTGCATCAGCACCCACCCACAGCTATGCAGGTGAGTGCCCAACAATCACAGGGTGCAACAACCCTCACTCACCTAGGCTTCGTCGCTGTCGAGACAGGGCCACCAGGTTTTGACCAGTCTGAGTCGCATTCAGGTTCAGGCTCGAGCTATCCTCCTCTGCAAAGGAAAGACATGACCTAGTAGTACCAGATGGAGGCAGGAGAAGACAACAGGCACTTGTGCTCTGCTCATCAGGCAAGGTGAGGAGATGTTGGATCAGCCCCAGCACCAGTGTGTCACACTAGGTGTAAATGCACCAGCAAGGTCACAGCTGAGCTGGGACACAGACTCTAGGTTTGTTCTCTGCTCAGACTGGGCAGTTTGAAGCAACAAGCCTATTGTGAAAGATCTAGGAGAGAATAACAAGGCCTACAGCAGGGCTGTCTGGTTTCAGAGAGGAGTAGCACAGAGACTCAGATCAGCTAGCTGGGGTCAGGATACGGCAAGGAAGATGAAAGGTCAGAGGGGACAAGCAGAAAGGTTGGTGTATAACACTGAAGTGCCTTGCTGGGATGGCTTGGGATTGGGAGAGTTGGGGGTTGAGAGGGCAAGTGAAGGATGAGAGGTGAGGTCCTTGCTTTCTCTCTCCCAGCCCACTGCAGCTGCTGTAGGTTAAATTCAGTTTATGACACAAAAACAGAAAACTAAAGCTGAAGTGGCTTTCCCCCTGTTCTACTCTAAGGTAAGCAGCAGAATCTGGAGGTATTTCAGTCAGCGATGGGAGAGGAAGG
This sequence comes from Upupa epops, assembly GCA_013397515.1. Classification (NCBI taxonomy): domain Eukaryota; kingdom Metazoa; phylum Chordata; class Aves; order Bucerotiformes; family Upupidae; genus Upupa; species Upupa epops. The sequence goes on from VZRI01002662.1 coordinate 41,922, forward strand.
CAGATAGCATTCAGGCTGGCCCTGAGCAGTTCCCTCCCACCCCACTGCTTTTTCCCATAGGAAGTGCTGAATAGAGAAATGCCCATAATCCCCATGGAGCACTCCAACACACAGCCCCTCCTGAGCTCCGGACAATGGCCACGTTCAGAGATAGCTCCCACCCAGCCACAGCTCTTTCCTTCTCCGACCTGGTTTAGCAGCTGAAGGAAGCTGAATGGACGTCAGCATCAAGGGAGCAATTTTCTTAAAGGGAATTTGGGGCCAGTGGGAGATTTCTGCTTATCAGATGTGCAGTGGAGCAGACTTCCCATACCTATCATGTCCCATCCCTCTTCCTCAGTCCTGCCCTGGTGCAGTCCTCTTGTAAGAGGGAGCAAGAACTTCGCTCTGAAGCAGCTGCTGGAGGTTTGGGGATGGCTGCACAGAGGCTGTATTCCCAATGCAGGACTCTTGTGCTTGTGCAGTCAGTATCTGTGTGTGGGGTGGGCAGATAGACATCCTTTCAAGTGGCTGGAGAGATGTGAACACCTCTAGGAAAGCATTCGTCTCTGCCCTGAGGCAGACACCTGAAATAAGATCTGGTGGATCGCTCTCTGAAAGGACTTAGTTCTTACAGAGGGTGTCTGGAAGACTGGCAGGGATGGTCATCCCTGCTTTGTGTGCCCTCACAGTTGCAGGAGATAACCCCCACTCTACACACCCCTGTTGCTGGGTCTACAGTAGAGTGAGAGGCCAGGAGAGCAGAGCTCCTCTGCCTCCTGGAGCTGCCTACTCCTGGCTCCCTGTGCAGCCAGAGTGAGGCAGTGGCTATGGCAGGTGCATGGGGCATGGACAGCACAGGCAACAGCCCCAGTCACTTTGGGATTATTCTGGTAATACCTTTATTTGCTAATACACTAATTCCTCACAGGGCAAGCAAATGAGGATGCCTCTTGGTCACTGCTTGAGAATGAGTGAGAGTCATGGAGAGCAACAGAGAGACAGCTTCACAGCACTGTTTTCTGCTTTCTGTTTTCCTGACCAGCCTTTCCAATTTGGGACCTGAAGTGAAACCAGTGACTCAATGCTCTGCAGCCTTCTCCCATACCCTGGGCTTTCCAGGCCAACAGGAGTAGCCCATTGTACTTCTTAGCTGTGAGGGTGATTAGTAATGGTGATAGAGATGTCTCTGCTCCTTAGACAGTAGGACATGACAGCCTGCATGCATCTTCCCCACCCTCCATCCTGTGCTGCCTTAGCATTTTATCAAACGAGGGTGGGGGCTGCCTTTTGTACAGAGGTTGAGTT
>VZRI01002662.1:50759-99151 GCA_013397515.1 Upupa epops
TGCCGGCGACGGGACCTCACTCACCTCCAGGCGGGCCAGGGGCAGGGAAAGGACGAAGGCGAAGACGACGCCGGAATTCATGCCGACTTGAGGCCCCGCCGGCAGCGGGCACATGGACGGCGAGCGGCGGCAGGGGAGCTCTTCCCGCAGGCAGCCCCGCACCGCCCGGCCTCACGCATCGAGGGCTCCCCGCCGCCCCATCCCCGCTCCGGGACAGCCGGGCTGCAGGTGGGAGAGTTGCAGGAGCCCTTGGAGGAGGAGGATGAGGAGGAGGTGGTGGTGGTGAGGGGAAGCAGAGGTGGTCCTCGGGGAGTCGCCTGGCTCTGCGCTAGCTCATAAACCCGGTGGGAAGATAACACAGTCCCTGGGAATGATCCGCATCCAGAGCCGGCGTCCGCCTCCCCGCAAAGGGATGCTTCGGTGGTGCCTTTGTGCTAGGTGGTCCACATGCTAGTCTTGCTCTTGGTTGTCTTCCTTTTTCTTCTATTTATAGAGAAGATTTCACATACAGGTAACAATGACTCAGTGTTCTGAGGAAAATATGAAACAGGGATAAAAAAAACTTTTCCAAAGTTTGATAGGAAATCCGAAAAAAAGCAAAGAAAGAACGAAAATCTTTCTTTTCCTTAAAATGCTCCTTTTCTGCCTTATGCCCTCTTGCTCTCTAGCGACAAGTTGCTAGTGTGCATTGAGTTTCTTCCCCTTGCGTTAGGTTCTTGGCTCGGGCGCCTTCTCGTTTGGTTTGCTTGGACTCGGAGACAGGTGAGAGCAAATGTTTTTGCTCTGGGTTGCACACGTGAGTGTCTGTGTGTGTGCGCTGAGCCTCGACAAGCCTCAGAGCCGAGCTGCTGCTGCTGCCTCCCGTGCTCTGTCGCAACAAGAAAGAATTTTTTAAAAAGGAAAAAAAAAAAGAAGGTAAAAAATGGAAGGGGAGGTGAAGGAGCCGATGGGTCTTTATTTTAGCCTGCAAGCTGCGAGAGAGACTAAACTGGCACTTGGGGCTGCTCCTTTTATACAGGAGAGAGATGGGTGGAGCATAACTTGGCATCCTCCTCTTGGCTGGTTATGAAGGCGAAAAATCTAGTAGAGGGACTAGCAGCCCATTGCTGACAAAATAAAAAGTGTGTTAATTTAAATGATAAATTAATTAAAAATGACTAATGCTGTAATAACCCGTATAATGTGGCTTTAATATCGCGTGAGGAATGGGGACAGAAATTCCTTCCTCCTCGGCAAGAGATTAGAAGAGAGGAGTTCCCGGCACGGTAGTTTGTTATTTTTTTGGCCCCGGGTTCTCGCTGTTGCAGTCTGGAGCCCATTTCTCTCAGCTTCACTTGCTTTCTTCCCTGCCCTGCTACACCATTAGCTCCAGGGGGAGAGAGACTGCTTTAATATCTCATATCTCTTTCGTGTGCAGGGAAAAGGGGGGAAAAAAAGCCCAAGAAATTTAAACATTGCCACAAGACAATCTGGTGTTGCTTGTGGCACCGGGAGGTGTTTTGCTGCATGATTATCTCCACGATGTAATAAACATCTGAAGGGAAATGAAACAAGCAGGTATTTGCTGGGAGAAGGGGGAGGCAGGGAGAGGCAAAGGAGAGTGATGGGGAGGAAAAGGCTGCTAACAGGTGAGTTCAAGAAAGTCATATCCTATTGAAAAAACACCTGAACGCACGCCCTCTCATGTACATACGAGTGATCTCCCAGAGCAGAGTTGCACACTTGCAAAGCACACTCCAGGCACGACCAGAAGGGGTTTCTGCACCATCTTTGTGCAGGCTCACAACCACCGATACATTCCTGCACTGTCATGCACCGCAGGCGCTCAGCAGGCGTTCGCTCTGAATCCTAAGCATCTTTCCTGCTTTTTCTATGCTACTCACACACTTCTATTCGAGCCACTCACATGCACAGCTACGTGCAAATTTTGTCTCATTCACACATCCCTGGGCATCCATGTGTTCTCCTTCACTCTCCTCCTCTCTTCCTTTCTCACATGCATACACCCACCGGCATACCAGTGGCCTCATCTCAGAGCATCACACATGCTCCTTTAGACTGGAGCCTGGGAGCCTCATGCAGTCAACCCTCTCTGAAACACATGGTCTCGCACTCGTGTATGCACCAGAGTCCGAGTACAAGGAGCAGCTACCAGAACTGAATGGCATGCAGCCCCTCAAATGCTCTCCTGCAGTAGGCACCTGACAGTGCCTCCCAACCTTGCCAGCTACTCCTGAACCTGACTTTGTTCTTATGGATGTGGATATTGGTCAGGAGACACAGGGACACAAGGAGAACTGGGGTCCTTCATTGTTTTATTAAAATACTATTGCTCCTCTGCTCCTCCCGTCACAGAGACAGGTAACTCAAACTCAAAATGAAAGGTCCTGGGGTAGGGCAGTATGTCAAGGTGTTCTCAAGTCACAAGGGATAACCATACTTCATCCTGACCCAGAAGAAGAGGGGCCAGAATTCTCATACACCACAGGTGGGTCTGTGCCAGCCTCAAAGCTTGGGCCATCTGAGGTGCATGAGTGCAGAGGCATGGAGTGTCCTGGGAGTCCCTCAGACTGAGTCTGAAGTGGCTGTGTCCCAGTTTTGGAGCTCAAGTGGGAGGAAGTGGAAATGCAACACATACCTTTGCTTGTTTCCACTGCCAGAGACCTTAACAGGACTTCACCTTAGATGCTCCAGCCATGCTAGCCCTGTCCCACCCCAAATTCCTCAGGATGCTCTTAGAATTCCCTTCATTCTCCATCCTGAGCTGTGAGCAGCGTACCAGCCATTTCACATGATACCAGTTTGGCTCTGAACCCCCCAGCAGGGTGGAGCTGCTACCCTAAATCCAACTGGGCACAGAAACTGCTGAAACCTGTAGGAAGCTCAAAAAAGAAAAGTTCAAAAGGGCTTGGGTCCATCTCACTTTACTCCACATGTCACCAGCCAGAGGGATGCCACGGCCACAGACCCCTTGGCAAATAGCAGGGGAGAAGCTGAGGATTTAGGATGTCAGCCAGTTTCTGGAAGTCCTTCTATGTCTGCAGAGAGAGCTGAGACAGCTATGTCCGTTATGCCTGTCACCCCATTATGTGTTTAAAGTTCATAAGGGGTAGATGGAGGCTCAGGTGTCCTTTGAAGATCTCTGCCCTTGAGTAACCCAGCGTGGCTCCTCCACCTTCACACCACCTTGTTCAAGTTGAGTAGGGTGTCCCCCACGCTGTAGTGGCTGCCTGGCCAGGACAGAACAGCCTGCATGTGGGAGGCTGATTAAACTCCTCAGCAGGGAGAGCTATCACTGCCGGGGAGAAGGACTCAGCAGTGAGCTAGCAGGGTCTGCTGTGAATTTCTTGCTCAGTAGCAAGAAGAGCTGCTGCAGGGCCTGATTTTGGGGGACTCTGTGTGCTGTGGGGTTTTGTTTTCTTTAAATATCCGGCTACATAACATATGAGCTGGGATAGAAATAGAGCTATTTATTTTCATGGGGATGATGCTGGGTGGTTTTTAGAAGCTCGACATCAGAAACAAAAAAGCTAATCCCTGCTGAAGCTCCAGACAGCAAGGAAGAGGATGTTTGGAATTTGGCATCTACCTAGGACACTGCCTGGGAAGAGAGCAACACTAGGTTCAAGCCACTCGGGTTTCAGTCACTTTTCCTTACTCCCTCTGCTTCTAAGACAGGGACAGAATTGTCTCTAGCGAGGCCTTTTGACTCACTAAAGGCTGGGTCAGTCTCATTGGCATTGAGCTCAGCAGGAGTCCGTGCACTGCAAACCAGTTTGCCTTGAGTTGGGCAGGTTTGGGTTTTTGTTTTTTGGGATTTTGAATCTCTTGGGTTTGGGAAATTAGGTCATCGGTTACCCCACCAACATCTACATCTAATGGGGACAACTACCTTCCTCTCACCTGGCCTATGGGGTGGGCGTGGAGGTCTGTGGGGCTATCGGTGTCCTAGACTTCAGAGGACCAGAGTGTGAAATCACCATTGCGTGTGGTGGGAGGATATTCTGAGGCTGCATGAAGCAGCTGGACCATATAAGTATCTAACTAGAGCACGGCGACTTGACCGGGTCCAGTTGCAACTGTACTGGCTGGCAATGGCCCCACTTTAAAACCACAACAAAAGCAGAGGTTTCATAAGAGCCTGGAGCAGAGTTTCTTATTAAAACACTTTCACCACCACCACGGCTTTGTAACCTGCAAACAGCTGAACTCATCTCCCCAGCTATTTTCTTATCGTTAGGGAGGAGGGCAACACGTGTCTGAGGACAATAGGCAGTTCCTTGCTGCAAGGCTGCTCTCACCTCATCTCATGTTGGTGGAAAAAATGATCAGCTAGCCACCATCCACAGAGAGATGATGTGAGGGGTGATATCTTCATATCGGGGGGGTTTTTTTGAGCTGGTTTGTAAAAAGAGAGATGAGAATTTTGAAACAGCAGGAAGAAAAACAAGGCTTACAATGGAAAGCAAGACTCAGTCGGAACAGCTGAGGTGTCTCAGCCTCTCCATGATGAGTCCTATTTTGAAAACAATCAATGGAAAGAAATTAGGAGGTGTTGACAGCCAACGTGTAGTCAGCCCGCCCACACAAGGTATCTAACTTAGGTGTTGCTCTTGCTCCGGTCTCTAAGTTCAGGAGAACGATGAGCAATCCCTACGCCTACTGTGCGGGGCTGCCACAGCCGTCAATGGAGGGGAGCAGCCGTGACACTGAGAAGAGGCACCTAGAGTAGGTTTTTTAATGCCTAGTTTAAACCAGGGGACCCATTCCATGCGTCCACTGTTTTATGCCACGTTGTCTGGTTATATGAGGTTTATCCTGACCCAAGCAATCAGAAGAGAGACATCACATGTAGTTTACACCGTGGTTTACACCGTCTGCCCCAGAGGCTGCTACTGTGAGAGCTGCCCTGTCTTCCTGATGTCTGAGTTGGGTCCTAGAAGAGTAGGAAGGGAGGAATGCAGAAGAGAGACCAAAGGAAGGAGACAGAGACAGGCAGGGAGCCTGGTGTTTATATTTGGTGCTGGAGAAAGGCAGAGCCTTAGGGTGCCCAGGGCTTGCATAATTCACCTTCTTGCTGGTGCCGGCAGGGAAAACACTTTCCAAGGATGAGTAAAGCCCTCACAGAGCAGCTGGAAAGGGATGGTGTCACCTGATGAGCATGCGTTTGATGGGACCTGCCAGGCTTCATTTGGCAATCCCCCTCTGCCCGTCTCTCCCCAGTAGAGGGATTCCCAGAGCCCCTCACCACCTCTTTCATCCTACCCATTCCTGGCAGCACCCTGGGCAGAAGGAGAGGGGGAAGGGGGACAAACAGACAAACGCATGCAGAGCACAGACCCTGACAACAGCAGAGAAACAGCTCACTCTGGCCACAGCTTGCTGCCCCACACTTTGGGGTGAAGGAGAAGGCAAAGGCATTTCACATCTCTGTGGATGTGCAGCTAGAGCAGGATTCAAGGAGAGGAGGCAAAGCTGGGGGGACTGATCTCCCATGTGCATGCATGTTCCTACACCAGGTGGGGAGGAGGGGATGCAGCCTTCCCTGCTCCCTCTGCCATGTATTTCTTTCCCCCAACCCCCAAGTTTAGGGTAGAAAGGAACAATTTCCTTACTTTGGCAATCATCCATTATGTCTATGGATCTGCTCCCCACCCCATTCCCCCTCTCTTTCCTGTTTTGATGAAAGGAAAAAATGTTCTGCTTTCCTTCTTTATTTTTCCAGACTAGTGAATAGCACTCGAAAGGAATTTCTTTCCCTCCCCCCTTCCCCTCTCCCAGTATAATAAATATATGTGTGTGTGTGTGTGTGGACACACCACACATCACAGGTCATCTGTTGTTTTTTGAGAGGCATATGCTATTTTTGTTTCCAAATTGATTAGGTGGGCAGTGCTCCCCCTTTCCACTGACACCACCCCAAACACCGCTTCCCCCGCTCTCAGCCTCTGCCACTCACCTTCTCCCCATCCTTTGCCCCCGGGTCTGCAGCGAGCGGCAGTGGCGGTGGCAGCAGCGAGAAGGAAGCTTGCTGAGCTGGAGTAAAAATAGCCCCAGCAGTTACTCAGCTCAGAACGTAACATGACTCATGATGTGAAATGAAGATGAGGGTCGAAAACCTAAAGCAAGCAGCTCTCCCTCCCCACTGCCATCCACCTTGCAGAACAAAACCCACTCTAGACAGACCTCGCTGGGGGTCAGGGCATTGGCCAAGGTGGAAAGCACAGTGTGCACGACTTGTGAAAGGTGGTCCTCCTGCCCGTGCTGATCTGGTCACGCTGACACCAGTAGCAGGCGGATTTGGTGACGCTGTGCACCCAAACCTCCGTTCATTTACCTCCCATGATCTGTGGGGCCTGAGCAAAGCTGGCATCCTACTGATGCAGAGGGACAAAACACCCTGCGGCACCCTTGTGTCACCAGGGCCAGCAGCTGGGTCACAGCACCATGAATGCAGTTGGGCACCCTGGTTTGCTCCACCAGCCATGGCTTGAGTCTGCATTTGGGGAACACCAGCAGGTTCATGCCCATAGCCCACCCTGTGTCTTCAACCCATCCCTAAGTGCCCCCTGCGTGGTGTGGGGAACACTCTGCTCTTCACGGTGTGGGACAGCAGCACCCCAGCATAGCAGGTCACAGGCCATTGCTATCTGCTGGCCTGTGTAATAAAGGAGGGAGTTTAAAAATAGACTTTGAGCTGCAGTGCCGGAAAGGCAGCGAGACGTATAGAGCGGGTGTGTGTTTATCCTACGCACCCTGTGTCTGCCACCCCGCTGGCATGGAGACCTGCCCCAGAGCAAAGGCACCGCTCACTGGCTGTGGGTGCTTGCAGAAGGGCCCCTGTGCCAGTCCTCACTGCCACCTTGACTGGGAATGGCAGTGGGTGCTTGGGGTTGAGGGGAGCCCTGAGATCTGCCTTGTAGCTACCACAGCTACTGAGGGACGCTCAGCCATCACCCCATGTCAAGGCCATTTGGAGCAGTGGGACACATACCTCTTGCCCATGCTGGACCAACCCAATCTGTGACTTCTCCACCCCCATATACCCAGACAAAGTGGCATCTCTCAGGACAAAGCTTTTCAATAGATCCCCTGCCCTCTGCCCTCTCCCGAACAATGAGAAATCAAGGAATATTGTCCGAGCTGAATAAAAAGATCTAAATTTAGTGTGTCTGATGTGTTCTTGGTTTCCTGCCATGACTCCCCTCCTCCTCCCCAGCCTCCCTCTACGTTGCTCGCTAGCCTTGTGCACAGAAAGGTTCCTGATGGGATGAGATCACCACCAAGACCCTGTCTCCCCAGTGATGAGACAGAGGGGAATTCCAATTTGACTGTAGTCTCTATTTTTGTAGGGCAGGGAGGAGGAGATCTCACCATTTTTTGCTGCACCGGCTTAGAAGTGCAGAGAGCAGAGGGAGATATAAGGTCAAGAGAGAGGGAACTTTCTCTCCCACTTCAGCCTCCTTGTGTCCTGGCCCAAACACTCTGTCCTTATTTCCACCCACTCATGGCATCCTTGCCTCCAGCTCTGTCACAGAAAGTCCTTGGAGCAGTGCTGCCCCAGTGCTCTTCCAGCCTAGCTCCTAGGACTCTCACTGTCCTCCTACTTACCCCAAGCGGGTCCAGCAAGAAGCAGGCAACTCAGAAGGAGTGAACAGAGGCAGAAAAAAGCTCAACCCAACAAAAAAAAAAAGAGCCGAGAGGGGAAGGAGAGGAGGGGTAGCAATGTAATCCTGGTGTTTAAACAAGGGACTCCCTTGGGATGATGCCTGGTAAGGCTGGGTGTCGGTGGAATCTATTCATTTGTCTTCCTCTCTGAACAAAAAGGCCTTCCCATAACCACAGTGAGGAGTGAGCCAACACTTCTTGACCAGCAGCCTTGTCTTAAGTGCACATGCAGAAGCCTTTCTCTCTTGTTCCTGGAGAGGGGAAAAAAAAGCCTAGAGTGTCAGCATTGACCGCAGTGGAAAGAGGAGCATGCATTTTCTGCACAAGGACGGCCACCGGGAGCTGACTGGAGCTTGCCAGCACGTCTGCAGGGTGTCTGGAAGTGCAGCGGTCCTTTCCGATAGTAGGATCCAGGCACACGGGCTGAGGGATTACCTCAAAGGCAAGGAAAACTCCTCCTGCCCTCCTTCAGCTCTGAGCAGTGTCTCCCAAGAGGCTACTCCAAACCTCTTCGGCTTGGTGGCTGACTTGGCAGGCAGGTGGAGCAGGGCTTTGAGGCCAGCCAGGCTCTCCCACGCTTCACTCTCTTTCCCTGGGTGTGTAATCGGGGAGGGGGGGGGGCGTATTATGAACTTTTAAAAGATTTATTATTATTCACTTCCCTTTTGCCAAGAGTTTTGGGCAGCTTCTTCAAATGATGCTCACGTGTGCCAAGGACAGTGCTCTAACCAAGCGTGCCAGAGTCTCTGGGGAGACAGGAGGGAGGAAGGAGCAGGACTAGATACTCACAAGGAAGGGGGAGAGCTACCAACACCGTCTGAGCAGGCAGAGATGTACAGTGGGTCTGGACAGACTGGGGCAGTGGGAACTGCCCCCTTTCCTTCCCTCTCAGCCAGGGTGAACAGCACATGGGGCTCAAAAAGAGAGAGGGAGAGCCAGGAGAGTGATTTGTTGGTGGAGCATGAGTTCAATGCCCATTCCCAGCTTGGGGGGATTGGCAGTGCTGGAGGCTGGGGAATGGAAAAGTTCAGGCCTCCTGTTCCATGTGCAGCTGCTGCCAGAAAGCATCAGGCTAATGGATGCAGCAGGGTGGGAAGGGAAAAACTAGCACCAAGGCCATTGGAGATGAGGCCTCCTACCATGGTCTGACTTGTCACCAGTGTGAGGGAGCAGCAGGAATGGTGTTGCTCCAGAACAGAGGAGAAACCAGGAGTAATCCCAATCCAGATGGTGACCCTCGGTACCTGTGTAGAGACAGAGATGGGGCTAGAGATGATGTGACCTACAAAGTTGGTCTCGAGTCCATCTGGAAACAGTCAGTAAGCCAGGACAGGAGGAGACAAGACTGGTCATGAGAACAGCATAATGGGGTTAAATGGAGCTCCTGAGTGATGAGGATGTCTGGGTGTGAGTTCCAGGTGAGGCTGGTCAGGACAAATAAGGCCCTTCCATGCACTCAATGTCCTGACAACCATCAAGCTTTGTTCTCACACCTTGTAGAGGTCTGGGGCTTGGTGGATGGCTCCTCATGAAACGGCTTGACTGCTGTTGGTTGGGTGACAAACACCAGGACAGGGACATGGAGCTGGGTCAGGAGAGTGGCACAAAACCAGGATGGGATCACGGTGTGAGGACAGGGGACTTGGAGCCAGGTTGGGATCATACTTTGGAAGCAGGGTATGTCTCATGCTTCAGAGAAGAAAAGGGTTTCCAGAGGCAGGCAGACATGAGGAGGGGTGCCAGGCCCCCACCGAGGAAAGGCCAGACAGTGGTAGCTGGCATGGCAGAGCCAGGGCTGAGGAGCTGCAGGAACAGACCCTAGGGTCACTGGGGAACAAATGGTGTGCAAGGTCTGTGGCACCTTCACCCAAGGAGGAGGTGTGGGGCCAGGTCCCACCCAGCCCAAGGACGGTACTGCACTGTGCATAGCTCAGGACTGGACAGACTTCAGCTTTGGGCCAACAAGCAGCACGAGCGGGGATGCCCCACACAGGGGATTGGCCCAGGGCCAAACACAACCCCACTGTGGTCCCACAGGTCATCAGCACCATCAAGGTGATGACAGGGAGAGCTTTCAGCCACAGCTGTGGGCGAGGTAAGGTTCAGTCAGGAGGAACAGGAGACAGTGCTGGAGGCAAGGCTGCAGTGCAGGTCCAAGGAGGAGCCTGGGAACTGAATTATCACTAGCTAAGTTCTGGAGTCCATCCGGGACAACGGGTCAGGAAGCCAGGACTGCTGGAGACAGGGCCAGGCACAGATACAGCTACAATATAGCTTAGACCAGAATCAAGTACCTGGACCTGAGCTTAAGGTGATTGCCTGGGCAGAGAGGGAGTGGACCTATGCGAGCCTGGTTTGGGCCATTAAGCCCCACTGATGCTCTCAAGACACTGCCAAGCATCAGCCACCCCCATGTCAGGACATTCCTGGGTCGTCAGGGTGTGAGGACTGTAAATATGTCCCTGGTGAGGCTCACCATCTGGGCAAGATGTTGATTACCTAAACTAGCCAGAGGGAAAAGAGGCTTCAAAGCCCAGACACACCTGAGTAACGTGGAGTGGAGCTGAACTATCCTTGCCTGGCCTCATCCTTCTTTGGCTGGCTTTCCCTTTCCCGCTGGAATGACAATGCAAGATACTGCCTCCATCTCTGAATGCTATGCCAAGAAACTTTTATTTTTAAATTCACAAACAATGACCTAGCAGCTGCTCCAAGGTTCTTTTTCCCCCCCCTTGCTAACGGTGTGGAAATAAATATATATTTAATTAGCTCATCGGAGCTAGATTTCCCTTCCCACCATTCTTCATTAAAGGCAGATGTAAAGTGACCCCCGACTCCAATCTCTATTGGAGGAGGTGTGACCCCTCTGCAGCTAACACGAGTTTCCAGAAAGCCGGTTTCTCCCACCCTGCCTTTTTGCTTTGTCCGATTGTTGGTACAGGGAGCCAAGAGTTTAAAATGGCATTTTGGCTGCCTCTCCATTATCTTGGGCAGAGCGAGGGTTGAGATACCTCAGATAAAGGAGTGTGGTACAGATATACCCTCACGTCCCGCAGGCCCTTCAGCCCTGCTGGGGTTTTCTTGAAAAAAATATAGATATATCTTAAATAACAGCTGTCTCAAGTTCGTGCTAGACTTTAAGTCAAGTCCAACATGCTCAGCTTTACCTTCTGCACCCACAGACTAGCCCTTCCCCATGAACTGGCCACATGCTGCCTCCAGGGCAACCCTCCTGACCTCTCGCAGGGTGAATGGGGTCTGGGAGCTTCCCTCAGCTTTGTACACCCCAGGCAGGGGGGGTTACCTGAGCCACCTCACGCCGAGAGCAGGGCTGCCAGTGCCAGCAGAGGACAACTGCCACTGTGGTTGGATCCCCTAACACAGCTCACATGTCGAGTGGCCTGTGGCAGGGCAGGGGGATGGCTTCTCCTGTTCACACCTCTGATGAGAAATTGATGGGAACATGCAAAACATTTTGTTTGCTTCATGGAGCCTCTGAAGTGATTCCCTGAAGGCAAGGCTTTTCTTCTAGCCTCTTTCTTGAGGGAAGGTTCTGGCTTGATTGCCCTGGTCCCTAGAGTATGGAAGAGATGAAGGACAGGATCACAGAATCACAGAATTATTTGGGCTGGAAAAGACCCCTGGGATCATCAAGTCCAGACTGACACCACCACATCAGCCAGACCAGGGCAATGAGTGCCACATCCAGTCTGTCCTTAAACACCTCCAGGGATGGGAACTCCACCACTGCCCTGGGCAGTCCATTCCAGGCTCTGATTACCCCTTCCCTGAGGAAGGGCTTCCTAACATCCAAACTAACCCTCCCCTGGTGCAGCTTCAGGCCCTGCCCTCTCATCCTTGCGCAAGTTGCCAGAGAGAAAAGCCTGTAGAGAGTTGTAGAGAGGGATAGTTGTAAAGAGAGGACCACACAATCCCATTTTCCCCCTCCCTGCCAAGATGTGAAGATACTTGTGTGGGCAGTGAGGGACAGAGTCCATCGCGTCCTGTACAACCACCACTGCCTGTTTTGAGAAGGGCTGTGTGCTCAGAGGTGCAATAAGACCTCATTTTCCACTGAAGAAGCCAACCAGGAGTATTTGAATCATGAAGTTCGGTACCTTTACCACACCTCAAACTTTCTGCCATACTTTATCCCACTCCCCTTCCTCCCCAGTTATTTATAACCTGGATCTGCACTTGTCATGATTAAAGCAGAGGATAGCGTGCTGGATGCCTCTGGTGTACTCATCTGCCACAGATACCCGGACTCAACTCCAAGCCATTGATCCAGGTGGTTGTGTCTTGTTTTGAGAGATGTCCTACAGGATTTGGGGATTAATGGTGACTGGATGTGTACGCTGTGAGTTAGATCCCTCAAGATAGCCTCAAGTCTATCTGCTTGGCACAGGTCTGAGACAGGACATGCCAGGCTGGCTGCTTTGGACCTGGTGGCTGTTGGCAAATCTGGGCTGCTCTGCATTGCCCCAGCCTCTTGCTGGGTTATGCCTCAAAGTTTGGGAGCTGATTACTGCCTTAATCTCCCTCAGTGCCTGAGTCACAATAGAAGGTCAAGTTAGACGTAAAGGTCAGCTCCTGTGGCTGATCCAGAGTGACTTCAATTAGGTCAAACTTATCTTGAGAAAACAGCTCCAGGAATGCTATGGCCCCTCTTGTCAACCTTTCGGGCCTCCTTCTCCTTCCCCACCTCTCACTCGGTCCCAACAGAATCCTCTTCAGGGCTGCTGGGAATCTCAGCAATGCTGGTCATACAGAGTCCCCAGCTCTGGTGACAATAGCTCCCTCCTTCCTTCCTTCTCCCCGCTTCCTTCTTCCACCTCTGCAGCTCTCACAGAGCTACTCCCGGCACCTTCAAGAAGGTCCTGAGCAAAACTCCCTCTCACCCGCTACTCCCAGCCTGGCTGATACGTGCTGTGCAAGAGAGCCAAGCTGGTGCTGCTGGGGAGGAGTGGTGTCCCTGCAATGCTCTTTGCTTGGGAACAGACATCTCTGTCTGCGACTGAGGGTGTGGTTTACGAATTGGCCAGGTTGCTTGGAAAAAAGCTTCTGGAGAGAGCAGCTCTCCTGCCTCTTCCCCTCGCCCTCTGGCCATGCGCTCACTCTTTTTTTGGTCCTGGTTGGTTCACTGCTGGGATTGTTTTTGGAAGATCAGCTCCATTTCACTACCTTGCCACCTGCCCACAGGTGCGGACCTAGGAAGCTGGGGACGACACAGCCAGGGTGGAGGCGCCAGGCATTTTGCTGGCAGTGGAAACTTAGACCAGTAGAAACCAACCTTGAAATCATCCACTCCTAGTCCCTCTCTTCGTGCTAGGAATATCCTTGCAGCCATGTGGCATCTATGGCTCTGCCTCCGCACGAGGGATGCTCCACACACCTCCAGAAGGCCACGACAGGGTGTGCAGGGAGTATTTTGCTGTGTAGTGTCTTGTATGGGAATGGATGCTGTGCAAATGGCTTGGGTGTTCTCTCTGGACTTGTGTGTGATCCGCGAGGATCATCTGTGTTTCTTATGTGAGGTGGTGTGTGCCACGGCACGGCTTTGCATTTTCCTTGCCCACATGGAGCTTGATGAGCCAAGCCTGGGGCGTGGAGCTGGAAGCTAAATCCACACAAACCCCTCTGTTCTTCTAGTCCTCAGCAGAGGGAAGAGAGGCCAGAAAGAGCAGCTGCATTGCTGCAACCCACCATCTTCTCCCCCTCCTCCTCAGCCTATTTCCTGACACAATTCCTATATAGGACAAGTTTCTGTTGCAATCAACTGTTAGGTTAATGAAACTCTGAATTAACCCCCCCTTTCTCCCCTTTCTCCAGGAAAACCATCCCAGCAGGCAAAGCAAACCCCTGGTATCTGTTCTCCGCTCCGAGGGAGGCACATTCCCAAGGACACGTGTGGGAACGTAGGCTGGAGTGGCCTGTGGGGAGAGGGCTGGCTGATACAGACCTTCAAACTCTGCACGTGTGTGCAGAGACAGTCACCACCTTCACAGAGGGTGGTAGGAAGAGGGGGAGGTGGGACTGTGCAATTGGGTTTTCTCTTACCCAACAGACAGCAGCCCCCCAGTGCACCAGCAGATAACTGGAGCTGGTAAAGGCATGAGAGCTTTCAGGCATTGCCTGGCAAGGTGTTTCATGGCCTCAGACACACCGGTTCTCTTGTGGTCTGGGGTGTGACCTAGCTGTGGGGTTTGTATTTGGAGAGAAGCTGCTCCATCCTTCCTTTGGGCACTTTTCTACCTAGAACAGAGCTAGTGCAGGCACAATCTGACTGCTGGCTTAGCTGGTGGGGAGCCCCTTCCGAAACCTGCTGATGCCAGACTAGTCAGGGTATTATTCTGCTGTGGTGCCTTTCCTCATTCAAGGTTTGCCCTGAGGTTCCTGCCTGACTCTACATGTTTCCAGAGACAGTTTTAGCCTTTAGCACTGATGGAAATTACCAATGTGAAGACTTTGGTGTATTAATTCCAGGTACTCGTTTCCCTGCCCCTTCTTCTGGATTGAAGGGTTGCATCTTAGCCCTTGGTCAGACTAGAGGAGTCTTCCCCTCTGCCTTTTATGTTCAAGCTGACCTGCTAAAGAAGCAGGCTTTCCTCTCATTTGTACCTTTACTGCATCCTACACTGGGAGTGATGCTGGCCTCCTTCTGCTGAGGGACTCAGGATCATTGGGAGCTGGCAGCACTGGGTTCTTCTCTGGTCCTGCTCTCACTCTGGGCATGGATGGGGTAATGGGCTCTGAATCATAAATCCCGTGATTACTGCTGAGTGGTGGTGCTGGCTAGAGAAGCCAAACTAGGCATTTCTGTGAAAATGTGGGCAAGCTGGAAGGGACTGAGGCAGGGGGAGTGTGAGTTACACAGAGCAGACCCTTTAGTCCTGTCTGGCAGTGGCAATAATAGCAACAATAGAAATATTCATCATCACAGCGTTCAGATATCCGTTTCCATCTTGAAATTTCTGTATGTGCACTGACTCATTTATTTTCCCTGGTGAGACAGGGAGGAATTGTTTGCCCATGCAGATGTAGGGAAATAGACATCCCAAGCCCCATGGAAAGGGCTGGTAGTGCGGTTTAGTCAATAAATTGATTCCTGCCTTCTAGTTCTACAGCCACAACAGTCCGTCTGATCAGTATCTACTAACATCGGCTACTCGGTCACGATGGACTCGGTGAGTCAAAATAACCATCTCTCCACAATTGTTTGAAGTCATGTTTTCCCTAGCGAGATGTTGTGTGGGCACATGGGAAGGTATTTGCCACCAAGTTATGTTACAGGCTTTAATCTTCAGCGCTGAGGGGCTGGCATCTCGCAGTGGGACTAAACGGAGTAAGATGCGTGTCTAACCATGGAGCCACCCGTGTGACGCATGAGCCACCGAGTGCAATGAAAGGCAGGCTGGTGGCTGAAGCAGCTTTCCCAGGCCAGCCTCCCCCGCTCCCAGCTGTGCTGGGCAGGACCCTCTTTGCAGCGATGTGACCATTGCGTCTGCAGCTCCATGTCATGGCTGGCTATGCCTGCCCAGATTCAATAGCAGCCATTGTCCTGGAGAAAGGTCACCCAAGCCAGGCACGCAGACGGCAGTGAGCACGGAGGCTGCTGCTGGAACAACTGAGCACGGGGAAGGGAACTGGGGGCAGAGGGCAGATGGGACTGATGGCATGGAAGGGGCAAGGACATCAGAGGAGGTCTGGGTTGCCTTCAGCGTGGAGGGGAGGTTGGGTCTTTATGTTGAGCCAGTTTTCAGAGGGTTAAGCTTGTGTTTGTGTGGGCAGCACCTGGACCCTAACAGCAGAGAGCTCACAGCTTTCCCAGCAATCTGCTTTTCCTATAAGTGGCTGCACTATTCTTCCCCGTCTTGAAGGCAGCGTTTGCAGGGCTTTAATGGCTTTAGCACCGCACCTACAACCGGCATCACCTAGTCTCCTCTTACACATCTCAGTCCCCAGACAAGCTCTGTGATTTAGTATGTCTGACCCTGTGCTGTGCGATATAATGAAGGAATGTCCTCAGCAAAGGATCCCGTTGCCTTTATCTTCCAGACGAAGAAGGATTTTATGCTTCTTACCGAAACTTCACAAAGAAGTGAGGCTGGAACCATTCTGGCAATCAATTCCTTCCCCCTCATCCCCTCTCTCTGGAAAACACACTGGAATTTCTGTAACAAATATTCCTCCAATTTCACGATCAGATGTCTGCGTTGTGAGACCCACCCTTGGTTTCTGTATCACGGCTTCTCCCAGCCCAGGGTGGGTGCCTGCCTCCAGCAGCTCCCCGCCTGTGAGGATATCCATGAAACCACTCACAAAGTCCAAGCAATTGCCAGCATTTTTTCCTAATCTATTCACAGTTCTGTAGGGTTTAGTCAATGCTCTGGAAGCCTTTGCCATTGGGTGATCAGCTTGCATGTGAACAGCTGCTAATCGCTGCGAATTTGCATTCACCAGGGGTTTCAGCCTCCTTCTTAATCTCAGGGCATTTGGTTTTGGGGTTTCTATAACAAGCGTTTTTTAATTTTCAAAAGCATTTCTCTTCTCATTATCAGAGGGATCACCCTGGGACAATCATTCTCCAGGGAGAATAGAATGGAGATAAATTAGAGATGCATTTAATTTTAATTCAATTAACATGCCCAGGATGAGCTGGAGGGTGGGCAGGGCAGCAGGGGAGAGAGGAAAGTGAGAGCAGTTTGCCCCTGGGTACCTGTTTAGAGAGGCCTGGCTCATTACCTTATGAGACATTCTCATTTAGGAAAGATCACAGACCTGGGTTTTGCCCCAGACCCTGTGGAACCTCACCATGCCCCTGGATATGTCTATGGTTCTCCGGGAGGCTCGTCTGTTTTGTGATCCTTCTTCACAAAACTATCACCTCCCAGCCTTCTCCAAACTCTAACTGCCAAAGGAGGTCCACCAGAGCACGCTGCCAGCCAGAGACCCCAGGAGAGCAGGCTGTGCGGTGCTCCTTGCACCAAGCTGGTAAAAAGCCTCCAGAGCCCAACTTCCCCTGGCTGAACCTGCTTGAACCTGCCTGTGAGTTCTGCCAGGCTTCTTTTCGTTGGCACCGGCTCCTCTTCAACAAAAACTACGGGGACTTTCCCAGGCATCCTGCTTTAGCGGCACCAGAATGAGACGGTTCTGAGAGCCGAATGCTCTCAGCCAGGAATATCCCTGGCCTTTGCTGGGCTTGACTCTGTGAGGAGCTTTGGTGTCTGATGGTACTTGAGTCAGAGTTCCTCAATTTGGACTATTTCTTCTTCAGACTCCAGTTATGAGATGCTTTGACTGGGACTCTGCAGAGATGATGTACCCCATTCCCACAATGAACAGACCCTTCAGTGTTGACTGCCTTATGACCACTTCCTCAGGGGTTTGTCTGTGCTTCCAGAACTCCCCAGTGTGCTATCAGAATACGATGAAGCAGCAATGCTAAGTATTTCCTTCAATATAGCCATGATCTTGTGATCCTGTTGTCAAAACAAGGTTGTCTAGAGCCATTTGGGACGTGTTAGGGTATCTGAGACACATGAAGGCGGCTGGTAGATCTGCCACGGGACTTAGTAGAGACCAACACCCATCTGGAGTAACAGCTGGGGACCAGGCAGGACACACTATTGCATCTCAAATGAAACTGGATACCAGTGCCTGGGGAACTGTGTCAAACCACAGCTCAGCAACTGGTGAGCGCATCCCAACTTGAGCAGAACAACCTCAGGATGAATAAAAACCCAAAAGCTGCTCAAATGTGGCACTACCCAGCCTCGCAAGCTTCCTGCCTTCCCTGCCAAGTCCAATCCGGTTCTTGCTCTACCACTGAATCAAGCTGCTTGTCACTTCTGCGACAAAATAATTTCATCCCTGCTCAGGCTGGCCATCTGTTCGCTCTTGGGCTTCGCATGATTTTATGCTGTAGCTCTGTAACCTGATGATCAATAGCTTCACCATTTCTGGCAGCTGGCATGCTGCATAAAATCTTTCCCAAGTGCTCTTCTTACATGGATGGGTGGAAGGAGCCTTGAGATTTCACCGTGGTGTTGACCACCGGTTTCTTCCTGCTGTCACCAGGGCATGGCTCGTGGGTCTGCAACCGTCTCTGCCCTTCCCTCGTGTGGTGCAATGGACTATTTCAGCTCTTCTGCCTGCCCTTCAGGACATTGAGGAGCATCTAACCACCTATGGCTACCTCCTCCCATCCTCGGCTAGCAA
Source organism: Upupa epops (assembly GCA_013397515.1). Classification (NCBI taxonomy): domain Eukaryota; kingdom Metazoa; phylum Chordata; class Aves; order Bucerotiformes; family Upupidae; genus Upupa; species Upupa epops. The sequence goes on from VZRI01002662.1 coordinate 68,649, forward strand.
GCCAAATCACTGCCAGAGGTTTAGTTGACTTGGCTCACGTGCAAGCATGCTGCAACTCACTGCACGGCCGATAAAAGCTTGAGCTTTATTTCTTGGCCTCAATTACCTGATGCTGATCAAGGTTGTGGTGAGTTATATCACTGCCACGTGGCTGGGGCCACAGTGCACTGCCCATGCTGGCTACCCAGCCGTGCCTGTGCTGGGGCTGGCGTGAAACCGTGGTACCCCCAGTGCAAAGGAAACTGCTCTGGGGGATCTTCTATGTGTGTTTGATGAGAGGTGCAAGGCTCAAAGGTGCTGTGATAGCACTTAGATGAGGATGGAGAAGCAGGCAGCGTCTGTTTGTCATCACGGTGGGCAGTGTGTGCTTAAGAGGGGCTGGCAATCTGTAGGGTGGGGAGCACAGTGCCCAGGACCGCCTGTCACATCCCCATGTGGCCAGAAGTAGGGGAGGAGAGGTCCCCTGAGGAACAACAGAGCATTGAGCTGCCATATCTCTCCGGGGTGAGGGAAGCGGAAAGGTGATAAGAACCCTCTCAGATGAGGAATTCCTTCTCACTTTCCCCTTTCTGTTTGCCTTCCATAAGAGATAACGAAAGAAATTCTGTGGCAGCTTACCTGGACGCCGAGCTGCCAGCATGAGGAGGGACACACAGAATCACCCCTGCATTTGTCTCCCCTGCCACATGCCCATATTTGCCACCCTTTCTGCTGGGCTCCCACTAGAACAGCCTGGCTACAGCCCCCCTCTCCTTCCTCGCCATCTGACCCGCATCCTCAGGTCCCCTTGCACAACGTCCCATCGATTCCACCAGGAGCTGTAACCTGAGGAGCAATTCGGAAAAGGGGAATGAGATTATGGACAGCAGAGCCAAGGCTGATAAAGGTGGCAGAATATTTGAGTAGTGCTTCTCTGTGGTGCTACCTACCCGGGAGGGAGAGGCAACCATCTGAATGCCTGCCCACACTGTCTCCAGCTTGGGCTGCATCTGCTGTCGGGAGTGCTGGTCTTTGAGGCAGCTGCGATGCCTAGCAGTCGTCTTTCCAGCCACCACCACCTTCCCTTTGCTGGCCCCCCCATGTGTCACAGCCGGCTCCTAAGGCACTGTGGGGTTGTCTGGCCTCTTCCCATATGGGCAGTGGGCCATTTCTGCCCTCGTGGTACCAACCTCAGACTTGCACTGGAGCCAGGCTGCAGAGTACCCTGAGCAACTCAGAGGACCTGTGCTAACCCACACCTGACAATGTCACACAGGCCAAGGAGAGCAGTCAAGGACGACTACCTCTGACAGTGACTAGCTGCAGGACTCCAGCTCAGCCTTCTGCAGCCTTCGCCTAGCGAGGCCATGTTCTCAATTCTCAGAGGTCCTGAGCCCATCTCCTGCCTCCACAGATGTGGTGAGTTTGAGATGCACAGAGCTCCAAGAAGAAAAGCACAGAGGAACAGTCCTACCAAACCACAAATCCCTTCAGTAACTACCTGAACCACCTCCAGAGAGGAGGCTGATTTCCAGCAGCCTTTTCTAGATACAAAGATGACCACTCTAACGGCTTAGTCCAGTCCCCTTTTCTCCTGCCCTGCCCTGCATGGCTTAGTCTGGACCATATGATCACGGCTGTGATGAATGGCAGCGGTGTGGCACAGTGAGGCACAAGAACGTCGTGGGCTCTGCGAGAGCTCTCTGGGAAACAGGAGGAAGACAGAAAGGTTGCAAATGGTTGGACACAGTGAGGCTCAGCCTGTTGCAGATTTTCTCTAAAGAGTCTCAGCTGCACAAGGTCTGGGGATCCCAGAGCATGACTGGGCTTGCTGGTTGCCTCCTCAGCAGATATGACTGACAAACAGTTTGGCTGGAGATTTGGGCTGTGGTGGTGCCTCCACACCTTCCTGCCTGTGCCCCTTGCCAACAGCAGGGAGATTGGCCATTTGCTCTGATACTTGAAGAGGAATAACTTGCCAACTCTTTAAGGTGGGCACAGGCATCCAGGCCAGGGTCTACCCATGGCTGTGGAGAAACAAGTGACAGAAACGAGGAGAAAAGGCTGGGTGGTGGAGCAAGCAGACCAAAGCATCGAGAGAGTGCTTTATCCTTGCACTGGACGCAAACCCTCCGAGCAGGAGAGGGATCCTTGCTCTGTCAATGGGAACATTCCTGTTTTGCTGGAGAAGATCACAGTTGGATTTCTGTCCTGCTAGGAAGAGTCTTTTGAGCACAGTGAGATGATTCAGAGATTTCTGTGTCCTCTGGTGTCCCCAGACTGTGTCACTCGGTGCTGGGCAATACTCAGTTCCCTGTGGTGCTGTAGTTGGGACCAGGATGCCCAGAGAAGGGCTGATAGTCCCTGTGTGCTCCTGTCCTCTGATTCATTCCTGCTGTTTGTTGCTGGTCCTTGCCAAAGGGAAGGCTGCGGAGAGTGAGGGAAGAGGTAGTGACTCATCCTCAAAGCCCAGGTGGCTGTCCTAGCCCCGGGACACCTGAGGGCTTCCGATGTGGCAGAAAAACAGTAGGAAGGGCAAAAATTCCCACAGGAGCCGTGTGGAATAACCACAGGAGAACAAGGGTTTCCCTGCTGCATTGTGTGCCTTCGCATCTGGGAATCTCATCAAGCCCACGCGGCAAAGTGAGCTCATAGCCAGGGTGGGAAAGCAAACTCACAGGCTTTGTCTGCCCTGAAGTCCCCTCCAGCCATTGCTTTGGCTCTCTGTCGTGCCGGTAGCTCAACCGGTAGCTGAGTTACTGTAAATGGCATCACCCTGGTGGAATGAGTAGGTAGGATGGTCCTCAGCAAGCATGCTCTCCAAGGTACAGCCATACCTTTCACAGCATCAGTCAGCTCTCTGCCACAGAACACTTGTCTGTCGACACCTCCAGACACCAAATGTTCAGGGGAAAGAGGGGAGACCTACAGCTTGGGAGAGCAGCAAGAAGGGAGGAGGGAGGAAAGGTGTGGATGAGGGTAGTGGAGACAGTTGTGCAAAGCAGCCAGACAGGGAAAACTTGGGGATGGGTTTTGGAGAAGAAGGTGGGATGGAGGTGGAACTGCTGCTAATGAATACTGTATGCGACCTGGAAATGGGGATAGATGGTACAGCCAGATTAGAGGTCATGGAAAGTGTATTACAAGCCCTGCATTGCTTTTATTCACTGGAGACTGTTGGAAAAACAAGCAGGAAGGCAGCACAATGGGTTGCCCAGCTACGGACATCTCAGCACACATTCGAAAGACAATGGAGAAAACTATTAAGTCCAAGAGTCCTCTATCCTGTCTCCAGCGAGATGCATGCCTTGTTTGGCCTGGCTATAAAGTAGGGATCAAACAGACAATGCCAATTCGTAAAAAAAATCTCAAAAATTTCTTCAGGGGAAAAAGGGGGTGGGGAGAGGGGGGAAGAATGACGCAGCCACAGCATCAAGCGCAGCCGGAGTACATTTGGCCTTCAGCAGATACCGACTCGCGAGGGAAAGCAGGTTTGCACATAGCTTGGTCATTTGCTGTGGGATCCCTTGGCCCTAAATAAAGGGTGCTTTGTTCTGAAGGCACCTCCTTGATCACTGGTTCCCCCAGTCCCCCAGGGCTGATGACCAGCCAGGCCTGCAGAGATCTACTGTCTGGGCTCTGTGAGCTGCAATCCACGATCCGGTCTGCAAACACAATGTCTCCATCCCAGGAGAGGGAATGTGCAGCAGGCAGAGGAGGTGGCTCTTAGAGTGAGTGAGGGCTGCTGGTGTTCAGAATTGCCCAGCTCCTACAGACCTGCAGCCAGTTGGATGTGTCTCATCTGTCCCAAACAGGAGAGTGCCTGGTGAGATCAGGCACTGGGGAGCAATGAAGGTGCTGGGGGCCTGCAGCCCCTCTTCCTGCTCTAGCACTTGACCTTGGCTGAAAGGACAAGGTCAGGAGCATCCTTGCTTGAGGTGCCTCCAAAGGTCACTCCAGGAGGGAAATTTGTAGCCTGTCACCTGTCTTAAGTAGATGCACTAATTAAATTGCTCTTCCATCAGTATTCTTCGTTCTACTAACAGATGGTGGCTTCCTTTCCCAGGAACCAGGAAAGCTGTGCATATCTCCTCATGTTCTGCCACATCCCCACTCATGACCACATCCCCCACTCTGTGGATAACCATCCGCAGTGCTCAGGCTCTACTGAGGATTTTGAAGTTCAGTCACATTTGTCTGTCAGATGACTGGAGGGACCCAGAGGGACCACCTTTCCCTGCACGGTGACTGGAGTCCTCTGGTAGAAGCTTGTCTGCAAAACAGAGCCAGGTGGAGGAGTGTGGGCATCACCCCTCAGGACTCCTGATCCCCTTGCTGGCACGTTTTCCCCACGCCTCCCTGGGCAACCACCCCTGGGATCCACAGGTTACTTGACCAATGGCAAACTTGTGTTCAGATGGGCAGCAGCATCAGACAGGCTAATGTGCTTGTAAACTCTCTCTAATGTAAGAAAGATCTCGTGATGCTCAGGCTGGCCTCTTGCTTCTCCTGCTGTAGCAACACCAGCCTGTTTTCTCTTCCAGACCTCCCAAAGCCCCTCACATTGTCCCCTTGGCTTCTCCAGCACCAACAGTCTCACCACTACGTCAGTCTCCAAGTCAGTCCTGACCCACGGGTATCCTGCTTTACCTGGGCTTGGAGAGTAATGAAAGACATTGGTTCTCCTGCCAGAATGAGAACAGGAGGCAGGGTGGAACAATCACTGTGAGTGGAGGAGGGGTAGGAGAAATGGTGGAGTGGGGAGAGGTGGGGGGCAACCTCTTCTGGGAATACCTGTTGCAAGCAACCCCCTCACCACCACTCTCCACGAAGCCCCAGGAAGGTACCGTCACATGTTGGCTCTGAAGGAGAGGGGATATCCTTAACATCACTTCTTAAGGTATTTTGCCTGAGCATCCGGTCCTCTCTTCCTCTCCCTGAGTTCCTGTTCTCTGCAATGAGCTGTGACTTCAGCTTGATCAACAGGTTGTTGAACTCAGAGAAAGGAGTCCTCCCCATGGTCTCTTCTGGGCCACGAGGCTGCTTGGTTCATTTCCTAAGTCTAGAAATAACTTGTTTTTTGCAGAAGATCCTTCCCAATCTTGAAATCAGCCTCCTCAAGGGTGATATATTTGCTGCCTTGACTCATATACCCTCTTCCTTCTCATGCCCCATCCTGGAAGTGTCTCAGCCCCAAATGCAACCACAGGTTGATGGGGTGCTATGAGATTGTAAAGAACTGGAGAGTTTCCAGCTGAGCAGGTCCTCCTGAAGGAAAACAAAGCTATACACAAGGTGGGGAGGTTCTGCTACTCCCTAACGTTCCCATCTCTCCCTGGTGCACCTCAGCAATCTCTTTCCATTCCTCCAGCTTGATTTTGGGGGCACCTTTGTTGCTGGAGGTACTCTGAGCATCTACTGTCTTCCCCCCAATAGTCTCTGAAACCATCACTGCTGTAACCTCCATTCAGCACACATCATTATGGAACTTCCCTCCCTATGCATGCCTTTCCATGTTCTCTTCCCTCCTCCTGCTCCTGGGCACAAGTGGCAGCCCCCAGGTCCATTCTGCTGGTCCTTTGCTGTCTCCAGGAACATCTTAGCTTTGTGATTCCCAGTCCTGCCAGCCTCAGCAGCCTCCCCAGGAAATGCTGTTCCATTTAAAAGTCAGCAGTACTGGATCTTGCTTCCAGATCAGCAGTTATCTCATGCCAGGCTCCATCCTTCAGCATCCAACACATATCCTTAAACCATTTGTGTTCTGCATAAACATCTTCGCCTAAATCTTCCGAAGGGCTGGGCAGGAGAGGAAGCAATAGTCTACAAAGAGCATGAAACCTTTGTCCTTCACAGATGCTGACAAGCCTGGCTACGTGACAATGCCTGAGGCAGGGGATGCACGGAGGAGCAAACTGAGATATGAAAAGGCCAGCCTGTGTCAGGGACAGATGCGGAGCCCTGATTTTCTTCTTCCTGAGCCTCCAACTCCAAACTGGGTCCCACAGAGCATCCCACAGGTCACCTCACACCTGTGGAAGCCATGTATCAGGGACAGCAGGTGCAGATAAATTTGGAGGAGGTGGAAGAGGACTCACAGCCTAGAGGAACCCAGCTGCTGAGAATAGCTAAGAGGAGAGAGAGGCAGCACTGTGAAGGGAAGGTAGCAGGAGCTGGCAGGAGGTTTGAATGGGGAAAGGGGGGTTAAACCGGTAAAGAGCATCTGGAGATGCAAGTGAGGTCAGGTAATTCCTCATATAGCAATTCCTGCGCTGCTCTGGGAACAGACAAACAAGGTCTTCCTTCCTCCTGGCTTCCTCCTCCTCAGCAACTCTCCTTTTCAGGAGAGCCAGCCAGCTAACCCATTCCTCCCACACTGCTGGTGGTGTCCCTGGGGGTGACTCACCCGGCCCTCACTGAAGTTCACACCTCCCTGCCCCACCACTGGCCACATGGGCAGCACGGGCACGGGGGTCCTACCCAAGACCCACCCAGGGCAGAGACTGCCGGTGACCTGGGGCGGCACAGAACGGCAGGGTGGCAGGAGCTGGAGCTGCTTTGGGCAAAGGTTTGCAAAGCACCTGCTCACTTCCCAGTGCAGTGAGGTGGCTGCTATTTAGGGCTGGAAAGGCTCAGGAGAACAAACCTGAAATCTGCCTGCAAAGCCCTGATGGGCACTTGACCAGGTGTCAGCTCCAGTGCTGGTGAGCCCGAGCGGCGGTGCTATTTTAAGGACGTATTCTTTCCCTCTGCTGGGGCTATTTTTGGAGGCTGAGTGGGTACCGAAAGGACCCGGATATGTTGCAGATAAGGGGCCTCTGACATTTTGGTCCTCATGTTCCAGCCACAAACAGTGCTGCTCACCAAGGCAGACCCTGGGAATAGCAGCGCTGCTGGCAGCAACAGCATCCTGGCTGTGCTGTCTTTGCAACTGGCAGCAGGGTAGGGGTGCTGTGAACTACCACCCAGCAGTGCCATCCCACATGGCTCCACAGTCCCTGGTGTTCTTCCAAGCATTAGCAATGCCCCACAGCATCACTGAGCCTCGTGGCAGCACTGGTGGCTGCTCTTCCCCACTGGCTCTGCAACACTCAGTGCACATGTCGTGGGGATGGGGTTATGGACCAAGGGGGTCTACAGCTGGTGGGAAGGACTTCATTGCAGCCAGCTTGGTTCACATCTTTTTCTTGGAATTAAGGATTCTGGGACTTGATGGAGGGCATTTTCTTGGCACAAGTGTCTGCAGGAGCAGTCTACATTTGCTCTTGTTACCCTCCACCGCTGTGCATGAAGCCAGGGCTTAGCAAGTTCCTCAGCCCAGCCTGACTGCAGGGCCAGAAGGTTGGAAACCCAAGGGCTTTGCCCGGTGCTGGAAAAATGAGTTCCCACCCTAAAGCCATGTGGAAGAGCCCTTGGCACTTGGGATGTGTCACTGCTGGAACACACCTTCAGGAGAAGAAGTGCTTTGGAGCTTCCTCAGACCCAGAAAGATGCTGTGGGTGGGGATGTGGCCAGGGACAGCTTGTGACTCTGTAAGGCAGAGGCTCGCACGCTTCTCCTGTCCCCGGGTGAGCCTGGTGGCCAGGCCCTCTAGCTTTCTTACTCAAAGCCTCCATTTGTGTGCACAGGACAGAGGGGCTGTTGTGCTTGCTGGGTGTGGGGACAGCCACCCTGACGTTGTAGGGTGGCAGGGGGAAGAGCTTTGACACAGCAGTGAGGCTGCTGCTGCTGTACACTGCTCTGCTCCCACGGCCACCCTCAGTCCAGCACACCAGATGAAGCTCTCAGCAGCTGCAGCCAAGATAAGGGGGCATTCCCCTGGGTCTCCCTCCCTAGGGCATCTCCATCAGCCTTGTCTTACAGGTGCCTCCTTTCCCCACTCTGGGATCTGCCAAGGATCCCCACACCCTGGAGCTTCATCCGGGGGGACACAGAGGCACACAGTGCGAATGGGAAGGGAGGTGTCTCATGAGCTGGTACCGAGACATCTTGTCCTCTGCATCTCCAGCACGAGCCCATGTGGAAGCCCTTCTGAATCTCTGTCTTTGTTCCCCTCAGTGGCGTCAGTGGCTCTTCGCTCCCTCCAGGAGATGATTCTGCTTCCGTTGCTGCCGTTTCCTGTGTTTCTCTCTCCCCCCTCGCTCCCCGAGAGCCAGGCAACACCGGCACAAAAACAGGATTCAAGCTGCTGGAGAATTACTCTGATAACAATGACCGAGCAGACAGTCCACTGGACGCGACCCTTCCCAGAGCCAGACCAAGCGGGGCCCCCAGCTGGCTCGCACCAACACTTGGCACCCCCTCTTCTCTGTCTGCTGGGGCTGCTGCTGCCTGTTGGGGATTTCAGGCAGGAGAATGAGCAGCCAGAAAGAGGGGTCCTGAGTAGCCTGCTGCCTGCTGGCAGGTCCTTCCATCCCCACACCTTCTCCACGGTGTCCAGGCAAAGCTCCCCACGGCAGCTCCTGTCCCCACCAGTGGTCAGCAGAGCAGCGAGGATGCCAACATGCTCTCTCTTGCCAAGCAGGGACCATTTCCTGGGAGAGAGACCATTTTTGGGGAGCAGCCAAGGACAACTGAGATCCAGCTTGAGCCGTGAAAGGATCATTCCTGAAGGGACTGATAAGAAGGCTGGGGAAGACTGTTCACAAGGGCAGGGAAGGGACAAGGGGTAGCAGCTTTAATCTGAAAGGGAGTGGATTCAGGTCAGACATCAAGACAAAATTGTTTAATCCGAGGGTGGTGGATCACAGGCTGCCTAGGGAGGTGGTGGAGCTCCCATCCCTGCAGACATTCAAGGTCAGGCTTGATGGGACTCTGAGCAATCTGTTGTTCTACCTTGAGATGTCCCTGCTTGTTGTAGGGGGGTTGGACTAGGTGACCTTTGGAGGTCCCTTCCAATACAATACATTCTATAGGCAGAGGGGAAGGCAGCTCTGGATTGAAGGCAGGACTGAAGGATACGATGTCTGCAGACATGCTCCCACGAAGAAGCATCCATCCCTTTGTCCTGGCCATGCCTGAGGGAGAGTTGGGATTACTTGGCATTGCAGATGGAGATCTAAAATTCAGGGAAGCTTCACTCATGGCCCAAAATCCTTTCCCAAAGAAGGTCCCATTGCTGGCTGCTGGACACCACTCCCTACCATGGAGCCACCACCCTCCCAGTGCAGTGGTGGAAGCACCGGGTGAAGCATCTGCTTTTCTTCATGCAAAGCTGGCTAGCATGGCTGAGGCAAGGGAAGTAGAGGCCAGAGTGAGCCCAGCTGATGGTGCCTGAAGCAAACTAGGGAGCACACGCACAGACTGATGTTCTGGCAGGTCTGGAGCTGGGATGAGTGCTGGGAAGGAGCTGCAGAGCAGGAGCACAGCTGGAGCCTGAAGAAGCCTCGCTCCAGCTTGTTGAAGGAGCCAGGTTTGTGCACGTGCGGGTGTCTGCACCTCCCTCCCCCTCGCAGGTGCTCACTCACCCTAACTGGGTGCTCCCCTCACCTCACACAGCAGGGACCTGCAGCTTGGGGCCACCAAAGCTGACTCTGGACAACACAAGACATTCAAATGACATCCCCTGGCTTACTGGTCTGGAAACCAGACCAGTGTCCCCCACTTCAGTGGGGCCTCTGCTTCCCACCCAGGCTGTGGGTATCTTGAAAGTGGTGCAGTGCAAGAGACGTCCGGGAGCTGGAGGAGCTCAGACAAATTGTGCCTGCTTCAACACCCCACAAACACCAGCCTTGCAGAGCAAAGATGGAGGAGAACACTGTCTCCACTAACCCCTTCAGCCTTAGCCCTGACCTTGCTGTTCCAGGAGGAGATGCCTGCTGCTGTATCCTGTAGACACCTAGCAGATGCACAGGACCTTGGAGCAGCTGGCGGCACCAAGGTCAACCGTAGGCATGAGTCTGCTGTAGCCAGGGCCAGGAGGTTGTAATCCCCTGGCTACCAACTGTGCTGCTGACCTGTAAATTCCTATCGAGGGAGGGAAATCTGACTTTTGGCCAACACAGGAGGTCTCTGACCAACAGAGGCAGGAAATAGCCACCGTGAGCGAATAAATACATGGTGCAACCGCGGCTCTGCCTTACATGGCCTTCACGGGGAGTTTTCCTTTGTTTTTCAGGTTGGCTATTTATACTGTGGAGCATTAAAATGATGTCAACGAAGCCTCTGCTTTTTTGCCACAAAGAAAACCAGCCCAGGGAATTTTTGCCGGGCTGTGCAGCGAGACTCAGGCTGCTTGCAAGGCTGGCAGCATCGGCAGGAAACTCCAGCTGCCATGCGACTCAGAGGAGTCCACGCACCCGGCTCAGAGGGCCAGTACCCAAATTCATATGGGATGTATAGGATGGGCTCCTGCCCTTGTGAAAGTCCATCGTGTCATAATCCTCCCCCCACCCGAATATCTGCAGCCCCTTCCCAACTTCCTCTTTCTCACTGCCTTTTTCTACCCCTCCCACCCCCTTTTTCTCTATCCTGGTCTCCATCACAGCCTCTGAGGATTTCAGCTCCAGCATGCTCATAGTGACCTTGTCCCACATCTGCCCTGGGTGACAGGGGAAGAGGAGACAGGGCAGAAAGATTGTGGAGTCCCCATCTCTGGAGACATCCAAACCCCTCCTGGATGTGTTCCTGTGTGATCTTCTGTAGGCGATCCTGCTCCAGCAGGGAGGTTGGACTTGATGATCTTTTGAGGTCCCTTCTAACCCCTCACTGTGATTCTGCCCACGGCAGGGGGTTGGCACCGGATGATCCTGTGGTCCCTTCCAACCCTGACTGATTCTATAACTTCTTCCTGGGGAGGGTGATGGGACACTGCAGGGGGCTGCCTGGGGGAATTGTGGAGTCTCCTTCTCTGGAGATGTTTGAAACCTGTCTGGATCTGGTCGGGGTCTCCTGCTGTGGCAGAGGGATTTGTCTAGATGACCTTTTGCGGCCCCTTCTGATCCCTGATGACTCTATGATTCTATAAGGTATTTTGGAAAGCCAAGCTCCCAGCTGCCCATTTCCATGCTCACCTGAGCTGGGAAAGCCCAGAAGGTCCACCAAGTTCAAGGGGAGCCTGCTCAGCAGCAGAGAGCAGGCAGCAATGGGATAGAACAAGGAATTCTTCCCCCCTTCCTACTGTACTCGTCCCCTGCAAGGAGGAGCAGCAATGACAAGCACACGGGAGTCACTTGGCAGCAAACGAACCCTCAACCATCGGCCCCAGAGCCTGCAGGCAGGGGTGATGGTGGCTGGCTGGGAAGGGTAAAGCCAACCGGAGTTCAAGGGTTGCCGGTGTACTTGAGAAAAACTCTGGCGGGTGACACATGCATCAGGTGTTCCCAGACGATAACAAATCCTGCCTGAGGTCATTGATATTTAATTAGCAATGGGCTCGGTTAAACATTATCCCAGGGGCAGGAGGGAGGGGAAAAGTGCTGAATTGGAGAGAAAGGTTTAACTCTTTGCAGAGAAAGGGGACCTAGAGAGACTGTTGCCTACGAGGAGAAAGGGTCTCCATAGTCAGACCCCATCAGACTCTCCCACCAGGCAGACCAGGTGGGAGGAGGAGCTCTGGGATGCACTCATCTCTTGTGTCCCCAAGAGAAAGAGGAGGTTTTCCCAATGCATCCCAAATGGGCTGCACTGGGAAGCTTAGTGCTTCTGCTCTGAGCTCAGCCCCAGGGCAGCTGAGCATGGCCGCTGGTGAGCAGCAAGGCCAGTGGCCTGTCTGTTTGCCCACCGGAGCCCTCCTGGCCACGGCTGAGCTGGTAGCTGGGACACTACACACTTTCTCTCATACAACTGAGTCATGGCCCTGCTACCTGCACGAGTTCATACCTGGGTCCCTGCCTCACCGCTGTCTCCCCCGTTTCCTCCGACGGCTGAGCCCCTGGCAACAGTCCCACATCCCCACCCTGGAGAGATGTGGCCCAGCCGGTCTCACCCTGGGGCTCCAGGAGGAGAAGCAGTGAAGTTCTGGCTCACTCTATGATGCAAGAAGCAAAGACTCATAGAACGGTTTAGGTTAGAAAAGACCTGTAAGACCACAGAGTCCAACCACTGACCTGTCTGTACTGAGCCCGCTGCTAAACCGTGTCCTTCAGCTCCACATCTACACGACTTTTAAGCACATCCAGGGATGGTGACTCAACCCCCTCCTTGTGTAGTCTGTTCCAAGGCCTGATGAGCTGTTCGATGGTTTCCCCTGCTGTCTAAGCTAAGCTTCATGCAATGGAGTGGGGAAAGAGGAAGAGAATGGCCTTGGGGCCACAGCTCTTGTACCCTCACGCTCCCTTTTCAGCCCTAGCTGCAGCCAGGTGGGAGCTAGGTGTGTGTGTGGAAAAGGAGGGGCATGATTGCCTACAAGAGGCCCTGATCAACAGAGCTGGGAGTCCTGGTCTCTGCAGGTGCTGCACTAGGTTGTGATGCAGAAGCTGCAGACCCAAACACAGGTTGCTGGCACCTGGCAGCTCTCTTGCCTCTACACAGAGCAGGGCAGGACCCAGGTGAAATGGTGCCAAAATCCTGCTGCTCCCCACCTTGTTGTGTCCTTCCCCAGCTCCTCACTGTCACCCTTCTGTTCTCTGAAACCATCCCCCTCTCAAATACCCTCTTGTCTACCCCAAACCTGGCACCCATAATTACCCCGAGATCACAGGGACCTGCTGAAGGAGCAAGCAAGAGCCAGGCTGGGGAAGGGGGACGTGAAAAGCAGCCACAGCCCCTACTCACTGCCCAACTCTTTGCTGCACCAGCAGCCTCCCCTGGCATCGAGGACACCCGAGGAAGGTGCTTGCCTCAAGATGGGAGTGGGACCATGCTCTGGAAGCTGTCAGGGACAAGACAGCACAGCCTGGCTTGGGATGTGGCCAGTCACAGCTCCAGCTGACTGGTTGGCATCCCTGAGGCCCCTCAGAAAAGCCCCTTTCACTGGTGAGGCGCTGGCTGCCAGGGGGATGCTCCCACTCTACCCCAAGCAGATCCTAGGAGCCAGTCAGCCTCTGCTGGTGCTCTGTGTCACATCTCCAGGACTCCTGCACCCCTGTCAGCTGTGGCAGTGGCTCCCCAGAGCAAACTAGCCCTTGGGGAGAGCGTATGGGGAGGTCCCCAGTGTCACAACATAGATGGGACAGGGACAGTGGCAGGTTCCCACAGCGAGGATAGCACCACTCCTCATCACCAGTGACACAGGCAACCTGCCCAGTAAGGATGAACTCCAGTCCTGGGACCTCACCCCTGGTTTATTCCTGCTCATCAGCAGGTCCAGGCACCGAGGGAGAAGATGGAGGTGTGAGACAGAGACGTTCCAGGCACATTCCCCTCCCCAGGAGCAGGAGCACTGCTGCTTTCTCTCTCCCAGAGGTGGTGTCATCTTTGGACACAGCCTGCCCACCCTGCACAGGAGCCACCAGACACGGTCCTCCACGAGGAGGAAAAAGGCCAAGGCAAGGAAGGTCCCACCATCCCAGTCTCCTTACGCTCTTCACCCGTGAGTTCTCAAAATCGAAGAGCTGGGGGACCAGGAGGAACTCTGCGTTTCCAAAGAGAAGAGTCAGCAGCGACAACCCCCAAAGTGCTCAAGTGAAGGAAGAGGCTGCAGCCTGGGGCAGGGCGGAGCGGGACGGCAGATGCAGGGATTTCATCTGCGAGGAGCGAGGAAATGTCCCGGAGCTGTTTGATCCCATTGTGTGGAGGGAAGCGGGAGTGGGCGTCCAGCCTCGCTGGAACCAAACAAGGATTATAAATACCTCCTGCCACCAGCAGCTCCTCGCCGACCCGGCCTGCCGGGGCCCCCGCTGCTGGCCGAGTCCCAAGGGGAAAAATGAAGTTGGGTTTCCGTCCAGTCCTTGAACGCGGTGGTGGACAGGAGCAGAGCGCACGGCAGACGGCTCCGGCCGTAAAGCTGGTGAGGGGATTTTCCTCTGCCAGAGGATGCGTGCGGGGAGCCACACGCACAGCGGGAGCGGCTCTAGTTGGCTTAATTCACTCTCTACCCCTGCTGGTGTCAATGCAGAAGCTGAAAAGTAGATATTGAAACACCACCTGATGAGGCGGCTGGGTGTGAGGCAATGCCTGAGCCCGGTGATGGCCTCGGAGAGCCATCCCCACAAGGCTTAGGGCAGCAGATCCCAGAGTAGGTCTCTTCCCACTTCAATCCTTGTGTTTGGACTCGGTGCCACATGCGCTACCAAGAGGGCATTGCGGTGCTGAGCACTGATGCTGCTTCTTGAGCAGCACCTGGGGACCCCAGGTACTCCGGCACAAACACTGGACCCCTCTGGAAAGAGGAGGTGGCCCCACAGTGCAACTTGGGGAAGTTGGGAGATAAATTTACTCTTCCCCACAGCGTCTGGCAGCCACAAAACACGTGATGCCCCAGCGCCGCTCTGTGAGGGGTGAATGAGGAAACTTCCCCAAACTCACGTGGGCTCCCATGAACACTGTACCCAGCTGAGGATCCTGACAGCCAACAGTAGGCAGGGTATGGTGGACATGGGGGAGTTGAGCTTTGGCTTTGCCTTGGCATTGGGAGCTCAGGGTGCCCGTGAGCTGCAGTCCTGGAACACGGCTGCCCACCACCCCCTCACGTCATGCGGAAAGGGCCTGACCTCTGTGGAGACCCATCCCCTTGCTGCATCCATGCCCCCAGGTCCTGCAGGCACTTCTAAGGGTTGATGAGAAGCCAGAGTTGTTGTCAGGTAGGAGAGCTGTCCTCAGGCCCAGGAGGCTGCAAATCAAAACCCACACTGCTCTTCCAAAAGCCCAGTGGAGCTGCTCCAGCAGAAAAGCCTCTGCCGTGCGTGAACCCGGCTGCAGCTCCCCTGGGGCACCTGCAGCAGCCCCTCTCACCAGTCAAACATACTTGAAGCTCCCTGCCTGTCACTGGGATCAAAGGCAGGGGCCGGGGCAGGGGTGTCAGCTGGGCCACTTGTGAAGCTGGTAGTGAGAGCCAAGACCTCCAACTTGAACCCGTTTTTTTTCTAATCTCCCCTCCGGGCATCCTCACGCTCTTCTAAAGTCTCTGCTCCATCGCAGCTGCATCTTGTTTCATCTCCAGTGAGGGAAAGAGGCAGCAGCAAAGCCAGATGTGCCCCAGAAAGGCTGGAAAAGCTGCCCTCCCCCCACCCTGGGAGTGCTGGGTCCCAGCCCCTTCACCACTGGCAGCTGGGGAGCTCTGGGTGACAGAGGTGAAACCCAGCCCCATGATTCCCACTAGCTGTCCTCCCAGCACCAGCTGGGACAGGGAACATTCCCACGGTGCCCTCGATGGGGTCAGGGCTGTGCTTGTCCTCCCACGGCTCTCAGGTTGGTCCAAGCATGACCAGGTCACAGGATCTTTCCCGAGTGGACAGGGAAGGGCTTGGCCTTTTCGGAGAAGAGAAAATGCCCTCAAACAGCACCACCGTGGCACTCAGGGAGCTGCAAGGGGATGCGATGAGCGATGACTGAGCTGAAGAGAAAAAGCTCAACTTTTAGAGAAGGCAGTTTAAGAAAACATCCCCAAAACACAAACGCCACTAAACCCAGTTTCTGGGCTCTCGGGAGCCACCCCAGTGAGTGACCTGCACTGATTGCTACAGGAACCTTTGCCAAAAGCCTCTGGCTTCTCTCCAACCCGCACAGTTTGATGGGGACCCTCCAAACCCAGATGTCAGAGGCACCCCAGAAGGGTGCCTGAGCAGCAGCACAGGTGTTCAGGAGCCTTCGGAGGGGCCAAGAGAAACCTCGGGGTCCGGGTGGACTGGCTTGTCTCCAGACCAGCCCTAGCAGCAAGCCCTTAGGGACAAGCGTCCCGCACATCATCTACAGAGGGAGGAGCGCCACCTCCTGCCGCCGGGTATTCTCTCATCCCCTGGATGGAAAAGCATTAAAAACGCATTTTGTGGGTTTTCCCCCCCATTCCGTGGTTTATGAGTCAGCAACCATCACTCGAACAACACACAAACTCAAGTCTGGCACTGGGTTCTAAGCTGAAGCAGCTCCTCTAGCCTAGAGACACGCTGAGCATCTTCACCAGGGTCAACATTCCTCCAGGACTGCTTCCTTGTGATTGAGTGCTAATTCGACAAAACAATCACTCTGCTACCACTGCCTCCCGAGAATCAAGTCGCCAGCAACCCAGGCTCCGACAGAGCTCCCACCAAAGGAGCGACCTGCTAAGAGGAGGTGCTTTTGCCGATTGCCACCAAGGGGATGCACAGCTTGTCAGGGATGGGCATCACAAACACATCCCATTTTATCCTAACAATCCCAGTTCCTTCGGATGCATCTTGACTCGTTTGATGGAAGCAGCAGGAGCGGACAAGCTCTGAGCCACAGGCTTGCTCACCAGCTAGCACTTCACGTCCTTTAAAATAGCCAGCTCACCACCAAGCAAACAGACCACCCAGGTGGGCAGAAAAACCTCGCTCTCCGGAGCTGCTCTTCAGACAGCAACCTCAAGCCAGCCAGACTGGAAATTCCACCATTCTGCACGAGGGAAAGATTAATTGGAGCCTGCTCTCTACCGAGCTGCTGCTTTGAGACTTCTGAAATAAACCTTCAGAAATCATTTACTGGGCAAGACCTCTCCTGCTGCACTCGGCTGAAATGAGCCAGCAGGTTCATGTGTTAAGTAAGGCTGACACAGAGCCAGGCAGCTTGTGCAGTCATCGAGTCTGGTTTCTAGGGAAACAAGGTAAATGTTTTTCCTCCTTCTCGCCATCTTTTAACTCTTGGAAGGTTCTTACGCATCGCCACAAGATTATCATCTGCATCCACCTTTCCCCATTTCAGTTAGAGCTGAGAGCATCCAATGGGTTTGTCTGGAAGCAGTGCTACACCTCGGCGTGTGGATCGGGAGGGCGGCTGCCACAGCCTCTGCTGTGTCTCCAATTATGGTCAGTGAGGAAGCCCCAAGAGTTATCTAAATTTACACCACCCTTTGGCCAGGCTGTGGCCTGAAGCCCCAAGCTGGAGAGCGACTGCCTTTCTCGGAATAAGGCCTCAGATCCCGTCACTGCAATGCACCAGTCAGGATGGGGAGTCTCCACAGAGACGGTCCCCCCAGTCTCTTCTACCTTTCACTGCCAGACTGTCTGAAACCACCAGCCAAGCAGTCTCCCCAGGAGCTCATGGAGTATTTGAGCCATGCAGTAGCGCTACACCACCGCAGAAGTCACCCCACATACCCTAGCAGGAAACACTTCCCATCACCAGGCGGGGCCTTTCAGCAGGGACGGAAGGAGCAGTGAGCTGATGCACATCCCTTGGGAATTCGTTACACTTCGGGCCATCTTCTGCCTTTGTCAAGAGCGAGCAGGTTACAACCCCTCTCAGACAGAAACCAAGGGGTTTCCACAGCAACAGCCAGCGCCAACCACCTACCTAAAATTTAGTGACACTGCACCGGTCTGAAGACATTTCATTGATTTCTGAACCTATTTGATTCCCAGCAGCTCTCTAGTCATCCGGCAGAGGATTAACATGCAGGGGACCACCACCGTAACTCTGCACATACAGCAAAGCAGCACAAGCCCCCCAAGTATTTACACCCCCAAACAGAGCAGCCTTGCTCAGCCCCAAGATCTTTATCTCCAAAGAACAGCAGTGGCAGCTTCTTCCTCATTACAGGAAGCCTGCTAGGAGCTGGATGCTCATGAATTTGAGCTTTACATGCTGCTTCGGTTTGGCTGCTCCTACACACAGGGCCTACAGAGAGAGAGTATCGAGCCTTGACCTGGTGACACATAAACCAAAAGGCAAACTTAGTTTTAAAGTATTTATTTTTTGGTCTGACAGGACACAGGACACTGGATCGTTCCACACATTAAGCTGCCTCCTCCTTTGCGATACGATCTTTCTTGAGTGGTCCCTGAAAAAAACCAAACCAACAACTCCATCAACGCCAGTCCACACTGAAGACACTGCATCCCAACAACGAAGCTGCCATTTATTCTCCTCTTTCTGAAAAAAACCCAAACCCTCCGTGTCGAAGCCTGCTGGAAATCCCAAGCCCCATTCCCAGATCTACAGGTGTCAGAGGAAAGCTGCTTGGTGCAGCCACTCTGCACCACACAGCTGACTGACAGGGAGATGCTAGCGCCACCTGGTGGGGAAGCTCCCGCGCAGCCCCCAGGCCGCTGAACAGCTCTGACACCGCAAGGACCTCACACTCGGGACTCCCAACAAACTGGGAACGCTGCCCGTGCCCCACTGAACACCCGCATGCGGAGCTGCTCTCAAAACTGCACTGCGGAGCCACTCCCCACAGGCATCCGATTCTGCTCGGTGCTTCTTCCACACCTCATCACTAAAAGCGTTCTGCTCAAACACGGCAGTACCCCTCCAGCACCAAGTGCTATCACGGGGAAGGAAAGATTCCAGCCTTCCCTGGAAGGGAAGCGGGAGGCTTCTCATCATGCAGCTGGCAGGATGAACCCTCTGGAATCAAACTACACTCTTTGTGTCACCAACTGCCATCAGCCAAAAGGCAAAACGAGGTCCACAGCACAAAGCTGCCAGCTCCACGGTGTCCTTACCATGAAAGCCTTCTTTTCCTCAGCTGTCTGGAAGCGGCCATGACCAAATTTGGAGGTTGTGTCAATGAACTTCAAGTCAATCTTCTCCAGGGCCCGACGTTTGGTCTGCACAAGCAGGGACTACAAGAGAGAAGCCAAGTGAGGACACAGCAGCACCCTTCTAGTCTGCCAGTATGTTGGCTACCACTTTCCACATCCAAGGCTAACACCTAAGGTACTGTGACCTCGCAATTCAGCTGCTGTTATGCACAAGGAGCTCTTGTCAGTAAGCCAGACTGCACCTCTGGCCTTTCAAGGCTGAAGGTTGGTTAGCTCGTGCCAGCAGGTGAAGCCAAGTCTATTTGCCAGTGTCCTTATGGCCCACAATACTCAACCCTAAAACAGGCCGTTTGCTACCAACAGCCATGGACTGAATTAACAGGGGAGAGGATTCCATGCTACTCTTGAGGTTCTCGGAATGACCTCAGTGTGAGTACATAGGACAGATCTTTCTAGATGGCTACAGGCATTCCCCCGCTCCCCCAACAGCAAGCAATGGCTACACCAGCAGCAGCACAGCTAACCAGCTGTCCAAGCCACTGACAGCAAGCTGCACTACTCACCTTGCGCAGGGTTAGAACCCTCTTCTTGGTCCCAACAACACAGCCTTTCAGCATGATGAAGTCATTGGTCACCTCGCCATAGTGGACAAAGCCACCCTGAGCAAGGAGAGAACAGTAAATGCTCTATGTAACACAGGACCAGTGATTACAGCTGCCTACAGCTTGACGTTCTCACACCACTCTGGGTCTTGGCCACATTCACTGAAATCCCATTTCCCACCGGTCAAGTCTCTTGAAATGGCAATTTATTTGCTGCTGTAAGGCTTTTGCAACAAACAGCAACAAGAGGCCACAAGACCACAGAAGCTGCTCTCCCTGCTAAGTTATTCATTATTTACAAGTATCACTTCTAGGTTTAGAACATCCCTCTAGACTATTGCCACATATCAAACACAATTAGCAAGCTGCACAAGTCAATGCTGAGAATGACTAAGCAACAGCACCTCCCACAGCAGCCCAGTTTCATTTCAAGGGCTCTTCATTTGATCATTCTGCTACTTCATAGCAGGCCCACTTGACTGCAGCTCACAGACTACTTCCACAGAGCTACAACAACTCACCAGAGGGTTAATGCTCTTGTC
This sequence comes from Upupa epops, assembly GCA_013397515.1. Classification (NCBI taxonomy): domain Eukaryota; kingdom Metazoa; phylum Chordata; class Aves; order Bucerotiformes; family Upupidae; genus Upupa; species Upupa epops. The sequence continues at coordinate 88,311 of VZRI01002662.1, forward strand.
AGACAAGTCATAATCAGTTGATGCATTGTTCTTGATCAGCTTTCCATCCTTGATTTGGTAGCCCTGGCCAATCTTGTAGATCTAGAAACATCAAGCATTTCTGCTTAGCAAGGGCAGGAGAAAGGGCTGGCTATCAGCCAAATTGCAAAGAATTCGAACATAACTGTCAGAGAAAAATGTCTGGTGCGTTTTCAAAACATGTGGCCATACAAACATCTTACAGTTATCTGACATAAAGGATCGCGGTTACTGCCCCCAACACTCAGAGCATAACATGCAAAGCAAAAACTCTCCACTCTATTCACTGTCACACAGCAAGCTGTCTCAGCCAGCTCATTTCTTCCCACCAGTTCAAAGACACGAACCTTCTTATTGATTTCAGTCCGGTGGTGATAGCCCTTCTGACCAGCACGGGCCACAGAGAAAGCCACGCGAGCAGGGTGCCATGCACCAATGCAAGCCACCTTGCGCAGACCCCTGTGAGTCTTGCGGGGCAGCTTTTTGGTGTGCCAGCGGCTGGTAACACCTGAAAGAAACCAAAGCAATGTTGGTAGTTAGCATCAAGCTGAGATGTCACCAAGCTGAGTTTAACCACAGTTTAAGCCACCTTTGCAGCTGCTGTCCCCTGGAAACAAAAGGGAAGCACAAGACCCAGCATCCCAGGAATACACTGGGATATTTCCTGGTGAAGCACTCTGTTCCCTGAACCACCCAAGCTCCCCTGCCTCCACAGCTGTCCTTGGGTTGTGTTCTCAGAAGGAAGGCAGCATGGAATGACTCCTCACGGGTGTCAGGCGCTGTGCCCAGCGCTCATTCCATGGTTTCATCATTGAACTGTGACAGCAGCATGGATTCACCTCAGCCCACACACACTAGTGAAAACTCAAGGCTAGGATTTCACTAGAAACAGTATCACAAGATCACAAAGAGAACTGAATGTGTTTACCTTTATATCCCTTGCCCTTGGTCACTCCAATGACATCTATCATCTCATCCTGACCAAAGACGCTTGACACAGGCACCTGCTGCTCCAGTTTTTCCCGGGCCCAATCAACCTTCTCAGCAATAGTCCCACCATTCACCTGGATCTCCATCAGGTGAGACTTCTTCTGCCTCAGGGGAAGCAAACGCATCTAGGAAACAAAAGATGAATTTAGCTCCTCCTAAGTGGATTGCATCTTACCTTGCTCTACACAACCTTTTCCAAGATACCTTCAACACACTGAAAGTCTCTACAGGGAGGGGAGAGGCAGTATTGTGGCTTAAATGACCCCTATCTGGAAGTCACATGCAACCAACACAGAATTCTCTAACCCCACAGCCGCCAGCCAAAGTCCATCAGGCTGGACAGGGCCTTGAGTGACATGATTTAGTGGAAGGCGTCCCTGCAGGGATGCTGAAAGTAGATTAACCTTAAAGGTCTCTTGCAGCCTAAACCATTTGGTGATTCTTTGATAAAGCCTGCAATGCTGGAGGACACTTGGGTAGGGTCACATTTAGTTACAGTGACTATGTTTAGAACAGAAGAACTGACAGGATTATCAACAGCAGCTGCAACACCACTTTTGCTGTGTGCAATGAAAATTAATTCCAGTAAAATCAGCTACTGCACTTACAGACAACTCAGAAATCTCAAGGAAGTCCAGCAGAACACTGACGACTTGGGAGACACCACTTCACCACTCAGTGGTGCATCTCCTTTACCTGAGCAACAGAAGGCACCAAGAAGTACAGCCCCTACAGAATCCAACCTGAAATTACACTGACCACAAGAACCCCAGAGTTAAGCACTCAGCCTGTTTGCAGCTGCAATTAACAGAGCCCAGGTCTACACAAAATGAGGAAAGGACTTGGGTGCATGAAGTTCCTACTGTCTCAATCTTTTGGACACTGCTTCAAAAGATTGGCAGTGGCTGCCGTCAAGGCTCCTCCTCAAGCATCCTGTAAGCACACACTTCACACAGGATGAAGGTCAGTACTTGTACAGTGCCTGACAGCACCAGGCTGCAGGGGAGGGAAGAAAAGTCCCTATGGAGATTACAGAAGTGTCATGCTTGCTCTCTCAAGCTGTTTCCAGTGTACATCTGAATCCCACAGACACTTACCTGAGTATGAGCCATGACTCTGATAACCTGGCAGTATTTCTTCATGCTATTGAAATCTTTCTCCAACTGCTTTTTGCCCTCCTCATCTTGCCATTTCTTGCAGTACTTGGTGAAGGCCTTCTTCTTGGATTTGTGCCTTCAGGAGCAGAGCAGAGACAAGGTTTGGCTAAGCCCTTCATCAATCCCCCAGGGAGGTGGGGATGAGCGGAAGGAGCTGCCACCTTAGCTCATTTTGGCTCATTGCCAGCTTCTCAAGACTTTTCCACTGGCAAGCGGAGCCTGGAGCTCATCAGACAGTGGCAAAATCACCAGAGCTGAGCGGAGCTGCCTTGAATTCCAAAGCACATTAATATTCAGAGTACAGAAGACAAAAGACTGCAGAGAGATGTTGAACAGTATCAGAAAGAATAGTCTTTTAAAGCAATTGTCAGATGACTGCTACCTGTCTCCCAACACTGTAATTCCCACCCTTGCAAGCCCAAGCTATGCCTGACAGTAAGTTCATTACTGTAACACCCTAGAGATCGTTATACTGCTCTACTCTGACATCTTTTTGGCCAGCGAAGTTCATAAACAGGTTGTAAGCTCCAGACACGCTGGAGCCACACTTGGGGACACGCACATACTTGGAATAACAACAGTGCCTGGAACAGTAATCAGAAGTGACACTTGTCTTCCCCTTTCCTGAAAAAACAGGGCTACAGTCAGGACTCGACACTCAACAACAAGCGCCAGAGGCGATTTCCTTATGTTCGCCCGTCGAAGTATCATCATGTGTAGCCTGTTGAGGAGATCTCAGGCAAAAGCCAGCAGTCACCGCATGCCAAGAAGGGCACTAACTAACATTAAGCTGTCAACCTTCCAGCATCCCACAAACAATTCTTCAAGGTCAAATGCTAATGGCTGAAGAACTCTTCAAAAAGCTGTGATAGCATAATCAGCAACACAGCAGAAAAAATATCTATCATGGCCTAAGATCAAAGCAGTGAGCAAAAGCCTTGCTCTCTTACCAGTTCTTGTAGAAGCGACGCTTACACTCATCACTTATGTGCTCAGCGAAGATGGTCTTGAAGCTACGGAGACCACGAGGAGTCTGCACGTATCCCACGATGCCCACAATGACCATGGGGGGAGTCTCTACTATGGTGACAGCTTCAACCACTTCCTTCTTATTCACCTCTGAATGAACACAGAAATACAGCCCAAGGATTAACACCAATGTCAGCTCTTCAACATCATCTGTTTCTGTTCTTCCTCGCTCACAAATTCCCCAAGCTAAAAGTTAAAATGACCCAGTTCTTTTCACAAAGGCAAAGATGATGCCGGTGAATGACCAACTCTTAGGTTATAATTTAATACCTTACAAAAACTGAAGGCTGGCTCAGCAAGTACAATAAAAGCCAATGGGCAAGATGGCTAGTAGGTGGTAGCAAGGTCGCACTGAGTGGGCACCAGCAAAACCACACTAATTTACATCCATCCACTTACTGAAGTCATCCTAAGAAACTTTTTGCAACAGTACTGCTAAACCAAACCCCCAGGTCACTGTGAATCTCAGACATAGCACTACTAACAAGGAAGTCACTGCCAGACACCAAGTCTTGCTAGTCTAACACCGCTCATAAAGTGGGAGGGGTTTGAGTGCTTTATACCCCACACACTCAGGGACTCTGAACAAACCCAAACACCACTCTAGGAATAAAACCAAGAGCTAACAACACACGGTATTTTGACATTCATTGATAAAAGCAAGCTACATTCTCTGTTAAAACAATGAATACATACTGGACCCAGGTCTGTCGACTTCACGGACAATGTGGGTCATGCCAGCTTTGTATCCCAAGAAGGCAGTGAGATGGACAGGCTTGCTGGGGTCATCTTTAGGAAAGCTCTTCACCTTGCCCCTGTGCCTGCTACTGCGCTTGCGGGGCAGGAAGCCCAGAGACCCGTGTCTCGGAGCAGAGAACTTGCGGTGAGACTGGAAAGGGAAAAAGATACATTTAGTGCTTTTTACGCTTAGACCAAATCAAGGGCCAAGATCAACCCTCTTTCTGCAATGAAACATGACATTTATCTGACATTGTGCATTCTAGAAACTCTTCTCACCATCAGCTGTTTGGCTTCTGAACTCCATTTAACGACACAAACCTCATACCCCAACTATGCCATCCCTGGATTTCCTCAGCGTCCCCACCCTATCATGATTATTTTAAGCCATCGTCACCCTAGCAAACTGCAGGTTGCTCACAACCAGCCACAAGAATTCCTATGCACCCCAATGCCTAGAAAACAGAGTAGAGGTAACTATGCTTTACAAATCCTAACGACGAAAAAAATCATTAGAAAACCTATTTAAATTTCATGACAGGAAGATCACCAGTCCCCATAAACGTTTTGCTGGGATAGCCTATCACAGAATGATAGGGGTCGGAAGGGACCTCTGAAAATCATCTAAGCCTGCTACAGCAAATCCCCTAGACAAGAGACACATGTAGGCAGATTTAGGATTTCTCCTTTGTTTAGGTGGAACCTCCTGTGTTCCAGGTTGTGACCAGATTTTGCAGCTGGGCCCAACAGAACGCTGCCAACTCAACAAGGCCCAAGGACACCCGGATCACACCTCTGCACACGAGTGACAGCATCACGGGCCAAATGTGACCCTGTAATACAAGAAGAATCGAACTACACTTCAAGGGTTACTATTCCCCGTTGAGACTTCGCTACACTCGTAGGACAAGGCCCTTCACACTGCCAACCTCCACGCGCACTGTGAGCGGTGCGACTACTCAGGCAGTCACTCCCGCTGTCATTTCCCGAGGGAATAACACCTCACCCCCCACGCACCCCCCTTCCTAGAACAGGGGGCAGTAAAGGAGGGGCCCTCCCTACAACCCCACAGAGGACCGCCCTGCGCAGGCCCGCCCGGCAACCCCAAGGCTCCCCAGCCCGCCCGCCGCGGCCCAACCCCGCAATAATCCCCGTGCCGCATTCCTCGTGGTCTGACAGAGCGGCAGCGAGCCCAGAGAGGCGCCGCGAGCCCGGATGGGGGCCGATGGCCGCGGGATGGCGGAGCAAGGCCCAGGCCCCAGCACTCACCATGTCGTCCCCGCGCTGGGTCGGAAGGGCCGAGCGCGGCCGCACGCGCTGCTTTTATAGTCGCTCCGCCCACCCCGCCATGTCGAGCGCGGCTCTCGCGAGAATTGGGTCAGCGCGGTGTTACGGGTCGGGATTGGGGACAGAGAAGTGAGAGGTGCGTTGCGCGAAAGCAGCTTGGTGGGGTTCATGCGGGTGAGTGCCGGCACTCAGCAGTCATCGCAGGTAGTGTTATAGCGGGGTGTAACGCAGAGCAGCAGAGGGGATTGTCTCCCTCTGCTTTAGTGAAGCCCCACCTGGAGGACTGCGCCCACTTCGGGAGTTCCCGATATAGGAAGGACATGGAACTGTGGGAGTCTAGAGCAGGGCCACACGGGTGATCAGAGGGCTGGAGCGCCTCTGCTATGAGGACAGGCTGAGGGGATTGTGGCTGTTCAACCTGGAGAAGAGAAGGGTCTGAAGGGACCTTATAGCAGTCTTCTAGTACCCAAAGAGGGCCACAGGAAAGCTAGAGAGGGACTTTTTACAAGGGACTTTGGTGATAGGACAGGGGGGAATGGATTCAAGCTAAAAGAGTGGAGATTTAGATTGGATCTTAGGAAGAAATTCCTCACTATGAGGATGCTGAGGCACTGGAACAGGTTGCCCAGAAAAGCTGTGGATACCCCCTTCCTGGAAGTGTTCCAAGGCCAGGCTGGATGGGACCACAGACAACCTGAGACGTGTCCTTGCCCATGACATGGGGGTTGGAAGTGTATGATCTGTGAGGTCTTCTCCAACACAACCCATTCTGTGATTCTATGAAGGTGATGAAATACAATTCCTTTCATACCTGCGTAGCTACAATGCAAAATGGTGAGGTCCCCATAACACTACTCAGATGTACATAAAACCAGGTTATGTGTCCCACTGCGGTCTTCCTCATTGAGTAGTCTGGATGTTTCTTTTCTACAAACACAACACACTTGTTCCAGGCTGGGACAGAGGACCAGCCTCAACAGAGCATCCCAGTATCACATTTATCTGATTTTGTTAATAACTCTGGGGTCATGGGAAGCTGTAACAACCCCTGAGTCAAGAGGCACTTGATAAATCTTCACTTCAGTTTGTAAAAGACCTTAGGCAATCAGAAGAAATACAGTAACAAGAAAGAAAACAGACAATTTTCAAATTAGCAAGGTAAACGAGGTTTTGTCTATTAGTTCATCCATGAAAACCTCATGAGGTTCAACAAGGCCAGGCACAATGTCCTGCACCTGGGCTGGGGCAAGCTGCAGTGTCAATACAGATGGGGGAATGAGAGTAGCTGTGTGGAGAAGGACTTGGGGTACCAATGGATGAAAAACGACATGAGCTGACAGTGTGCACTCACAGCCCAAAAGGCCAACCACATATAGGCTGCATCAAAAGAAGCTTGGCTGAAGGAGGGGATTCTCCCCTTCTACTCTGCTCTGGTGAGACCCCCACCTTAGAGTACTGTGTCCAGCTCTGGAGTCATCAGCAGGAGAAAGATGTGGACCTGTTGGAATGGGTCCAGAGGAGGCCACAAAAATTGCCACTGGAACACCTGCCCTGGGAGGACAGGCTGAGAGAGGTTGTTCTGGCTGAGAAGAGAAAGCTCCAGGAGACCTGATTGCAGCCTTTCAGTACTTAAAGGGGATCTATAAGAAAGATGGAGACAGACTTTTTATCACGGCCTGTTGCAACAGGACAAGGGGTGATGACTTTAAACTAAAAGAGGAGAGGTTTATACTAGATAGAAGGAAGATTATTTGTACAAATGAGGGTGGTGGAGCACTGACACAGGTTGCCTAGAGAGGTAATAGAAGCCCCATCCCTGAAAACATTTAAGGTCAGGTTGTCCCTGCTCCTTGCAGGGCAGTTGGACTGGATGTCCTTTAAAGGCCCCTTCCAACACAAACCATTTTATGATTCACTGCTAACACGGGTACCCATTACATTTGCACACATCTCAAAATAGAAAAAGACATCAAATAACTTATCTTCTTTCAAGCAGGGACACATTCTCAGGCCGATTGCGTGTTCCTCAGAGGCTGCATCCTGCTGTGTATTCCCATGGTGCTTGGTACAGCGCAGCTCCAAACTCAATCAGGGCCTCTGTGTGCTACTGTTGAATTAATAATAAACAATAAAACCAATGTAGATGCTAAAGTTAGGCTGTGAAAGAGGAACTGAAAATAAGACTTTCTGTGGAACCTGTCTGGAGCTGTTGCAATTCATGCTATTGTTTTTCTTGCTCCATTTACTGCTGTTCTGGCACACAGATAAGCACCGCCAGGACCAGCTGTGTCTCTGGGAGATGTTGGCCAGCTTGGTCCATGCCGGAAACTTGCCAAGGCGGGAACTGGCACTAGAGTGTCTCTTCAGTGTAGGGGCAAAGCAGAGCTGATGTGAAACCTGAACAGGGATGGAGCTGGGGGACAGGAGATAAATTATTCACTGTTCCTCCACCGACATCAGGAAATCAGATAGGACCCAGCTGAAGAAGCTCCTTCAGACTTTCCTGGATTGGGAACTGTGAGAGCTCCTTTGCAGGATAACTGACATGACACACAGCTCCAACTCAAAAGCCTCCTGAACTGGTTCTGTTCCTCAAACAGAAATCCCATACCTCCTGGCCAAGGAGGGGGAAGGAGAAACACCCTAAAGGATCTGAAGGAGACACATCTCTCAGGGGCAGGAGCAAGTAACAGGGCCAGACAAAGCTGCCCACTTTGTCCAGCTACCTGCCTGGTTGGGCTGGTGAGGAGGTATCAAAAAAGAGATGCTGTGAAATGTATCCCTCCAAGGACCGCCACGGGCTAGTATAGGGACAGACACCTTCCTAGTCTCACAAGCTATATACCAAATTTTTCACATCTTGTGAAGATGGGATATGCACTCAGTGTCTGGGAGAGGCAAAGGCTTCATCCGGCAGTCAAAAATAGGTCTCTTTAGAGTAAAGACTCCTGGCTGCTTGCTCAAAATGACAGTGTCACATAGCTCCTGGGTCAGCTGGAGAGTCTCAGCTGAGGTAACGTGGTCTGAACCCAGGCTTTGGATAACTGGTACAGAATAAGGCATCCAAGTGGCTGGTAGACGTAAGAGCTCAGCTAGCTCACCTGATGGTCACATCCTGCTACCTACAGTCTCTCTCTGTGGTAAGGATGGAAACCAAGGAAGCCAGTGAGGCGGCTGAGTGGTTATGGTGTTAAATACATCCATGAGGTTATCTGTTGAAATTAACAAAACTGCTGAATAATAAGATCCACCTCCAACACATCCAGAGGTTGAATAAATTTGGAGTAAGTAGATGATTTTGTGTTATTATAAGGAACACCACGGCTTGTGGTACAAAAGGGGATGTGAAACCAAGGCTGTGAAGATGCTGGTATATAGAGCTGGGTGGGCTAGAGCTTCCCCCACACAAGGCACCCTTAGTTTGTCCTCAGGATCTCCTGGGGTATAAAGGATCTGTTTGACAAACACAGTGCCATAGAAAGATCGGTGCCCTCAGGGATGATCCCTGTCCTTCCTCCCCCAACTTTTCCAGGAACCGCAGCAGCACAAAGGAAGTAATGCAAATTCCCCTGACCTGCAATATTTGACTAAGAGCTGCACATTACAGTTATATCAAGTTGCTGCAAACATAAATTAAACAGTTCAAGCAGTCACCTACCCGCAGAGCCAAGCCCCACTGCCAACCACACCAGTGAACCCAGCTAAGCCATTCAGTGTGGGGAGCCTGGTTACCCAGCTATTGGACAACAATGGAGGAGAGCGTATCCCTTGGTTAAATATGCTTCATCAAGTCCCAGAGAACTTCCATCTCCCCTCCCCTACTCAGATCTCTGTGGATTAAGCAAAACCCCAGGCTGAAAGCTTTGCTGGAGGGAATCCGTGAAAATATGTTTGTCACCTCCCTGGAAGTGTTCAAGGCCAGGTTGGATGGGACCTTGAGCAACCTGGTTTACTGAGAAGTATCCCCCCACCTGTGGCAGGGGGCTTGGAACTAGATGATCTCTGAGGTCCCTTCCGACCTAAACTGTTATATGATCCTATGAAATCTGTGTGAAAATACTCATACAGACCAAGAGGAGCTTTGTTTGGAGGATATTTCATTGCCTGCCTTGTGGTCAGGGATCCAGTACAAATAGCTGTGCTGGTGCTCCTCTTGCCAAAACTAAGATGCCCCATTCCTGGAGACATTCAAGATTGGGTTGGATGGGACTGTGAGCAATCTAATCTGGTTGACAGTGTTCCTGCTGCAAGGTGTTAGACCAGCTGACCTTTAAAGGTCACTTCCAACTCAAATAATTCTATGATCCTATAGCTGTATGTGATGGGGAAGTATCCATCCTGTACCTCCAACCTGGTCCTCAGAAGGTGCCCTACAAAGATCAAGAGATGGCTGCTCACCTTTTAGTCTGCTACCTGTAATGGGTGACCAAAGGTGGGCTTTAAATGATCTTTTCTCTCCCTCATGCATTTGCCTTCAGCTCCTGCACTGAGCTCCTGAGTTGTGGAGCCAATTCAGAGTCTGCCAAGAACATGCATTTGGACTCAGGCAGAACAAAATGGAACTGGAGCAGGGTCAGTCACTCCGTCCCATTGCTCTACCTTTACTCCCTTGCTACTGACTGACTCTGCATAGGTCTGAATCAGATATGAGTAAGACATAAGTCATCCAGCCAGCTATTCTGCTTCATCAGCCTGTGTGCTCAGGAGCAGCACCAGCACTCCTCCTGGGTCTGGAGTGGAAGCAGCTGGTTTTGCTGCATACTTGGCTTCTTTGGCCAGATCTAAACCCTGTTCATCCAGTAGAGCATATAGCAAAACCAAACCTCTTGTTTCCTCTCCTTCCATTCATCTCACCCAATTCATGGGAATTTCTCTCTCTGTGAGGACTTTTCTATTTCTGGGACCTTCAAAGATATTCTGGTGCTCTAAGACCTTACAGGGAGGGTCCTCACAGCATTCCCACCTCACTCTTCAGCCGCCTGCTTCTAACAAAACTGCTGCCTGGTTTATTATCTCCATATTGAAGAGCTGGAGATGTCCCACAGCAGAAAGCCTGGTGGAAACACAGTGCACACACAGCATCTCTGCTGAGCTGAAGCATTTGACCACTTGGGCTTGTGTTTGAGCTGAAACAGATGAGCAGACTGTCTCAAAACTGTTTTGTCTTCTACTGTCGAGCTTAGGAAACCCAATTACAACTCAAAGTCCTGCTTTTAATTTCATTCCTATTAATAAAGATTAATAGGATATATAGATACATAGATAATAGGGGCTCTGAAGAAGCCAGCAGACTGCTGGTATGTAGCTACTCTGCACAAAAGGCACAGGCCAAGGAGTTCGAGCTGTCCCTAGGGTTGGATTGCTTCTCCTCAGGCATCGCTTACTGGCTGTGCCAGTGGCCATGGTGGTACTGTAGCCCAGATGCATCCAAGGCTGTAGCCTCAGGGATGGGAGATGCAAATCTCACAGTGTCTGTCCCCTGGAGTCAGGGTCTCCCCAAAATCTGGATTGCTCAGAGCTTTGTTCCCTGATTCCCCCTCCCAGGGCTTGGCTGTCTGTAGGGATATGAGAAACCTCAAGCTTCACTGCAGTGCCATTTTGAGGCTCATCGGGCACCTCTGC
>VZRI01002662.1:99757-124310 GCA_013397515.1 Upupa epops
CTCTACATACATATATAATATATATATATATAAATATATAATTTAAAATATCTACATTAAAACATATAAGTTCAATTTATATTAAAATAACTCTAAAAATAATTTTAAGCACATAAAAAGTGTAAATGATATTAATCTTTACATTCTACCATATGCACCACCCTACATCATTTTATGTGCTAATTCTGTACCCTTAAGTATTATACAGGTAGGGTTACATCTGTTCCTGTTGGCTTGTGTGTGCATGTGTGTCCATATATCTGGGTATGGGTATGTCTGCCAATACGTCTCCAAACAGCTATGTCCATATACAGAGACAGCTGTGTAAATCCGTAAGCATTTATGGCTACATGTGTTTGGGTATATTTCCATACATACATCTACACACAGATATACGTATGTACAGTTCAGATGTACCTATATATCTGTGTGTACGGATATAGGGTCATATAGGCCATATGGGGTGAGAGAGAGCACTCTGTTTTCAGTTTCTTCCCTTGGTAAGGGTGAGCGTTTGCTGGTTTTGACGTGGTGGCAGGGTTATGATGGGCATGGGGAGGCAGTGAGATGTGTGGTGATAGAGGGGAACTGGGGGTGACGTTGCAGTCCTGGCAGGTCAGGGCTTGAGAGGTGCTGGGCGCTCTGGCCATGCTAGGGAGAGTTTGAGGGGCTATAGGAGCTGAATGTCTCTCTCTCATACTCTCATCCCCTCTTTTCCTTGTGTTTTCCTCTGTAGTTTGTGGGGAAGGCAGCAGGGGGAAAGGGGGGGTCTAACGGCGATGGTGGGATGATGCAGGGTGCTAGGGGGAAGGTCTCTCCTTCTACCCGTGACACCAATCCCATGGCTGCCAATCCCGTGGGGCCAGTGCATATGTGCAAGAAGGTCATTGGGATTAAGGCAGCGAGAGCTGCAGCACCAAGCTGGTGGCAAAGAGATTGAGGTCTCAGACAGGAGCAGAGAAGGGAAGGCAGGGAGAGAGAGCAAAGGAGACAAGTGCACACTGGAGCTTGTTGGAGAGGCGTTGGGCTGGTTTTGGGAGCGTAAAATAAAGGCAGTGCCAGGCAGGGAAATGAGGAGGGAAAAGGAAAGTGGGTGGGCTAGAAAGCTCCAAGGAGCTGGTTAATGCAGATGGTCTGTCTTTCCGTCCATTCGAGCTTGTTTACAGTACAGCATATCAAGCAGGGAGCAATGAGCAAAGGGGTACACGTGCCCCCTGCTCTCAGGAAGGTGGAGGAGAGCCAGTCAGGGATGATGGACGTGCTGTGACCTACAAAGGCTCTCCCGTTGCTAATCTCTGTGGCAGAATTTCGTCTCTCTCTCTCTTTCTCTCTCTTTCTCTCTCTCTCCCCCCTCTTGGTCTGATGTTTGGTTATTTTTTTTTCCCCTTCATCCAAGCACTGCGGGATTTTGGCTTCCTAGAGGCACCAGGTGAGGAGGAGAGATCAGGAAATATGTTTGTTTTTTAATTAGGCACTTACTCCGCTTCAGAGTGTCTCAGACACTGTGGGTTTGCCTGCCGAGCTCAGCACTGTGCCCTGCAACCTCTCCCAAGGGAAGAAGCTCTTCTCTGGGACTGGCATCTCTTTAGAACTCTGCACTGTTTCCCTTTGCCCAGCTGACCTTGAAAGAGGACAGCACAGGATTTACCCCAGGCACTTCACTTGGCTGTAGAAATTAAAGTCCTTTTGCCAGAGCTGGAGGTGCTCCAGGTTAGCTGTCCAGCAAGGGAGGTTGGCCTGGCCACTGTGGTGCAAGGCTACGCGTGCATGTCTTCTTTCCTGAAACAGGAGTTCCTTCTGCTTTTTTACTGGTTTGGTCTTGTCTGTCCTCTCAAGCATCTCCCTCTGCAAAGGTGGGGAGCCACAAGCTCACCCCAGATATTTAGTTGTGCTTTTGGTCTCTTTTTTAACTGGAGACCAAGTAGGGTCCTCCTGGGCACTGAAGTCCAGTCTCGGGCTGTTACAAGCATCAGACCCTTTATGGCCCCTTTAACTTTGCTGAAAAAAGACTAGTTCGTGGGGTTTTTGCCCTTCTCACTTGCTCTGGGAGAAGGTTCTGCAGCTCCCGTGGTCAGAGCCTTCCACTGTAAATCTATTCATGGCTGAGATTTATCCGTTCGCTGTTGCGCTCTTGTGCCCTTCAGTTTAGATTGTGCTTTTCCCTCTCTGGCATTTCCCCCGGGTGTATTTATAGACTGCAATCACATCCGCGCTTGGCCTTTCCATCGACAGGCTCTACAGGGCAAACTTCTGTTGGTGGAGGCCTCTCTCCCTCCCTGTGGTCTCTGCAAGGCTCCTTTCTTTCACCTGCTCTGGAATTCTTTCACTACACACTGGGAGCACCTTGCCTGCCATCTCCTGAGGTCTCATTTGGCTTTATCCTGCTTGTGGCTTGGGTGGGCCATTGTCTTCCCAGGCCAGGCTGGAGGCTTCTTTTGGCCCATTTCACATGACGAGCTTTCACTAAGAGCAGAAATTCTCGTGACTGCTTCCCCAAGCAGTGACCTTGTGCTCAGGTCATGCTGCCTTTTTGCAGCGGACTTTGTGATGGAATGGAGGTGCATATACGAGTTTTTACCAACGAGAGGGAATACTGGATCCAGGGAGTTTGCAGCCCATTTGAGATGGTGGCAGATCTCCAGGGAGAACTGCAGGATGAGGAGGAGGTGGGGTGAACCAAAGTTTATTTTTGTTACTCCTTGCTGAGGAGGAGGTAGCATATGTTTGACAAGGAGGATGTTAAACTATGGAACAAGGTTAACAATTCTAGAGCACCTGTCTACCGCAACAGTGTTGTGAGGCTGCTCAAGTTTCTTGAGTGCTTCAGAGGTCAGGCACAGCAGAATAAGTGTGCATCTTCCTGCAGAAGGGTTGCCTGGCATGGGAGCTGGTAAATGGTGGTGGTCCTGTACAGCACCTGAGTTAGGTTTAGGTGTTCAGCCTCAGCACGAGCCCTTTTCTGCTGCTCCCTGCCCCAGATGTGCTTGCTTGCATGAAGCAGCACCTTGTAGTGCAGGCAGCCCTATGGTTCCTCCTGAACATCTCTGCTGAGGATGCCTCCAAGGGCATCTGGCTCTTGCAGTGAGGAGACTTGTCCAGTCTGGCTGGACTGAGGCTTGCACAATGGAAGCAGTGTACTGCTGGAAGATCCCAGAGGCTTCCCACCTCTCTGTGGGGTATGACAGAACAACTTCCTCCCTGTTCCCAGCGGCTGTGAAGAGAAGATAAGCAACTTGCTCTGTTGAGGGGGGAGAGGTAGCTGGGGTTTTATTTCAGCCCTGGTCTTTGAAGGCATCGCTCTGTGCTGCTTCGCTTGTGAGTGGCTGCAACACAGAGCTGAGACATGCTCTTTGCTGAGCTGCATTGTACAGCTGGTGCTCTACAGCAGACAGGTCATGGTGTACGGGTGGGTTTTGTACCACCCTGCCTTATAAAAATACGCTTTCAGCCTACTTACATCACTGTGACAGTCACCCAACAGCTCGAGCTGGTGGTGCTACAGCTGGAGCTAGTGGGGCTGCGCGACCCATGCTAAGCTGGAGCAGTGCTATGGAACGTGACGCCAGGATCATTCTTGAAACAAAGCAGGCGAGTGTGGGCACATCCCTGTGTTAATCCTGTCGCGCCCTGACCCACAGTGCTCTCCGCAGTCTGCGTGGGGGAGCTGGGAGGCTGCTTTGTAACCCGCGGGCGTTGGATGTAGCACTGGCTCCATAAATAAGTAAAATGCTAATTGAAACAGGTTGTTCCAGGCACTCCTGACTGCTTGGAAACCTTGCTAGAGAAACTGAAGTGCTGCTCAGCTTAAAAACCTAACAAGGCAAAAGTAACTCACTTTTTGGAAGCAGGCCCAGCTAGGTGGCTTGAACGAGTGTTTCCAACTGCAGTCATGCAGGCAAAGCAGCCTATTAAAGCTTGCCACACAGATTGAGACACCAAAGCTCTCTGACATCAAGGGCATTACCCCTCCAGAGTGAGATTCAGTGAGAAGAGGTGCTGCCTTCCATCTGCTGCCATTGCCACCCTGTCCTCATTGCTGGTGGGAGCGTGAAGGTTTTTCAAGCTAGGATGGGAAGCGCTGTCCCCATCTCTGCAGGCACATCACGTCCCAGGCAGCTCTGGCTGAGCAGACAAGGCAGGTGAAGGACAACAATCTGGCCTTGCCACAACAGGCTGCCACCTGCAAGTTGGAGAATGAGGGCAAGCTCTGGTGTGGCTGGGTGATCCACCTCCTGCTTTGCCAGCAGGTCCTGGCTTACCACTCTGACACCCTGCTTACACGTTGCCTCTTACCCCACACTACTTTTTCCTGCACAGAAAAGACTCCTGGTGTGGATTTGTGGTGGCCCATTCAGCCCAGGGGCTGTGTTAGTCTGAAACCATCTTCAACCTCCATCAGCTTTCTATCCCAGCTGGAATCATCTGAGATGTTAGGGGACCATAGCTCATGCTCCTCTGCTCGTCCTCATGATTTTTGCCCCAGTTACTACACTTGCTGGCTGTGTGCTTGCAAGGGAATGTCAGTGCATGATGAAAGAAACATGATAGTTTGAAGCACATGCTTTGAGGCCAGCCCTGGCTACAGTTCTTCCTTGAGTCAGCTTCCTTAAGAATTTTTGAGGATAACTGTCACTGAGTTGGGTGAGAGGCCACATCAGATAGATATGCACTAGACGTGCAGAGCCACAAGTTGATTTGGGGTTGGATACAGGAGGTCATGATCCTTCCAGCATAGCACACAAAAAAGTCTTGGAGCATTTACAGATAAAAATCTGACAAGCAGCACACAGAGACCAAGGGCAGTGAGAAACGCAAGCAAAAAGATAGTTGTATGTAATCTGCTGTTTCAAACCATGAGAGGCAGATGGGTGAGGAGCAGAGGAACTGCATGGAGATGAGACACAGGTAAGGCAAACCTGTATGGCAAGACAAGGCAGCAGAGAAGACCAGCATGGCTGGGAAAGGAGTGGACACAGGTGTCAGCAGATGTAGTCCTCCACCTAGGATGGCACAGCCAGGCCAAGGAGGGAGAGATACATTGCTAGAAAGAGGACTGAATGCTTCTTTATGAAAAGAAATGCAATTTTGGGGTGGTCACTCTGCTGAACAGTGACATAGGGACCATCTGAAAAGCACGGAAGGATCTGGATACCACCCTGGAGGTGTAGCAGGGGAGAGTGACCAGTAGTGGTGGAACAGAGGATGCTGTTTGACTGTGAGAAGGGCATGAAACCTGTGGAGTTGAACAAAGCCACTTGAAGTCACTTTCTGCAGCATGGCTCCCTGTTACATCAGCAAGCAAATTCCCATAGCAGAGCTCTTCTTCCCAACCTGGAGTGGGACACATGTCTGTTCATCCTGGGCCTGGCTCTTGTCAAAGGCTTCCCAGCTGCTGGCTCATTGGCTTGGATTGCTGGGGGAAGATCAACCCGTGTGTGGGTCTGGTGGGAGGCAGAAGGGTTAATGGCCAGCCTGACAGCTGCTAAGCCATGTGTGAGAAAAATCTAGCTTGACAGAAAAGCCTGTCCCAGATCCCGTGGCAGGAATTAGGAATGTGGAGCCTTTCTACCCTCCATCACCTGCTCCGGCTCAGCTCTGGCTGGAAAGCATGTGCCATGTGGCCAGGGAGGGGGAGCTGGGAGGGATATACTGACATACCAGTGCTCTTCCCACTCCCATTCTTCAGGGAATTGGGAACAAATGGATACTGGAAGGCTGGTGCTCTCCAGCACCCTTGAGAGTGAGGGCAGGAGTTGTTCCCTGTCTGTGTGGTACTGGCTGGAGGAAATAGAGGCCACATGTTTTCAAGCAGACAGTCCCATGTGTATCAAAGGCTGCATATGTTGTCTTCAAAATGAACTACATACAAGTTGATTTCCTGATGATAATAATAATAATAACAATATTATTAATATTACTGCTTGTGTCCATGCAGGGCTCTACAAAGCTTTGCAGAGACGTCATTTGCAAATGGCTGAATGAAAACAAAAACCAAATCATCTCTGCTGGTTTCTCACTTGCACTCTCCCCTGCTCTTGCATTCTTTTTAAACAGATTTATTCCTGGTCATTACTAGATCAGGCACAAAAGAGGTTATTGCTTCATTCTGCCTGAGGTGGATTTGATTTGAAATCCCACGAGGAATATGATGTCACCAAACTGTTTCCTCTCTGAGTATAAAGGGGTTTTGAAAGATGAAGAGACAACATGCAGTGTGACATGGCCTGTGATCTGTGACTGGAGGGCACCACAGTGAGCCCAAGTAGGTAGCTTGACAGAAAGCCTCTTGATCCCTGCTATGACTGTGGTGGGGATCTCAAAGATAAAGTCCAGAGGCAGTGTGACAAACTCTTGGGATGAGATGCAGGAAAATCCTGGTGCACACTGGAGCTTGGTCATGCTGTGCATCCATCACATGATGCTTAGGAATGTCTGATTCGTGTCTGCGGATGGGCAGTGTGGTGGAAAGCCTCACATGATGCTCAGGAGATTCTGCCTGGCTTTCTGTGGGGCTGAAACCTGCAGCAGGGAGGTAGGAAGGGATTGAGGAGACTCTCCTCTGAGGGCTCATCTCTTGCCTTTGCCTCTGGCA
The DNA here is from genome assembly GCA_013397515.1 of Upupa epops. Classification (NCBI taxonomy): domain Eukaryota; kingdom Metazoa; phylum Chordata; class Aves; order Bucerotiformes; family Upupidae; genus Upupa; species Upupa epops. The sequence goes on from VZRI01002662.1 coordinate 106,350, forward strand.
AAATCAGGTCACTCAGTCCAGTGAGGAAAAAAAAAGAAGTCTTTTGTGGTGGGATGCAGGCTTTTGATTGTTCTGCACTTTTTTCACCATAGTGAGCCCTTAGGTGTCTGTAATGGCCAACATAAGCCTTTTGAGAAACGGGAACAGGGAAATTCTCAGCCTCTCCCAGTCTCCTTGAAGCACTTAGCATTACATTCATTTTGCTTCATCTCTCAGCAGCTTGCTCTGCCTGTCTCAGCTTTGTAAAGTGCCTGGCTCTGGGCTTCGCTTGGTGTCTCAGAGCTGTTTGAAGAAAACAGAAGTCTAGGAAAACAATTGCAATGACCTGTGTGGATGTGACATTTAAGGAACAGAGAAGTCAAGAAAAGTCGGGTTCTAGCACCAATGCTGAGTTGATTAGATCTTCTCCCTGTACTGTTTTCTGTCCCTTGTTTTGAGCAGAGTCAAACATATTACTGCTTATTAAATGCACGTCGCCAGACAGGTCACACACCTCCCCAATTAACGCTGCTCTTTGGAGGCTTAAGGAAACCCTCTCAGGTTACTTCAAGCACTGTTAACTGATTTAAGCAGCCGTGCTGAAGAAATGAGGCTGCTCACAAAGCGGGGCTTGGCTGGCTGGTTTTCAACACTGAGTGTAGGAAAGTATCTAATGATTTCCTGCAGAGTGGAAGGATGGGCAGGTTTTGGGAGCATCGGGATGCAGCAGTTTGCCTCTGCCACCTGTCAGACTTCAGGCAAGTCACTGTCTGTGTGATCCAGAAGACTCCCACTGTCTTATCCCTGCCTCTTTGCAGCTGGCTATGTACGTTGGACTACTTCGTTGGTGCTTGTAGGCAAAGCTTTGTGCAGCAAGGATTTGCTGTATCAAACAAGGGGGAACAAGCAGCGATAACAGAGAGGACACTTCATGGAATGCCAGTGCTCCTGGTAGCTGGCCTTTCTTTAGAAGTGCTGCAACACTTCATGGAACTGTACTGGAAACAGGACCCCTTACACTTCATCCTTGCAGACTTGGTGCCTTGTTTATGCATTCATGCTGCACCTGCTGCCTGGATCATCTTTGCCCAAGCATGGGTTGTGAAATCAAGGAAATAAAAACGCTTGCTCTTTCTAAGATGACTTGCTACGTCAGTGAGTTTCCAGTCATCCCCCCCCACCCCTTATTAACAAGTAGCTGTGCTGGATTGTGTGCAGCAGTTTCTCCTGAGGCCTCTGAGACCTGAGCCCTCATAATTTTTATTCTAAAATGGTTTGTGCACCTGTCACAACAGTTTCTGGGTACAGGCATTACAGGAGAAGTTGAGTATCACTGCTGTCAACAGCAGCAGCAATTGCCTCTTCTGCTGTCCAGCTGTTGGGAAGAAAGTTCTATTTTGAGCCTGCCTGTTCTTGCCTGGTTGATGCTACCGAGCCCAGCTTCTGTGCACAGTGGATCCTTATTTTGTTTTACTGTGCTCTGAGGGTAGCGATAGACTGGCAAAGGGAATAAGCCCTCTCCACTGCCACTGACTTTGGCCTCTCTGCAGAGCAGGGAGTGAAGCATGGGACAGAGCTGATAGCAACGGTGGGTAGAAGGAGATATCCCTTCAGCTACTGTGCTTTGGTCAGTAGAAAGCTTTCTGAAGGACAAAGGTACTTTGTGGTCATAGTTTCAGGACAAAGAAGATAAGCATCTGCAGTGACACGTTGTGCTCAAAAGTGAGAAAACTCTTAGTGGAATCTCCCCAGTAAAATCCTAACATCATCTTAAATCAGACACTTGCATTGGGATCCTCCAGCCAGCAAGACAGGTTTCTCTTTGTAGAACAGAAGTTGTGGCATTTTGGCAGACTGAAGATGGAGAAAGGAAGTAGGAATGCCACCTCCGCTTGAAAAACAGGAAGGGGAAGATGTTCCTTTGGTTTCTTGAGTCTGATTAGTGTCTTTTCAACATGCCAGCATGAAAGAGCAAAGGCAAAAAGGAATTACTCTACTTGTTTCACTCACAGATGAGAGCTCTTCCAGGCTAGAAGAAAGTCAAAGATAAGAGCAGTGGGAAGATGTGTATCAGGATATGGACAGAGTAAACAAAGTTGTCTTTGGGGAGAGCCTGTTACAGAAGTTCATTGTCCCAAATGAGTAAGCAGAGCCTCCCGATACAGCTCATTGCAAGGGTTGACGTGACTCAGGGAATAGTCTATTTTACCAGTTTTAAGCCCTAAACCAAAACTGAATGCCAGGCTGTGTCGCTTCGGAGGCTGTTTCTCTTCTTCCAAAGGGAAAATATGCTGTCCGTCTGACACCGTGGAAAATAGGGCACCCACTTTGTAATCCCAGTTTATGGAGGTTGGTACTTCAGGTGATAGCACTGGTGCTGGTCACAGCCTCACATTGGGGCATCACTTCAGGGTCCATTAGCTGCCCGTCAGAAGAACACAGTGCTGCTGCCAGTGATCCTAGGCAGACCTGTGAGTCCAGTCCATTGGGAAGGTGTGTGACACTTCCCACTGGAAGAGTCTGACTTGAGCTGTGTGCAATTTTGCTGCTTTCCAAACCATTCAGGCTGAAACTTTCAAGACCAAACCTTTGCTTCAGGCAGAAGAGGCTTTTATTTAATTTTCACAGGCAACTTCTGCAAAGTGTGACCAATCTCACTTTTCAAGAAAGAGTTGGAGAACAGAATCAGTCCCCCTCATTTACTCCTAAGCTTAAAATGCTTGAGCCAATACCATCCGCACCAGCTGTAGGAGCACCAGCTTCAAGCTTTTTTAGTTTGCTCTAGAGTGTAAAAGATGCACCCAATGTCAGCACCTCACGCGTGACCCAGTTATGAGTCTTGCAGTGCAAAAGTACTATTTGTGTCAAGAGTTTGGCTGGGCTGTTGTGGTCAGCACTGAGTATCTGCCTAAGGGCTATTGAGGACCATGCGTAAGGTTTTTCCACTTTTTTGATGCCACAGGTCAGACAGTAGAGATCTGTGCTGTGGATCTCAGGCATCCAACCCCAACAATGATAGTGTAATTTCTTGGTATTAATCAACAGTGAAATCCCCCTGCATTTGCAGAATTGCTTCTCTACTTTCTTGGTTTCCTGCTGTGTTCTCTTCTGGTGGTTTGTTAAGTTGTCCTGGGATCCTTCTGACCTAGTAAATTCTCAGACCTACATCCACTCCCTGCAGGAGTCTTGGCCATCTCATTCTGTTTTGTGCTCTTTCCTTTTGGGGATTGGATGGAGGCTCCAAGGCTGTCAGGCTCCTGTAGTGCAAACAAACAGCAGGCTAGCAGAGTGCCCTGCTGACATCCTAGTGCACATCATACGCACGTGTGTGCACCCTGTGCTTGAGATCCCATTTCCCATCTCCCAGGACCCTTGCAGGCAGCTCGAAAATGGGCTGTTTCTACTGTTTCTAACATCTCAAGATACGCTGCAAAGAAAAACCTGCATGTTCTGCCTTAATCTTCCCCTCTTACTCCTGTGGCTGTGAGGTGAAGCTGTTATATTTGAGATGCAGGGCTGGGGCTGCTCTAAATAGCTCTCTGCTTTGGTGAACCTGCTGTGTCAAAGAGGGACAGCCGTGTGGCAGGCAAAGAACGCTAAGCCCATGAGCAAAGATTAGACTGGCAACTGCGGATTATGGCATTTCTACCTGAACTCATCCTTAATTCTACCTGATTGAAAATAACATGCACTGGCAGTAGCGGTAGCAGCTAGGGAGGACCAGTGGCCCTGCCACTGTGAGCGAGGTTGGTGGGAGTCCTTGTTTGGTGAGTGGTCAGGATAGGTGCTGTCAGGAGCTGGGCAGATGGAAAACCAATGGAGTGAGGTGTGTGACATGCAGGGAGAAGATGGAGAGAGTGGGAACTCGGCAGAGCAAGCAGGGCTGTGGATTTTGGGAGGGTGGATGAGGAAAACAGTGTAGTAGCTGGATAGATAAAATTTGTGAACAAATGTATGGTAGAAACAATGAATTCCTGGAAGAGGAAGTTGGTGGGAGAACAAGTACAGACTAAGAGGATATCTGCTGCTTGGAGCCCTTGTACACAGGCTCCCATCCCAAAACCATATCCCCACTTCCACTCCATGTTGCCTCCCTGTGTCTGTGGGAAGCCAGTCTTACTCCAGACTGCCACTGCTTTACATCGGTTTAGTTCAGATGGATAAGAGACTCAATCTAAAAGTGTCCTATTTTAATCTAATCCTCAGAAATAAAATGAGACCATCCAACCAGTAAATTCCCTGTGGCTACAGCCTCAGCAAGGCAGCGGGACAGGAACTCAGCAGAGCCTCTGAGGTGCCTGTGAAGGGTGCCTGCCCCTGCTCCTTTGTGCTGGTCCACAGAGATGGGGATTGCCCTGATGTGTCTCCTGCCTCTCTCCCCACTAGCTGTTCTCCATCGTGGTGTTCGGCTCCATTGTCAATGAAGGGTACGTGAACCGTGCAGACGAAACACAAGAGCACTGCATTTTCAACCGCAATCGCAATGCCTGCAACTATGGCATTACTGTGGGTGTCCTCGCCTTCCTCAGCTGCCTTCTTTACCTGGCTCTGGATGCCTACTTCCCACAGATCAGCAGTGTCAAGGACCGCAAGAAGGCAGTGCTTTCAGACATTGGAGTCTCAGGTGAGTTTCCTGACTGGCTGGCCGTAGTGCCCCTTTCTCTATCAGCAAGGGATAAAGTCACTGCTAGTGAGGAGATCATTTGGTTTCTTACTTTCTCAGACTTCTCCCTCTCTTGCATTTCATTCCATTTCTCCTCCTCTTAGCCCATCTGCTAATGCCTCTGTTGTTGTCCGTAGGTATAGCTCAGGGACCCCTGTAGGATAAACAGGTCTTGCCTTCCTGCATGCTTGTGATTGCTAAGACCAAGTGTTGATGCCTCTGGAGATAGTACTTCTTTCTCTTCCAGCTCCAGGTGATTGAACCCTAACATTTAGCATTACAAAATGTTGATGAATTCATGCAGGATGACTAAACCAGTCTACCTGGGTTACCTGGCATTCTCTCTGTGAACAGCTGTGCAGGATCTAATACAACCTTGAGGCTTATTCTAATTGATGCTCAGATCTCTCCATCCCCAGTTGAAGTGCCTGAACAGTGGTGCATGTGTACATGCATGGTTAATGCCAGGCAGCAACATCGCAACGAGGCACTTTGCTCATGTGCTGTGATCCTGAGTCATTCACCTGGCTTACTTTGACCATACAGGCAAACATCTCCACATCAGGGTCCTCCTATAGTTTGTCAAAGGGGCTGTAAATGGAGCAAGGACAGGATCAGGTGCAGCAGCAGCAGTTCTGTGTACAGCTAACAAGAGGAGAAAGACTGGTCTCTGTTGTGTTGTCACTTAGGAATGCTCCTTTCCTCCACTGTCTGGCTGCACCTGGCAAAGTCCTTTCCACCAGCTGCCAGTCTGGACTTGGAGCTCTCTCCCTACCTTCAACCTTTCTCAGGGGTGCAGCAGGGTTTTTTTTCTTGGGGGCACAGCAGTTAACTTTTATACTTTGAATTTGTCTTTCACTCACGTTGGCTACAGGGAAAAACCAGTTGCAGCTGAACACTGAGCTGCTACAAAGCAAGCAAGATCAACCTGCTGTGGACGTGGCACTGCTGGTCTAACAGTTGGACTCGACCTTAAACGTCTGTTCCAACATAAATGGTTCTGTGGTTCTATGTTAATGACCCTTCAGCAGCTTTCCTTGGTGAGAATGCCTTAGCCTGTACTGTCCTGACCAAAAGCAACTGCAGGCCAGCTGCTTGCCACTCTTCTGCAGTTCCCTTGGAAGGAATTGCTCTTCACTCGTCCTTGCAGGACAGGGTTGCAAAAGCAGTGGCTGTTTCAGAGAGCCCAAGTGATTGCTCCTGAACTGGAAGCCCTTCAGGCTCCCTCCCAAGGCCGAAACCAAGTCCTGTGATCAATCCAAACACAAGCAAATGAACTCTTCTGAGGCACTTTCTGCAGACACCTATAGTCACCTTGACAATTTAGCTGTCAGCAAGCCTGACAGCTCTCTTAGGCTTAGACAGACTGTGCAGTCAGAGAGCTTGGTCCAGTCTGCAACACATTGGTGGCTTTTGTAGGGTTAAAGTTTCCACATGAATGTGATGTGTTTATATTCTGTTCACACATGCCTTCTTGATGTCTCTCCCCTTCCCCTTTGGCATGCCGGTGGTGATCCATCCCAGCTTTTTGGGCATTCCTCTGGTTCGTTGGCTTCTGCTTTCTGACCAACCAGTGGCAAGCTTCAAAAGAAGAGGACAACCCAATGAATGAGGGAGGAGATGCAGCCCGAGCAGCCATCACGTTCTCTTTCTTCTCCATTTTCACTTGGGTGAGTACAGCAGCCGTGAAGTTGGATCTACAGTCGTCTGCTCTGTATTAGCTTGTGGGGAATGGAAGATGTCTGGCTAAGAGTGAATCCATCTGATTTCTCAGTTCACGTGGCTTCTGAGAAGGAAAAGCAGGAGGGAAGGTGGGTGGGGGTAAACTCTGGAAACAAGGACTCAAAAACTTACACGACAGAAGGTGCTAGAGCAGCAGTAAGTACAATGGGAAAGAGGGTCTTGTATCCCAGTAAGCATGTCCTTGACATACATTTCAGTATGACCTTGGACAGGCCAGCTCTCTGGACTTTATTTTCCCCATGCACCAGAGGACTTTTAACAGCGTTTTTACCTCACAGATGCTAAGCAGGGAGGGGAGCTCCAAGCCGGAGGTTGCTCCCATTTCTCTCCCTGCTTTGCTCCCATCACGTGAATTGTCATCAGTGGCCACAAGAGGCTGCAATCAGTTTTTCTCTGGGTTCTCTGCACTCAGGAACACAGCACTGCCTCATTAGGTCTCCTTTCAGAAAAGTGGTGGTACTGTCTCTAAAGACTGTCTCTCTCCCAGCCATCTTCCTGGAAAAAAACGTGGTGTGCAGTATAAATATCCCCTACAATTGTCTCCCACCTCTGAAAGCATCAAGCCTGCATGGTTTTTGTTTGAAGTGATAACAGAGTGCCAAGCAGGAAAGCATTTCAGTCCAGTGTCCATGTGTCAGTCCTTGTGGCTTTATCCTTTCCTCTCCCTACAGACCTTAACATTGGGCAGAGGGCAGGTAGGAAGGGTGCTGTAAGACCACAAAGCTGACAAGAGGAAGAGGGCCTGCCAAGGGCTATGTAGTCAGCACCCTCACCACAGTGCCACTACGTGGGGGCAAGGGACAGCAGTGCATATGTCCTCTCCATGAGCTGCCCTGCACTTGAGTGCTGCCGAAAGCCTACTGCAAGCTCCAGCAGGAAGTGTGACAAGGAGGGAGACTTTTGCAAAAGGTTCCTCAGGACCCTTTTTGAGGTGCCTCCACCTGCAATGGTCCTCCTTGATGCCTACAAGTGGCTAAATAGATGTTCTCTTCCTCCACTTCCTTGGGGCTTTTATTTCAACCAAACACTGTGGTTTGCTCTTCATTACTGATTTTCCTTCCCACACCCCTCTCTCTCCTCACAGGGCTCCCTCACATTTCTGGCTTTCCGGAGACTCAGAGACATTACTTTTCAGGAAGAATACAACACCTTGTTCCCTAACTCCCCCTCCTTGCTGCCTTAATGTTGTCCCTCACTGGTGGGGGAAAGGGGTGGAAGGATGCAGCTGGAGGAGGTTACTGAGCATAGACAGCTCCAAAGTCCTGACTGTGGGTTTGTGGTCACTGTAGGGGATGATATGGGAAGATGTGGGTCCTTAAAATAGTGGAGGTGTCTATTGAACAGAGGATCACCCTCTGGGGACTTGGAACTGGCGATTTCTTCTCCTCCTCCTCTGCTCCCTTCCCTCTCTGATCCATATTAGCAACTAATGCTGCATAACACCATTGTGCTTTTCTTTGGTGACTGCTCAGACCTAATACTTAAACCAGGAGGTGCCCTCTGCCCCCACCACTTTATCTTCTCCATTTCCTTCCAGCCCTCATTCCCCCAGATTCCCTCCCTATAACCTGCTAGACTGCTCACCTCTATCAGGGATGCTCTGGACAACAAGTCACACCTGCTGGGATTTGGACCCTTTGCCTGGGGTCCCTCAGTCCAACAAAGGGTGTCCTGCCAGCAGAGTCTCCTGGCCTGGGAATCAGCCACCTTTCCTCCTACAGCTTCTTCCCAAGGTCTCTTCTGCACTGTGCAGATGTTGGCTGGTGAAGGGGTTGCAGGGGGTGACCACTACCTCACTGCTCTGGGTCAAGTCTTACTCTCCTTCCTGGCCTCTGCAGGTAGATTTGCTGTGCACATCCAGTCTGTGAGACAAACGTCCACGGTGTTCCTGAGGCCTTCCCAGGGGCAGGAGGGGCTGAATGGGGCAACCACATGCTAACCTGTGCCATGTCAGTGAAACACCACTGCCAAGCAGGAGGAGCCCAGCACACCCTAGAGACAGTGGCAGCAAGCCCTGCCCAGCCCCCATCTCACCCAGTGGGCTTGTGCTTTCGATGGGGCAGCCTGGACTCTGTGCTCTCAGGGGTGTTCCACTGGTGGTCTGCCAGGCAGCCTTGCGTACTAATCCGTAACTGCTGCTAACCCCACTTTTGTTTGTTTCTCTTTGTCGGTACATTCCCTCTCTCTTTCTCCCCTCCCTTCTCTGCTTCCCATCTCTTCCCTCCACCTCCTCCCCTAAAGGTGGGTCAGGCATTCCTGGCGTATCAGCGGTTCCGGCTGGGTGCCGATTCGGCCCTCTTCTCCCAGGACTACATGGACCCAAGCCAGGACTCCGGCATGCCTTATGCTCCCTACACGAATGAGGAGGATGCTACAGATGCGGTGGGGACATACCAGCAGCCCTCCCTGGCAGATGCTTTTGACGCCGACACATATGGGTACCAAGAGCAGAACTACTGAGCCACCGATGCCCCTTTCCTTTCCCATTTCCCTTCCGCCCCCTTTTCCACTGCCGGCAGAAAGCCAAGGCACAAACCAGAGATGTGCGTAGTGGCACAAGAAGTGGCTCTCAGCTATGCTCCAGCCTTCTGGGTCATCTGTTTTTATTTATTGTTTTTAAAAAAGGAAAAAAAAAAGAAAAAAAGGTTTCCCCATCACCTTTTCCTTCTCATCCTCTCTCCAAAACTACCTTCCAGAACCAAATTCTTCCAGAATCTGCCACCACATTGTGACAGGAAGGTTTCCTCCTTCCCTCTTCTCCCTCCTGCCTTGCTGTGGAGGGCAAAATCTGGCTGGTGGGTAGGAGAGGGGCTATGGCACCAGCAAGGCAGGGGAGGAGGTGTTGGAGCCAGAAGGGAAGGAGTGAGAGGGACTGGAGACCTTCCTAGAAAAGGCAGTGTCACTAAAGGCTGGAGTAGATGTGGGAGCATCCCAATTGGGCTGGCGGGCCTGATGGCTCAAGGAGAGGGATGGTGTTAGACTTAGAATAAAGGAGTGCGGTGGTGGAGGGTGGCTGGAGGGTGGCCTTGTGTCCCCTGTGCAGAGACCTGGGATATAGCCACATGCTAGTGAAGGAAGGGGATTTATTTTTAGGGGGTTTGGGGAGAAATTGTATTGGGGAGGGGGGTAGAGAAAGCATGAAGAGGTAAAATGGGAAAGGAATGAGAAGTATTTGCAGGTACAATCAGAAACTACAGACATGTCTGTAGGTTACAGCAAGAGACTTTGCAAAGCAGAGGGCCAGTGCCGTGAGAGCACTTCCTTCCCCACTCCTCTTGGATTGAGCTGGAAGTAGTTCCCCTTGCCCATATGTCCTTCCCACCACTCTTCTTAGACATCTTTTTGGTGAGGCAAGGAGGGGAGCCATGCACAGTCTCTGGCCCCCTAGATGGTCCGTGGAAGGAAGGGTTGAAGAGGTGGACTTGTAGTAGGGCTCTGAGAGCCCTCGTCCTCAACTGCACTAGTTTGAGGAGTAGAGATTTTTGCCATTTTACCTTGGGTAGGAGGAGAAGAAAGCCAGTTTCATTCCTGAGCTCCTGCTAAACCCTACTCCGTTCCCCTGCTACCACAGTGCAAAGCCCTTTGCTAAACCATCTTTGTAGCCCTCAGGAATGGAGCAGGACTCCTCAGAAAGAAATGCTGCTGCTGGGATGGCTAACACATGTCTGACTCTTGCACAGGGGTGCAGCCAACTCGGCAAGGGTCCTGCCCCATGCAGCTGCACTTTGTCACCCAAAATAAGGTGGTGAGGAGGTCTTGGTGTGGTTAAGGATTGTTTGGGGCCAGACTAAGCTATCTGAAAATTAGTATTACTCCACTTGCCGTAGACGATACCTTAGTGCATCTTCTGCAGCATTTCAGAGCCTGTCTGTCTTTGAAGCCTCACCTAGGTGGCAGTAGTGACTTAGATAGAGCTCATTTGGCCATCATTCCACTCTCATGATTTTGCTTTAAGTAAAGACACATCTGTGGAAACACAGTCTTTATTCAAGGACAGAAGTAAGGGCTATGTGTGAAGACGGTCCCTAGAGGGGAATAATTCAGCAGCAGCCACCTGGACAGTTCTCCCCAGCACAGACATCTCTTAGAGCACAAGAAGTGGGGCTGCCTTGCAGCAATGCCACCCTGCTCCACACAACTCTGGCTCCAGTAGTAAAGATCAGGAGCAGATCCAAAAATCCATAGGTGTTCCCCCTGAGCTCTCTTAGGAGTTGGGAGGGTGGAATGCAGGTCTGATCTATGGTTGTGTGAACATCTGATCTGGAGGACACAAGTTATCAGTCCTCCTCCAACTGTGACTCCTCTCCAGCTGCTGCACAATGATAGGGAAGGGGTGGAAACTGCAAAACTGCAGGCCCCAAAAGAGAAGGGGGCAGTTGTTCTCCGCTGTATATAGACACCATTTCTACCTGCTTCTACCAGCAGACTCATGCTGTTGGTGGCTGTCCCCATGGCTTGTCCTCCCCATGGTTTGGCCTGTGCCTTCTGGTGGTTAGAGATGGGGAGGATGTGCTAGCCTCAGGAGGATGCATCAGAAGGGACTGGGCACAGATCCCTTGCTCTGTGGCTGTGAGTGAAAGCAATACTGTAAATAGAAAAGGTATTTTTTGGAGGGAAGCCCCTTAGGCTTCATTTCCTGTGGGCTCAGCCTAATATTTAGGCTTTGGGGGGTTTACTTTATTGAGAGAGGTTCATTATGACTGAGGCTGTAGGGGAAAGTCCCTGCAGTCTGTCTCTCTCAAAAGGAGAGAGGAAAGAACAAGTGATGGGGTAGAAGAGAAGAAAAACCAGTTGTACTCACCCAGACTCACCTCTGTCATCCTTCATGCTTTCATTTTAGGGGTGGAGGGATGTACTAAGAGGAGGCTATAACCAGCTCTCAGCACAAAAATGTGGTGTACTTTTGGGGAGAAAGTGCCAGTCTCCTCAGAGAGGGAGTGATGGATCAGGTGCATAAGGGAGATATGACCATACATGGTGGGGTCTACCTGGGGCTCTGCTTTGGGGCCCATCAGTGTTACGTATTTGAACACCATTTGGGGCTGACTAATGAGCAAGCTTTACTCTGTCATCTTTGGCTTGCTTCCCTCAGGTAACCAGCTGATGGGCCTCAGTGGGCTTGAGGTAGAAATGAGCCTCCCACTCAAAGCTGGCATTTCAGTGAGACATGAGCAGGGTGACTTCATCTTGGCTTCTTGCCCATCTCTCTGTCCCTCCTCTCCCTGCTTTGTGGAATAGGAAAGGCACTGGTGTGGCAGGGGACACTACAGTGGTAGACATTTGGGCAGTTCCTTGCTTTTGCTCATGGGAGAAGACAAAATCTCCTCAGGTGAACAGGCTTTCAGCCTTTACAGTAGAAGGGTGATGGTGACAGACCTGGAGGTGGGACTCTTCTTGTTCGCATGTAGCTCTTTAAAATGCAATTTCCAGTGGCACTTGGCTGGTTCTGCAGCTGATGAGCGATATGGAGCTACCCAAAGGGTTGGTTATCTTATCTTCAGAGCTTCAGATAAGGTGCTGCCTGGTTTTGGTGATGGTAGGAAAGACCTGAGCAGCTGGCTGGAACATGTCCCTTTAGATCTTAACTGTGGATGAGATCAGCCCCACTCTAGTGATTAGGAGATCAGAGGAAGGCTGTATAAGCAAAACGATAAGGTGGCTTTCTTCCCCTACTGCCATTTGTCTGGATTACAGAGGATTACGCATCCCCTGTTGGGAGCTATGGCCCCTTGGTGTCTTCTTATCTAATGAAGGCCCCAAATAAGGGACTGTTTTGTGAAAGTAAGGGCTGTGAAGGGCAAAGGGATGATGAAACTTTGCTCCTCTTCTACCTGTGGCTTCAGTCTCCTGATGTGTCCCCATCCCTGGTTCACCCGTGGTGTCCCCACTAAACTGTTCATTACTTCATCACATACCCTTCCCCTCCAAGTTATTCCTGGCAGTTCCCTCAGGGGAGGAGGCATCTTTATCCCTGCACCCTCAAAAGCACTTGGGAGGACCTGGGAAGGCAGTGTTGAGGGGTGGTTCCCACAGGAGTCTCAGCTCCTGTCCCAAGAGCAGGTACAAGGCAAGGAGCCCAGCGAGGCCACCTCATGCAGCAAGTCCAAACCATCCATCCAGACAATTCCCTGCTGCCTGCGTGGCATCTGTAACATCATCTGGGCTGCCCTGACCCTTCCCCTGCTGCACTACTGCCTGTGTATAGTATATATATTATATATATATATATTTAAAAAGATGTATAATATAAAGCTATACATATATACGTATATACGATGACTCATGGATGGTCTGCCGCATACAGGATCCCCTGAGTGGTCTTGTCTAAGCCTGAGTGTCCCTTTACCCCTCCTCCCGCTCTGTCCCTTCCCCCCATTCGTTCTGAAATCCAACTACAGCAATCCCCGCCACCTCGGCACCTGTGTTTACAATGTCCTATATATTTGTGGTTAACAAAGTGAAGGTGGTAACTACTGGTGTCTCAATAAAGTTATGACATTCAAAATAACCAAACTATATGGAAAAAAATGGTCTGGATTTTCTTCTTTGGAGGGAGGACGGCTGGTTTAGCTCTGTTTGCTGTGACAGCACGGCTCTGGTGCTCTTGCGTGGCTGGATGATAAGTTTAGGGACAGGTGGTGGCCTGAATAGAGAAGAGAACTAAGGAATGGCCCTTCTTGAGGGATATATTTCAGGGGGAGCTAATGGTTGCTTGTTTTGCTTTGCCTAAGTTTCATATCACACACTCCATCAGGTATCTCTTACCTAATCAGCAGGAAAACATGAGAAGGAACTTGACCTGCCATGTTAAATGTGTGAAAGGGTTATAGGATGTGTGGGTACAGAACATGCAGAAATACAGGGTACAAACCTATATGAAAATGAACTGTTGTATTTCCGCACCTGGGGCAGCAGATCTGTTTGCTTCTTTAGTGTGTCTTTACTTCAGTTCATGTGTGTGGGATCCAGCATAGGAATCATCTTCAAAATATAATCGGATGGTGGGAAATGAAAGCTCTTGGGGCACTGCTGACAGTGGGTGTCAGTAGTTGATAGCCCACCAGTTTAAAGGATCTGAGTTTAGTGGACTCTGCAACTTAAAATCCCATCCCATGCCAATGCCTAGGTAAAGCTTCCTTCTCATCCCCTTTTAATGAACCTGTCACCCGAGCACCAGAGTATCCCATTTCCCGACCCCTGTGCAATTTGAGGATGTGAAGCAGAGGCACATGATGGTGAACAAGCTCTATCCAGTCCTCCACAGTGTCTCCCCTGCCGGAGACAGCAAACATGCTGTAGCTTCACCTCAGATCATACGCAGAAGTGTTGACACAACCATCTGTTTTGTGATTAATCTTTGTTTGGACAAAGACCCTTCCTACAGTCCCAGCTTTTGGGGTGGAAGTGTGGAGATATCATGCCCACAGAAAGGCAAATATTGTGTTGGTGACAGGTGGAGTTAAAAACTGGTGTGACATTACCAGAAGCAGGCATCATAAGATGAGTAAGACTCCAACATTAGTAGTTTGTTTGTGTCTTCTAATCATTTGAAATCTCTTTAATTTTGCTTTCTGGTTGTTTCAAGCTATTATGAGTCACGTTTTGAAGTCTCTCCCTGCAACCATGACATGTAGAAACACTTTTCTTATTATAAAGTGGGTTTTTTTACAAGGAAAGTTTATGTAATCCCAGGACTGAAGAGTGATGCCTTGTTCAATCAAGGAATTCAATAAAATCATATGAGTTTGGCACAACTGAAACAACTCCACTTCCCTCACTCAAAAATCCAGCTGGCCCAAAGCTCTGAACAAGCTGTTTTGCAGTGATATTTGGCTCTAAGAGAATCAGCAGACCCTCACCATTCCCCCTTCCCCTGGGAGTAGTTCTCCACCTCGGCTCTCCATATCTGGAGGGTGCTGATGGAAGTAAGCTGCTGTTCCGAGCTCTGCTTCTTTAACGCTTGTTCTCTTTATTGCTCCATCTCTGTTTCTTTCCTGTTGCATCTTGTCCGGAAATAGTGGCCTGCAGAGAAGCAAGGAGCATCTATAGGGCATCCACACCTGTGGGAAACAGGTTGAAGCTGGCAGAAGTAGCTACGGAGACTTTAGAGTAGGCTTGCAGTGCCACTCCCACCACCATCCCTCTCTATAGTAGTCTGCCATAGGAGCAGAGCAAGTATGGTGAGCTAACTCTGTCAGAGTCACCCTCCTGTTTTTTCCAGATCTCTTCCTCCAAATCTTGCAAAAAATCAAAACTTTCCAGCACCAACCTTCACTGTGATCAAAACAAGGCAGAAAAAACCTACCTCCTTAAACAAACCTCACATGTGATAAGTGAAGAGAAACTAAATGCTGTGATGGCTTCTGCCAGCGATCCCATTTTTGCTTCCCATGGTGTATTGTGCTGCAGAGGCTCTGTGCTCCCTGCTCCCTATGACATCTTCTACCCAGCAGCAACCACTCTGTTTCCTTTTCCACAGAGAAGACAGGAGCAGCAGCAATACCCTGTGTATAATCCCTAGCACTTGGGACAGAGGACCCACAAGAAGCAATAATGACAAAAAGAGAGAGAGGGAGAGTGATTTGGAGGAATGAGAAATGTGAGAGCTTAAGAGAGAGGCAGCTGTGGATCCGGCAGTCACTGACTCATTGGTGCATGGATGATGAGGTTCAGTGACAGACGTCCTGCATTCTTGGGGAGATTTTGGTCCCATGAGAACACAACGCGGTAGTTTGTGAGAGAGTTTATAGAGGCAAGAACCATAAATAAAACGAAGGCTAAAATAAGCTTGATCAATACAGCCAGCACAAACCCTGTTGGTGCAATGTTTCCTCTTGCAAGCATTGCACAAAGCTAATGGTCTCTGTGGTACTCAGGAAGCTGTACGCCAGCTTGGCTAGCACTTTTCCTTTTGGGGGGCTGTGAAATGCTAGACAAATACATGTTTAGCACTGCAAGAGCCGCGTTTGGTCAATCTTACTCTTCACATTTTGCAGGCCAAAGAGTTAACTGCCTCACATAAAGTTGAGACAGTGACAGAACCACAGGAATATCCAGACAGAACCTGGCACAAGTGATTTGCACCATGAAGAAATGTTTGGCATCAGGTCTATGTTCCAGCTCCAGTGGGCAGGAAAAAAACCCTCACAACAGAATGACAAAGATTAGTGACTGTGAGCTGAAGCCAGACATTTAAATTAGGAACGGGTCACATTTGAAGCTGCTAGAGGTGACTAGGCATTGTACAAACAAGGGAAGTGTCAGCTGTTCTATCTTGTATCTTTAGGAAAGTGGTTTTGCTCTCTCACTGAACTCACATTCTGCCCTCTCACACCTACACGCACACCCTGCTCTTGTTAGTCTCAAAAGGACCCACTTACGGATGTCAGAAGACATAGACAACTCCTGAATTCCCAGTCCTGCGATACGGTACAGGCTGGCAGTCTCAGAGCACACGTGGAGCCTCGCTTTGCTGATTTTAGTGGCGCTCTGAGCAAGGACAGGGTCTGCCTCTGCTCATCAAGGTGCACAGCTGCAACCTTGGATGTCATTAAATAGGCATAAGCTTCTGCTGCAATGCTGAGAAAGTGACATCGTGTTTTAAAGCGGAGAAACTTGCCTGTTGCTTTATAACAACACAGGCAATGCTGTTCTAGACATTATTTCTGCAGCACCAGGGATTCTTTTTGACACTGGAGGTCTTTATCAGTTCTAAAACTGTCCATCCTGCTTTTTATTTTAATGCAGACCCAAAAGCCATTCCTGTCATTATTTGTGCCCGCTCTCAGCTTTCCCCACAAGAATAATCCAAATTTCATTGATGTGATGACACCGAGCTTATACAGAAAGCTTAACACATGGAAACTGGTTTGCAGACTGAGGTTCTAAATTTAGCATTTTCTTTTACTTATGGTCGAAATAGAAGAGAATCATAGAATGCTTTGGGTTGGAAGGCACCTTTAAAGGTCACCTAGTCCACCCCCACGCTAATAAAAGAATTTTGCTGGTATACCTATGTCTGCTGGAATGCCTGAATATTTGTGAGCCTTTCGTGAAAGGAAAGCATTTGTAATCTTTGTGTATTTGGAAGAAAGAGATGGAACAAAACAACACGCAAAGGATTTACGGGAGAGGGAGCTGGAATACTCCAGCACAATCCCCTGCAGCAAAATCCAACGTCCCCTAGAACAAGGTTAATTGACAGGCAACTATTTCTGAAGCACATCCAAATCTAATATATTTGCCACTAAGATGTCATTAAAAGAGAATCAAGCCACTGCTGGAAGTCAAAACTACTTAATACTCCCACCCTCATCACAACTGCACTGCTACAGCTGACTGAAACTGCAGGTCTCATGCTGGAGCCCCTTCAACCTCGATTCACACAGCAAAAAATGCTCACCCCCAAGCCCCTGCAGCTGCAGCCTGCCTGCTGGCCATCACTCTCTTCAGCCTGTGCCACCCATACACATGGAGAGCTCTGCTGCTGACATAAGGTTAAGAAAGTGGTGGGAACTATTCTTGTATCTTCCCACCTGCACCAGCTAAGCTGAATCAGTGGAAACTGTCCTTCCTGAAACAGCCTACCTCAGCCTAGAAAGGATCATTTAAAAAGCACACAATCAGGGATTTCTAAGTTTCTCTCTTATCATTCACAACTGGTTTTACTGCTCTATCTGACTCAAGACACCAAGGACTGCTCCAAACCTGATGGGTATTGAGAACCACATGTAAGCTATTGTAGACACCTTCACATTGCTGACCTGACTCCTTATGACCTGCAAAAGAGGATGGAAGAAGGCTGTGAATCACCTCAGCAGGAGACAGACTTGAAGCTGAGACAAATGAATGCCTCTTGTGGCATCTATAGAGCAGCAGTGCAGCTAAGAGCTGGTATTTTGGGCTTACCTGAGCTCAGGCTTCCCTTGAGGTTGCACAGTACATGACATGGTGCTAAGAAAAACATTTCAACATCAGGCTTCCCCAGGGCTCTCAGCACCCAAGGTGACCCCATTTACAGGATTCTCACATCCTTCCCCTCTTCCCTCCCACATGCTTGCAGTGGTGGCCAAAAGGTGCTTATTTCTCATACAACCAACAGCCTCCACATAAGAAATCAGAGAATCATAAAAGCATTAGGGATCGGAAGGGATCTGGAAAGGTCATCCAGTCCAATCCCCCTGCCACAGCAGGACCACCTAGACCAAGTCACACAGGAACAGATCCAGGCAGGTCTTGAACATTTCCAGAGGAGGCTCCACAACCCTCCTGGACAGCCTGTTCCAATGCTCCATTACCCTCCCTGGGAAGAGGTTCCTGCTGATATTTATATGGAACCTCCTCTGTTCCAGCTTGCACCCATTGCCCCTTGTCCTGTCACCAGATGACCTTGAGAAGAGCCTGGCTCCTTCCTCCTGACACCCACCCCTCACATATTTATAGACGTTCATGAGGTCACCCGTCAGCCTCCTCTTTACCAGGCTAAAGAGACCAAGCTCCCTCAGCCTTTCCCCATAAGGGAGTTGTTCTACTTCCTTCATCGTCTTCATTGCTCTATGCTGGACACCCTCCAGCAG
>VZRI01002662.1:126241-147258 GCA_013397515.1 Upupa epops
AGTCTGCTGCAGAGTGTGAGTGGCACCTTCCCCCCCTCCGTGCACACGCACCCCCAAGGTGGGTGCGAGGGGGTGCTCGAGCCTTCTCCCCGCCAGCTCCCCGCGGTGCCATGTGGGAAGGGGGAGGCCTGGCTTGGGGAGGGGAGCGCCCACCCTCAATGGGGAGGGGAGTGGTCGCCCTCCCGCCCCTGCCCCGTCTGCGGGCAGCGGGCCCGAGTTTGCGGCGGAGGGGTGGGTCCTTGCATGGCCACGGATGCCCAGCCCGGGCTCTTTTGCAGCCTGGTGGGCAGCAGGTGGCTGGTGGTGTGGGTAGCTGAAAGGTGTTCGTGAGGGGGCTTTACGTGTGCTGTGTGAGGGGCAGCTGGAGTCTCTGCAGGCCAGGCGTGTGAGTGTGCGTGCAGGGACACTGCAGTCCCAGGGGTGGGTGACTGAGTGCTGATCCCAGCCCTCTGTCCCGGGTGGGCGTTCTCCCGCGGGGAACCACAGCCTTCCCTGTACTGGGCTGACCCGGGTGCGTGACGATCCGATTCTCCTATTGAGGAGCTAAGGTAGTGCTGCTGTATCCAGTGTAAAACTCGGTTGCAAATTGCACTGCTGGGTTCTTGGTAGCAAGAGCCGGAGCCCAGCTCCAGAGGGAAAGGAAATGGTAAGTAAGCCTGTTCCACAAGAGGTAGTACGGAGTTACTAGCTGAGGTGGTGTTCAGCGAAGGGAAAAGAGTTGAGAAGAGGTTGGGGATGGGCTTGTACTGGACTAGGATCCTCATTTCAAACTGCCTGGGGTTTTACATGGTCTCTTTCCCAGGAACAGCAGCCCAGTTGGACAGACGACTTGCCATCCTGCCATCTCTCTGGAGTGGGCTCAGCTCCAAACCGTTCCTATAGTGCAGATGGCAAGGGGACAGAGGGTCATCCCTTGGAAGACAACTGGTTAAAATTCAGGTAAATGGGTGGTACCTGGGACACAGGCTTCTGCAAACACGGGGACAGGTAGATGTGGTGTTTAGTTTGTCACACCATACTCTGCAGAAGAGAGTGGGGTCTGAACATGCAGGAGGTGTCATGACAGTCATCTGTGATCCCTTTGCTTCTGTCTTCTTTGACAGGAGTGAAAACAACTGCTACCTCTACGGTGTCTTCAATGGCTATGATGGCAACCGAGTCACCAACTTTGTGGGTCAGAGGCTTTCTGCAGAATTGCTGCTGGGCCAGCTACATGCAGATCACAGTGACGCTGATGTGCGTCGAGTTCTGCTGCAGGTAAAGGAATTCTGGCTGGGAACTGTTCCTGCTCCTCACTGCACTTGCCTTCTCTCTTTGCCACCAGGGCAGCAGCATCTGGTTTTTGTGGGGGTTGGAAACATCTGTCAGTGGTTGCAATTGCAGTGAGCAGCCCTAGTGCTTTGTTTCACTCATGCATCATACCCATCTGTCCCCCTGGCTCAGTCAGCACAGTTCTGAGAGCTCTCTAGGAAGCTGCAGCTAGTCTTTGCTGGGCCTGTAGTCATCCTGTGAAGGAGATAACAGTGAGTGAAAAGAGAAAGTTCATGTATGGGGAGATCAATCTGTGAGTACATTTTCTTGAGTGATTTTCTTACAACAGAAAATCATATAGGTTTCTGACTGACATCACTGTGAATGTAATTTTTGTGGTTGTCTCTTGTTTTGAATTATTGCAGATTGTTTTATAAGCTGTTAACTAGTTGCACTGAAATTGTAGTGTTTCAAAGTGATGTAGTAATCCTTGAATATCTGTGTGTACAGTGATCATCTGCTCTTATGAGCCAGTCTGAGTGAGGTGGGGAAGGGTAGCCTTAAAGGTCTGTAGGTATTGGATAAGAGCTTAGTTTCTCTTTATGGCTTGTTTTTAGGCTTTCGATGTGGTGGAACGAAGTTTCTTGGAGTCCATTGATGATGCCTTGGCAGAGAAAGCCAGCCTGCAGTCCCAGCTACCAGAGGTAACCTTGCCTTAAGAATGGAGATCGCTGGAGGTCCCGCTTTCCATGCTGCTGGATGAGCTGTGGGTGTATTAGTCAGTCTGGTTCAAAGGAGGCTGTAATAGACAGTTATCTCTCTGTGGTTCTGTCCTGGGAGCTTTCATGAAGAGAAGCAAGCATCTTGCTCCATTTCCAGAGTTCCCACTGTTCATACTGGCACTACTTAGACCCATGATTGGATCTTTTAGTAACAAACTGGATGTATCCTGGAGAGGAGCTCAACCTGTGTATGTGTGAGGCTTCCAGGGCAAAGCCATGTGATAAACAGACTACACATCAAATCTATGGGGCATCTGGGCACATGGGTATTCTGTTCTTCAGGTGAACCGGACTGTTCCAGACCCTTCTCATAAAAACACAGAATCACAGAATGGCAAAGGTTGGAAAGGACCTTTGAAGATCTAGTCCAATCCCCCTGCCAAAAGCAGGGTCACCTAGGCCAGGTCACACAAGAACGCGTCCAGGCAGTTTTTGGAAATCTCCAAAGGAGACTCCACAACCTCTCTGGGCAGCCTGTTCCAGTGCTCCAGCACCCTCACAGTAAAGAAGCTTTTCCTGATGCTGAGGTAGAACATTTTTGTGCTCCAACTTGTACCCTGCCCCTCATCCATCATGTGGCACCACTGAATAGATACTTGCCCCTTCTTTGTAAACACCCACCTTTCAGATGTCTGTGGACATTAACAAGATCAGTTCCCTCTCCCTTTCAAACTGGAGATCCCACAACTAGACACAGGTCTGATCGTACCAGAGCAGAGTAGAAGAGAAGGAGAATCTCCCTTGACCTGCTGGACATGCTTTTCTTGAGGCATCCTAGGATACCATTGGCTTTCTTGGCCAAAAGGGCACACTGCTGTCCCATGTCTTTTTCCATGAGGCTGCTTTCCAGCACGACAACCCCTGATCTGTACTGGTGCACAGTGCACGTGCATCCCACGTGCGTCCCATCAGGGCCTGTGGTTTTGTGCATGTTCAGTTTGCCCGAAAGATCTCTAACCCAACTGTTGTTGACCAGTGGAGAGTCTCCCTTCTTCCAGGGGTCTGAGATTGCGGAGGGCTGGTCTTAGTAGTAAATACAGGAGCAAAGAAGGCATTTGGTAGGTCTGCGTCTCTGCATCCCTTGTTAGCAGGGCTCCCACCTCATTCAGTACAAGGCCCACTTTTTCTCTGTTCTTCCTTTTCCTACTGAAGTGTTTGAAGAAGCCCTTCTTGTTCTCTTTCACTTCCTTTGCCAAATTTAATTTCAAGAGTGCTTCATCTCTGCATACCCTGACAATGTTTCTGTAATCCTCCCAAGTGACCAGACCCTTTTTCCACATACTGTGAACTTTTCCAGTGGAGTTTTTCCAGAAGCTGATTGCTCATCCACACAGGTCTCCTGCTTCCTCTATTAGATTTCTTTTATTCAAAGGGATGCAATTACCTTAAGCTTGGAGTAAGTTGTGTTTAAATATTGATCTCAACCTAGAGTACTAGCCCACGGGGTTCTTCCAAGTGAATCTCTGAAGAAGACAAAGTTAGCTGTCTTAAAGACCAAGGTTGAAATCCTACTTGCTACCCTGCTTCTTTCAGTTGCGATTCTGAACTCTAGAGTCACTACACCCAAGGCTGCCCCCAACCTTCACATCTATGTCCAGACCTTCTTTGTTAATACAAGGTCCAGCAGCACACCTTTCCTCAGTGGTTCTTCAACCAACTGCATCAGAAAGACGTCATCAATGCACTGCAGTAACCTTTTGGACTGAGTGTGTCTATCTACATGGCCTTTCCAACAAATACCGTGGTGACTGAAGTCACCCATGAGCACCAGAGCTTTGTGATCTTCAGCCTATTTCCAGCTGCCCCAGTGATTTTTCTCTTGTGACCCAAGAGCTCTGTAGTGTGCCTTGATTTTGCACAGTATCATTCATGCCCACGTGCAACAGGAACAGTGGGTCACAGTAACAGTTATCAGAGCTATCTCATTTGTTAGGATTAACCAAATCATTGTATGTCTTGCACAGTCTTAGCTTGAGGTGAAGACACATCAAACCGAGTCCCCTCTCTGGACAGTTTGATTCCAGGTATGGTTTCTGTGTTCTGGAATGTGTTTTTAAGCTTCCCTCTCATTTTGGATTCCAGGGTGTCCCTCACCACCAGCTGCCTCCTCAGTACCAGAAGATTGTGGAGAGATTGAAGGTTGTAGAGCAGGAAATCTCTGGAGGAGCCATGGCTATTGTGGCTGTTGTTCTCAACAACAAACTCTATATCGCCAATGTGGGTGAGTTGTTTCTTGTCAGCTGCTCAGCCTAGGCGTTTCTGAGGATGGCAGCAGTTCCAAGGAGTGGAAGAAATTTGAATATGGGGGGACAGTTTCTTTGGTCTACGGCAAATGAGTGATACAGGTGGAAATCAGCCTGACTGTTTATTGCTGCAGATGTTGGCTGATGCACAGTGTCTGACCAAAGAACAGAGGGGAAGCAGGCTGAGAGGCAGTTGCAGTTTGACTGAGGAACAGAGAGCTTTCTTGTGAGGTACCAGCTGAGGCCTGGATGCAGAGCTGCCTAGCAGGCCTACTATGCTGCTAGCAGGGCTACTTTGTGGAGATCATGATGAGACAGTATATGAGCCTTTCTCTTCTTTTCTGTCTTTATTCCCCTCTCCTGTTCCTTTTCCATGTGGATATGTTGTCCCTCTTAACGGCAGAGCTATCTGGTGCCTCATCTCGCTGCTCCCACTGCAGGTACCAATCGGGCACTGTTATGCAAGTCCACAGTGGATGGGTTGCAGGTGACTCAGCTCAATGTGGACCACACAACAGAGAATGAGGATGAACTCTTCCGCTTCTCCCAGCTTGGTGAGTGTTGAGTTTCATGTTCTTATCTGAGAACATCAAATACCTTTGTTTATCTGGGCACCAGGAATGACTCTGAACAATAAATGACCACAAAGAGAAGCTTTCTGTGGTTTCAGATGACAAGATCTGTGCTGCCTTTTTCTGCATAACACTAGCTATTGTGAGGCGACAGGGTAAGTTCAACTCACTGAACCAGCAGAAAACAATCCTCGGGGGTTTTTTCTCATAGTTTTAAGTGTTAGTTTTGTGTCCAACTGCCAAACCAACATTGATTTGCCCTAGGGCTATGTGATTGCTGGAGTTGATAGGCAGTGGTGGAAGCACACAGCCAGAAGGTAGAAGCAGGATGGACAGTATAAGACAGCTCCTTTGGAGACAAACCACAGCTATGCTGGCTTAAGTTTTGTGTGATGCCGCACCCTCAGGATAATGCTTTTCAGAATGTCTTTGT
This sequence comes from Upupa epops, assembly GCA_013397515.1. Taxonomy (NCBI): domain Eukaryota; kingdom Metazoa; phylum Chordata; class Aves; order Bucerotiformes; family Upupidae; genus Upupa; species Upupa epops. The sequence continues at coordinate 131,523 of VZRI01002662.1, forward strand.
ACAAGCTGCTGCAAAGAATGTTTCAGACAGAGATGAGCCCTTCATGCTGATGCATTGCTTTAGGCGATTTCCCTCTTCCTTTACCATATTTGACATACTTGCTTTCTTGATCTAGAACTAGCCCAGACCACTTGTATGATAGCTAGTACTAGATTGTTCTTACTGAGATACTTGTGTTCATTACTTTTGTCTGGGTAGATTGGTAATCTTCAGTGGGTTCACCTGGTAGATATCTTCTTACCTGGTGAGGCTGTCGTTGCAGTCATTTTCTGCTGCTGGGTCTTGTTTCATTCTGTTTCTCTTCCATTTCCTCTTGCATTCCTGCAGTAGGGGTGTGTGCTATGAATGAAATAGAAGACTGAACATGTGAATCCAGAGGAGGACACCCTTGATGGCCCTTCGACTGCCAAAGATGCAGTCCATAGCAGAACAAGGATCTGCTTGAAATAACTTTAACATAGCACAGCAGTGGCTGTCCCACTGGCAGTCCCAGAAGAAGGGAGAGCCTGTGGAACAAGCCCAATGCAGACTGTTTTGGGAACCCAAGGCAGGTTGTTATAGGGCTGGGCTAAAGTGTGGTGATAAGAGGTAGTGGAGATAGAGTTTGTCATGATGGTGCCTAGGTCACCCCTCTCCTGGGGGACAGGAAGGAGAGGTTTTATGCCTCTCTGACTCTTCACCCAGCACAATGAAGCTTGCTCTGTGCCCCAGGAGAGTCACTGTGGTTTAGATACAACCTCTCTGGCATGCTGCGAGCTGCCCCGTTTTTGTGTCTGTCAAGAGGGTGTATCCCCCTGCCAGGAGCTGGCAAATGAACCAGGCCATGTTGGTTAGTCAGCTCAGGTCTGTAGCAGATGGCAGAGTTGTGTCTTGGTGCTGGGGTAGGTGTGGAGCCATCTGTGCAGCAAGGTTTGGTTTGACTTGGAGGAAGAGTTTCAGTTGGATCCCTGCCTTCACCTTGCATGGAGGACAGTTATCCCCAGATAAAAAAGATCTCAAAATAACATTTTCTGCCTGTTAGCTTCAGGTGTAACCAAAACAGGGGCACTGCCAGAGCTGACCAGGTGAATGGCTCCAAGTCCTGCCTCAAATCTGCTGTACCCAGATGGTCTCTGTTAGAACCTTCTTCATGATGGTATTCCTTCCTATCCCCTGCCAGAGGTATACCCTGCTACATTTATTTCAATAAGGGCCTGTTTAGCCATTGTCCTTTTTTAAGGAGCAGCCCTGTCAGTGTAAACACTTGAGCAAATTCAGTGCCTTCTGTAGACAGTTACGCTTTTCTCCCTCTGCAGTCTAGTGTGCTGGTGAAATTGTTGTTGCGGAGTTGAGGAGCAGCGTTCAGTTAGAGGTGGAAGAAAAGGCAGAATTCTTTACTTACATTTTCCTCCTTCCTGCTTTCTCCTGCCATTGCACAGTGCAGAGCTGACAGGCTCAGACATTCCCCTGCTTTTTCAGCGAATGCCTGTGTGCCCAGGCCAGCTGCCACTGGTGGCTTTGGACCAGGATGTGGGCTTTGTCTCAGGGCCAACCGTTGCGCTCAGAGTGCGCATGTCAGGCTGGGTGCATCTCTCTCTTTCCCAGATTATAACTAGTGAAAAGGTGTCCCTTGGAACGCAGCAAACTGCTCTTCCTTTTCTCCCTGTTGGACTCCTGACAATCCTCTGGCATCTTGTTTAGTCTTACGATTCTCTTCAGCTGTGGATATTTGTTCCTGACAATGTAACCAGAGGAAGTCGCTGCAAGTTTCCCGAAGTCAATTAAACGTTTTTGGCTTTTTAATCTGGCAGGCTTGGATGCAGGGAAAATAAAACAAGTGGGAACTATTCGTGGGCAGGAAAGCACTCGACGCATTGGAGATTACAAAGTCAAGTACGGCTATACTGATATTGAACTGCTCAGGTCAGGAAAGACTCTGCTCTGTGGTTTCGAGCCCCCCGTTTTTTTCACTACCCCTCCATTCTGAGCTATCGTGTCACCAGTAAATACTAAATAATGCTGTCTCTTTCCAGTGCTGCTAAATCAAAGCCCATTATAGCAGAGCCTGAAATCCATGGAGGGCACTCGCTGGATGGGGTGACTGGCTTCTTGGTGCTCATGTCTGAAGGACTCTACAAAGCACTGGAGGCAGCTCATGGGCCTGGGCAGGCCAACCAGGTGAGCCTGCTCACATGGGAAACGTCACCTTGGCTATTGACTCGCTCCAGCGATGTTGTACAGGCTTCTCTTGTCAGCTGTCCTGTGAGCGCTGGCCAGGTTGAATGCCTGTGCCACCCCATTCCAGTCTGTAATAACACGGGAGCTTCTTTGCCAAGCCAGTTTGTCTAGGCAGCTGCCTGTCCCTTGAAGGGAATGGGATGATTTAAGGCACAAGGGCACATATCAGCAGGTGAGACTGGCAAGCATCGCAGTCAGATGGGTTGTTATAAAAACCTGGATCAGATGGCAGGAAAAGGTTTCCTCCAAAATGTAAACATCCTTTCTCCTTTTTTTTTTGTCCTCCCCTCCTTCTCTGCTCAGGAAATCGCAGCCATGATAGCCACAGAGTTTGCCAAGCAGACATCGCTGGATGCTGTGGCACAAGCAGTAGTGGACCGAGTTAAGCGGATCCACTGCGACACTTTTGCCAGTGGTGGGGAGCGGTCCAAGTTCTGTCCGCGGCATGAAGACATGACGCTGCTTGTGAGGAATTTTGGGTACCCCCTGGGTGAGATGAGCCAGCCCATGCTGACACCAACACAAGGTATGTTGGGAGGAGACTGAAACAAAGTAAGGAGTGAAAGATCTCTCAATTGTCCCAGCGCTGAGCTAACATCAGGAGACAAGATAATACAGAAGGATTTTTCTTCTTAAAGGGATTGTGGGCTTCTGAGATGTAGACTTGTGACAATGACACTTGGCAGTACAGCATCTACGAAAGGCAATTTTAATATAAACTCTTGGGTTCTTCATCACTTACTTTGCTGCTGTTACCCCCAGTCACTCATGTCTCAACTGCATTTTATAACTCGTGTTCTCTCTTCTCAGGAGGCCGTGTCTACCCAGTCTCTGTGCCATATTCCAGCTCTCAAAGCACAAGCAAGACAAGTGTCACGCTGTCTCTTGTCATGCCTTCCCAAGGCCAGATGGTTAATGGTGCCCACAGCAGCTCAACTTTGGATGAAGCCACCCCGACCCTTACTAAGTAAGTGTCCTGCTCTTTTACTACTCACAGCTTTTTCCCCAGCACCTCACACTGTTTAAGCAGTTGAAGAGCAGAGACACCTGTCAGTTGCCTGTCAGTCATTCTCTTATCTGGAGTGCGGTGGCCCTCCTGATGCAGCACTGACAGCCAGCGTAAAGCGTTTGTTGGAAAGTGGTTGTGTGAGGAGTGGGAATGGTGAAACGAGCAGCTCTGCAGCCAGCTCTGGGAGCAGTCTTGTTACCAGCATCTGCTGCCGTTCACAGAGGACACTGGCAGTGAGCAGCCTTTCTTTTTGAATATTGTGTGCCAAGTGCGTTGAGGGCTCTGCATGGAGGGAGCGTGGGTGCTCTGCATTTTGATAAGGAAGAGGGGCTGTGCAAGTTGCTTGTGCAGCACAGCCTCTCCAGCAGCCTCGACACCTGGCTTGCTCACAGGTGGAGGCCAGGGTAGTAAATCCAGAGTAGAAGTTAGAACTGGGTCCTATCTATGGATCTGCTCTGCAGGATCATGCTGGTAGTGTCTCTGGTTTAGGTTCAGCCTTTGGCATGGGGTGGTGTGTGTACGCACTGCAAAGTGAAGAAGCTCTCTGCTTATTGTGTTCTGGTAGCTCCGGAAACAATGAGGCTGACGCACTAGAGTTGCTTTGGCTGCAGTGTGGGTCACACAAGAATAGCTTTCCTTGCTGCCAGGCTCTTCCCGTAAAACTCATACTGTATGAGTATTATTTTTCTTAAATTCATTTTCTCCCCATTTTTTTTCCCTGCTTCCTCTTCGTTCCTCAGATGCCCGGTTGTACTTAAGGCCTTACAGTTAAATTTTAATCAGGTATCTTTGATGTTCATTGATTCCAAGCAGTCCTCAAGGCTTCTAGTGCTCTGATACAGCAAGACACTGCATCTTTTTACCTGTTTGCTAAGGACAGCTCGATCTGTGAAGAAGCTGGGAATTGTGCTGGTGCTTTTCTCATCCAAAGGATCAGGTGGGGAAAAAATAGAGATATTCTCTCTCTGTTTCTTCCATAGCCAAAGCCCAACTGTGACACTCCAGTCAACTAATACTCACACACAGAGCAGCAGCTCAAGTTCAGATGGGGGTCTCTTCCGCTCCCGACCCACCCACTCGCTCCAGCCAGATGAAGATGGGCGTGTGGAGCCCTATGTGGATTTTGCAGAGTTTTATCGGCTTTGGAACATGGACCACGGTGAACAGGGAGCGCTGACTGTGTCTTAACGTGGAAATCTGCCTCCTCCAGACACCCCACATGAGCAAAGACTGGGGCAAGAATGGGAGCACTCCCCCAAGGGCTGCATTCTGCCAAGAGTTAACTCCTATCCAGGACATGCTGGGTGCTGGGCCAGGGAGCGTGTGCAGCGCGCTGTGCATACGTGTTGCCTGTGCCATGCACCCCATCCTCACCAACCCCGTTCCCTTGGAGGCCCTGTGAATAGGGGAAAGGGGTCTTGAATGCAACCCTCGCTGCAGGTTTTTTTGCAAATAAAGATGCAGAGAGGGCTCCCTCTGGATAATGCAGGAGTAAGGCCTGTGCGAAGGCTCCGTGTGTGCGCGCGTGTGTAGGTGTGCGCGTGTGTGCCTGCCGTGTGTGCGTGCTGTCATAATGTTTTCACAACTCGATTCATAATGCTGTGATTCCAGTGTTCAACTCCATAGAAGATACCTCTATTTTGCAGAATAAATAACTTATAGCTACACTCGTTGGCCCCTCTGTGGCTTGCTCTCTTCTTTACTGTGTCGTGTGTGGGTGTGACAGCTCTTGCTAGTGAAACTCTGCATTGTTCCACAACAGGGGGGTTGCACCTTACAGCAGGCAACCTTCTGTTGTAAAAGTGGCCTCAGCCCTTGCTTTAGTGACTTAAAAGCATGAGATGTTTGTACCATGCTGAGCTTTGGCACCACAGTTGAACGATAAAGCCAGGTGATTGTGTTTTGTAGGGCAAGCACGCGTCATTTCCCACAACACAGGCCATCAAGGAAGTTGTGGAGGGCAGCAGAGTGATACAGGGTTTACCTGTATTTCTGGTAGTACACAGCAGGAAGTCAGGCAGGTAGAGCCAGAGCTCAGAGACTTGTGCAGCAGCTGTCTCAGAGATGCAGATGTATACCCTGGTGTCCGAGCTGCGAGATCTGCTTGGCCCTGCATCGGTTCAGCCAAGGCGTGGACCAGCTGGCAGAGGTTTCAGATTCTCAGTGCTCTTCAGTTCAGGCTTCTGACAGCAGGCGGCAAGCGAACCTCTTCCCTCCTTGGGTGAGGGACTGTCAGCCCATGCCTCTAGCCTTCCTCTCTAGACTGCCTCACTGGGGAAAAGCCTTTCCCAGCAAACACAGGCAGAGAGGCCTCAGGGCTGACCATTGTGCTGCAGCTGCTGGTGCCTCTGTGGGCAGTTGTGGTGGTAAGACGCCCAGCAGACCAAGACAGGGCTAGAGGAGGTTACAGAAGGAAGGGCAAGTGAGGGAACCATCCTGCCTCCTTTCCCAGATGTACTTTTGCTTCCGACCACAGCAGGAGGAGAAGAGGAACAGGAAAGGGTTAGGATGAAGTAGCAGAAGATGCTACCATCGAGCCCAGTGCTCAGTTATGCCCTGGTGCACGCAGATTCAAGGCATTTGAGGCATGTCAGCTTAGGAAGGAGTAGAGGGGGATTTATCCTTTTGGCTAAATCAAATAGCACTGAGTGCCCTGAGGCAAGATCTGAGTTCACTGAGAAAGACGTGGGCTGGACCAGAGTGGTGAGAAACGCCTGCTTCCTCAGAAGGCACAACAAGGATCTCTGGTCCATAGGTGGGTGGCTCCTGCCACTGCCCTCCGTGGGTCCTACTTGCGTGGCTTCATCCCATGAGATTTCAGGTGGATTTTGTGGGGCTCTCTTGGGGCTCTTAACTGCTGAGCTGCCTCTGGTTTCCCTGCCCTCTTGTAGTTCCCAGAAAGAATTTGTGTGCTCGGTGTGCCAGGGCATGTGTGCACTGTCAAGTTCTTACTCATCCTGCCAGGAAGTGTTTGGTCAGCTGTGTGGAGGGAAAGGCAGTAGTGTTCTATGAGGTTTCATGCCTTGTCCCAAAGGCTGACTGAGGCGTGGGCTGACAGTCCCTCACCTGTGTCCTCTGGCTTGTGAGGATCAGGCTGTTCAGGTATCTAAGCCCAGCCTGACCTTGTGCAGGACCTCTCTGAAATGTTACTTGATCTGGAGATCCTACCCTTTCCTGCAGGCTGTTCTTAGCTGGCTAATAGGAGGGTGTGATCCTGATACGGACTAAAATGGAGTTGAAGTTGTACCCTGTTCGACATTCCTTACCCTGGCATGGATTTCAATAAGCTGTATAAACAAGCCTTCTTGCTTATTATCCCATGCCATTTGTCTGTCTTTGCTAACTTCTACCCAGAACAGTTCCAATGGGAAGTATTCCAGCACGTGGATTCTCCAGATAAAGGTCTAAGGATTGCCAAGTGCTCTTATATAAAGCAGATCACTCAAAACAAACTCACTCTTCGGCACAGTTGCCAGTTCACGAAGTATGAAAGAATAAAGTGGGTAGGAGCGGGTGGATCACGCTAAGCTGTGCCTGCACAGCCGCTTAGGAAGAAAGACAAGCAGAAGAGGATTGCTGTATGTGCTGTGTGTGTGAGCCGTGGCTCAGGAGCCTGGCTCGAAGAAACAGGCTGAGCGCTGTGTACGGGGAAAGGAGCCTCCTGAGTGACCGTCTGGATTTAGTGTTGTCCTTAAGGGGTGATGGGGAAGACGCAGCCTGTAACAACAGCAGAAAAACCTTCTCTTCTCCTTTGCCCCTTTAAAACAGAGCAGACGGAAGAGGACAGAACCAGAGCGTTCCGGAGAAACAAGAGCAGGGGGCCTTTTTGCAGTGTAGTGAAATTCAAAACCACTGAAAACATAAAGTCTGAGGAAGAAAGAGAAAAACAGTGCAGCTACGTAGCACAAGGCTGCTGGAGAGGAGCTGGCAAATTAAGTTCTGCATATACAGACTAAGTCTGCCGTGAAGGCACTTCATCTGATTTTTCAAGCTCTGTCCCTCTGCAAGACAAGGGTAGAGATGAGAAGCCCTGTCCCTGAGCTGTGGGAGCTGACTGAGGGTCTCATCCTGATGCTCACGAGCAGGCAGTGAGGTGAGTGGGCAGCCAAGCTGAAGGGAAGTGCTAAGGTTTCATCAGGGCTGAAGGTGCTGCAAAGACTTCAGCTGCTCTTGGGGAGGGCTGAAGCCATGTGCACCTTGCTGCATGCCAGGGCCTTGGAGAAAACCCAGCCAAGACTGGGGAGGGCTTTGTAGACCGCTGCCTTTGAAGACCTCCAGAAAGAGCTGAGTGAAAAAGGAGGTCATGTTTGGGCTGGTTTCAGCACAGAGCTGGGACTTGCGCTGCCTCTGTCCTGAGCCATCCCCAAAAGCTGTCTCTCAGCTTGCACTCCTGCTCCACTGTTATCTCCTCACCAGGTGGAGTTGCCTAGGTGGGAAGCAGATCTCTCCCAACCCTGATTTTCTGTCCCTCCTCACCTCTCCTCCTCTGAGGCACATTTACAGTAGCTTGGTAGGGAGAACCCAGTGCCAGTGGGGTGGACTTGACAGGCCGTTAGCACAACCCCCTTGCAGGCAGCTGTCTGCACCTTCTGTCCTCCCAGGTTGCCCCTGCTCCCAGGACTAGCAGCAGCCTCTGTGGCTAGGAAAGGGCAGTTTCAAAAAACTGTTTGGCAGGGTTGTGGCCACCCCAGCCTGGGGTGGCAATAATTCACCAGAGGAGACCTAATGACTCCTGGGTTGCCCTGGAGTATCGGGTTGGAAGGGACCTCCAAAGGTCATCTAGTCCAATCCCCCTACAACAAGTAGAAACATCTCTTAACTATGACAGATTGTTCAGAACCCCATCCACCCTGATCTTGAATGTCTCCAGGGACTGAGGTACTCACTGTCCTGACGATGAAGGATCACCAGGGACTTTTTTATTTGAAGCTCCCCATTAGCTGAGCAGCACATCCATTTATAACAAATCTTTAAATCATGGAAGGCATAGCCAGGCAGGGTCACGACCAGCAGTTAGTGCCCAGCTCCACTATGTGGCCCATGGGCAAGTCACATGAGGGCTTGGGTTTTCTTCAGCAACCAAGGCATCAGCTGAAGCCAACAGTCTGTCTTTTCCCATTTTACTCTTACTTTGCTCTCGGTTGCTTTCGGCACACGTGGACATTCCAGGAGGAAAGAGGCACATGGAGAGCAACTGGTACTCAGTGCCACTAATGTTCTCTCCACTGTGCAAGTGTCCTTGACTGGAGTCTCTGCTGCCATGCTCTGAAGAGGATGGAATGCGTTCTTCTTTTCTCTCCAGCTTTTTTCGTCATCACATTAAGATTCTGAGAGCGTCAGGAGATAGCAAAAGGATTTGAGGCACCACTGACAAGATTGCCGTGTCACGGGGCAGGGACATAGCCAAAGGGTGAAGCTGCCTAAAGTATATCAATAATTTACCTTTTATGGCTGGTGGACGATTGTTTCTACGTTACAGGCTGAATCCTCCTTCTCATGAGATCCTAAAGAAGGGGTTAAGGATTAAACCTGGAGAGTTCATTACTCAAGTGACTCACCTTTCTCTGGTTAAGAGCATCGCTGGCATGCTAAAGCATCGGCACTGCTAAAGTGAGCTGTAAATAAACCACCAGGGATGGGTTAGGTGTTTTAAATCCTATAGCTCTTTCTGTAAGCATAGCAATGCTATTCGAAGTATTCTGGCTAAAATTCAGCACGAGAACTTTGCATTCTGCCAAGTCCAATCCCCTCCCGGGAGTTTCAAATGGATACGATATTTATCTTCACTTCCTGTCTTAACTATTGTGTGTTGTCGCTGTAGGTTGCTAAACAACTGCTGTCTCTTCAGTGGCTGTGTTTTGCTGGCGAATAAAGGGAGCCTTATGTGCATAGGAACCATAAAGCTATTTGGAGTCCTTGCGTAAGAACCCCGAGATACGTGTAAGCTGTTAATATTTATTATGTGGAGCTGAGAACATCACTGAAGATGGAGGGATTAGAGTAATGGAGTTCAGGTTGTTGAACAGCCAGACAGAATGGAAGAGAAAACAGATGCCCTGGAGGAATAAGAGCAAAAGGCATGAGGAATTTTCTGCACGCAGGATTAGAGTCCAGTGGAGCATGGAAAGAAAAAGCCTGGGAATGCTCCAGAGAGCCTGGGCAGATAGGACAGATGCAGCATTGAGGCTTCGTGCTTGGAGGTGAATCTTTCCCTCTCCACTTCCCCCAAAGAAGCAGCAGCTTAACCACTAGTTCTCTAGGCTGCAGAGAGCAAGAGCCCTGTTAGAAGGGACCTGGCCACAGCTAGAGGCAGTTTGGACAAGGTGTTTCCAAGGCGTGTGAGCTTCTGGTCTGCGCAGTGGCTGAGCCTGGCCCTCTCCCTCCTAGGTGTTTCGAGAGTCTCCTAACCTGTTTTCTCCTTTTGCCTCATCTCTCACGAACACTGTGACCTAGAAACACTGCATTTCATCTGCTGGGTTTGCCTCAGATGGGCAAAGAGCTCCTCTTTGCCAGCCAAGCAACTGTGGGAAACAACACCATCCCCTCTCTGCACAGAGAGGTCTTCGACAGGGCAGCTGCTGCGAGGTCCAGAGGACTGGTAGCAAGGAAAGGAAGCTTGGAGAACCAGAGGGTCTAGAAGGGTGGCCAACCCTACACCTCTCCATTTGGGAAGCTATGGAAATGCTTCTGCACAAAGCCTTTCCGGCTACCGTGGCACTAATGCAGCCAACAGCCATCAAAACCTCTGGGGAAGCCACTGTGCTTCACTTCCAAAAGCAGCCAGGAGCCCGCTCATCCCAAACCCAGGTTCCTAGTGGTAGCCGGGCATTTTTGAGCATGCAGTGCACAGCTCCCCACCAAAGCGAGATCGGGCAAACTCGGCTGCCTCTGACCTCTGATGGGAGTTGGTTGTTTTGGAAAATTCAGGGCTCCTTTCAAAGTGTGGGGATGAAAGCCAAGCTGTTAGTGGTTTCATGCATCAGCAATTTGGAAAGCCCCTTGCTTCAGCCAACAGCAACTGGCAGTCAAAGCAAAACAGGTAGCCACTCTCGATTGCCTGTGTGCTGTGGGCTCCTCCTGCCCTCATTAGTGCCAGAGCCATGCGAACCCTGTCCCAGCTCCAAACCCACCCAGTGAAACAGCCAAAAGAAGTGGTGCATCCATCACCTTCCTGCCAGCTGGGCAGGGTTCCCCTTGCACCCGGGAGAGGGTGATTTGACATTGCTGACATAGAGCCACAGAGAGGTTGCAGTTGGAAGCAACATCTGGAGATCATCCACTCCAATCCCCCTGCCAGAGCAGGATCACCTAGAGAAGATGGCACAGGAACACGTCCAGGCAGGCTTTGAATGTCTTCAGAGAAGGAGTCTTGACAGCCTCTCCTCTCTCTCATGCTGATGGGGACTGCAAGAGGGAGGACAGCTGTGGTGCCCTGTCTTGACTAAATGTCCTCCCGACACTTGCTGTGCAACCCCTGCACAAGGGACACCAGCTGCCTGCATCAGGCAAGGGATGTCTCTGTATCTAGAGTTAGGCAAAGTGAAACAAAGCAGCCAGCTCACCCAGTTTAGCCCTGGTTAAAAGTTTGCTGTGGGTGCCCAGTGCAGCACGGATGTGAGGGCAGAAATGAAACCTCATCTCTGAATGGGCTTGACAGGTACTGCACAGAGAGTGGGGCCCCAGTCAGCCCTCCCGTGACCCACAGCATCACTTTACCTGCTGTCATCTGCTGAAAAGGGAAGAAGCTTTTTCCTCTAAAGCAAAAATTGTGCAGGGAAGCAGCTTCAGAGCTCATCCCTGAAACGCTTAGAGCTCTTAAATGTAAATGAGAATCAGGCACCAAGGCAAAACAGCTTTTGGACATGAATTCTTCATCCAGGTAGTTCAATAATTTACTGAACTCCCTCCCCTAATCCAAACACACTCTGGAGCCAACTCTGCTTTCCCTTATTGCTCCTGTCATTAGCTCTTCCAGGAGTTCTCAGCTGCTGCAGCCAAATAGAAATAGCCAAAATAGCTCCACCAGGGATTTCTTGGAGATCTGAAGCCTTGAAACAACAGCAAGAGTTAAAAAAAAGAAGGCTAGATAGGAAACGGAAAAGGTGAGGAGGCAAAACCAACAAGCAGTCAATAAAAGCTTTCAGAAGAGAGATAAAAGCGACAAAACACAGCATGGCTTACTGCTTGCTGACGGTGTGATGGGAATGAAAAGAGCTTCTGCAAACGTCTGGAGGGGGAAAGAAATGAGAGGAGAAGTGTATCCATTAGTAAATGAGTGTGTGAGTGTATTATTCATGGCTGCGAGTGTCTGAGCTGCAAAAGTGGGACATTTATATTTCTATCTGCCTGTAGTGGCAAATTTCAGAGTTCTGGGTAGCAAGGAAGTAATTAAGACCTAATAAAGCAGCTTGTGCCTGCTACTGCAAGTGAGGAACATGGCAGCATCCCTCCCCAACTCCACAGGGCTGTTCAGAGAATGATTTGGGTTGGAAGGGACCTTAAAGATCATCTGTAAGATTATAGAATCGTTAGGGATTGGAAGGGACCTCAAAAGATCATCCAGTCCAATCCCCCTGCCACAGCAGGATCACCCAGACCACATTGCACAGGAACACATCCAGACAGGTCTGGAACGGCTCCAGAGAAGGATCATCCAACCCCCTGCCATGGGCAGGGGCACTTCCCACTAGACCTAGTTGGCCAGAGCCCCATCCAACCTGGCCTTGAACACTTCCAGGGAGGGGTCATCCACAGTCTCCCTGGGCAACCAGTTCCAGTGTCTCAGCACTCTCACCTGGATCAAGTCACTTTGTGTCTGCACAACTGCAGCTTGAGTCAGCACGAAGGAAAAACAGCTGTGGCACCTTGACAGAAAGAAGCTACATCATGGATCCATTTAGCTGAGACCCCTGTCAGCTGATGTCCTTCACCGTGGGACTTTGCTTTCCATAAGTCACCGAGGTCCTGCATCTCTTTGGCACCAAGGGACTGTCACCTCTTTGACCCCTGGCAGTCCCCTCTGGATGGGTTCAAGACAACTATGCTGTGCCTAGAAGCAAGGTCTGTGATTTGCGGCTGCCATCGCCAATCCCACCACAAAGTGGCTGCTAATTGTTATGCTTGGCACCTCCAGCCAGCCTGCCTGCATCTGCTCGGCCACCTGCCAAGCGTGCGAGCAAATGCACAGTTCTGAGCACACACGTCACACTAATGGTCTTATGCGGAGCCTTAAGTAGGTTGGGGACCTGTGGGTCTCCAAGCAGGAGAAGTGTTTCTCTCCTCTAATTAGACCAATTTCTTGAACCAGGGTGTTGCAGTCTGGTTGTGATTCCTGGGCCAGCTCCACAGGCTGTTTGAGAAACCTGCTGTGGGTGAGGGAGCAACAAGTACTGGTTGAGGGTTCTTGGGACAGCAAATAGCTTGGAGAAGAGGAGGCTGAGGGGTGACCTCATGAATGTCTCTAAATATGTGAGGGATGGGTGTCAGGAGGATGGAGCCAGGCTCTTCTCAAGGTCATCTGGTGACAGGACAAGGGACAATGGGTGCCAGCTGGAACAGAGGAGGTACCATATAAATATCAGAAGGAACTTCTTCCCAGGGAGGGTACTGNCCACGACACGAACCAAGGCAAGGGTCAGGGGAGATCTTTGAGGTACCAGTGTTAGCAAGACCCCACATCCACTGGGAAAGCCAACCTGTCGGCAGTAGCAGAGAAATGAGAGTAGTTTCCAAAGGACAAGCAGCCACAGCTAGAGGAGATCAAGGAATGAGGGAAGAATGTGTTGTGACAAACTTCATTCGAGAAGTAGCTGGTGTTTATTGAACCAGCGGAGCGCAGCAGCTTTGATGGGAAATTGCAGCAGACAATGTAAGTATTTCTGTATTTCAGGATTAAAAATGAAAATTGGCATGGCTATAAATACAGCCACGTGAAATCAGGCTGGGTGGAGGACATGGACTGCAGTGATGAATGACTGCCGAGTGCTATTTAGGGCATGGAGGCAGAGAACTAAACATCTAGTCAAGGCCTGGCATTTTTGCTAATGGGTTCAAAGGAGGCTGGCAAAGGGAGCTGCTCCAGGCTCTCTGCTTATCCATGGCCAGTGAAGTCCCCATGCTGGAAAATAGCTCTGAGAGGCTCCAGCTGTAACAGCGTCACAGCAGAAACTCCTCCAGGCAGTGATGCTGGGGTGGTGACGGCCTCATTAGAAGGCACGTTCACTAAACTGCATTAAGCAAATCATCTTGGGTAGGGAGGTAGCCAGTGCTATGAGGGTAGAGATGTAGCCAGTGCTATGAGGGTAGAGATGTAGCCAGTGCTATGACCTGTAGACTTGGTGGGGACAACCCATGGAAACACTATTTAAATACAGTGGGAACCAAAACCAGAAGGGTTTGGTGGGATGTGCTCTGTTGGACAGCATCCACTGAGAAAGCCCTGTCAAGCTTGGATGCCCAAGTAGCCTGATCTGCCAATCCCTCCATGCCCGACTCAGTCCTTCCAGTTATTTCTGCCATTGCAACCAAAAACCCCCTAAGCCACAAAGGAGTTTTCAGGATGGTATGATTCTCCCTCCAAACATCAATGTCATTCTGACTTCTTATTCCCATCTAGTATGTGAGCACATTTCAAAGGACTGTAGTGATGGAGAGGTAGGAATCTCCTCTCCAAGCCTGCTCCTCCTAGCTGGGAGCACTGGCTGCATTCACCAGGCTCTGGCTTTTCTGCAAAAAGAGGCTGCTCCTGGTCTGTGGGGAAAAGGAGAAGAAAATGGCTCAGGAGTTGGGTGTTTGGACCTGCTGCAGAGTGCTGACGTGGCAGCTTTATTGCTGGTGTCTCTGCAGCTTTGCACCTGCTCCCAGGCTGCCCTTCAGCTCTTTTGGAGGAACCAGAGGAAACGAGGCCGAGGAGCTGAGCTGGGTTTAAAAACCCCAGTAGAATAAAGAAAGTGAAAAAAAAGGGATTTGTTTCAGCTAGATCAGTTCCCCAGCTGGGCTTGGCCATGGACTCAGGTGCATCTGAGCTGCTCGCGGCTCTCAGCGTCGGAGTCATTCCCACCCTGGGGGCTGACCACAGCAGAATGAAGGGGTGTAGTGGGATTAGGAAATGTGAGCGGCACGCAGCAAATTCTGCTAAGCCTTGCTGAGCTGGTACCTCACTGGGAGGAGATGGAGAGAGTACACATCTCTGAGGTTTGGGGAGACTGGAGAGGAGCCACTGCAGGTGGTGACAGGGTGATGGTGCAGTCCAAACCTGTATTTGCTATTCTGGGGGTAGGAAATGGCTAAAGAGAGGAGGGTAGAGAGGGATTGTGTAGGCACAGAAATAATAGCAGGGTCTGAGTGGCTGCCGGTGCTGCTTGCCCTCATCCTGGCAGCTTTCAATGGTGGACAAGGTGTCCAGAGTGTCCTGCCACCAGACAGCTCCAGGAGCTAGCGCTTGCCAAGCAAGGCGGGGGATGCAGTGTGCTAGCAAGCGTTTGGCAGCTGAAGGACTATAAAATCATACAATCATAGAATGGATTTGGATGGAACGGAAGGGACACCCAGAGGTCATCTAGTCCAACCCCACTACAACAAGCAGGGACAGCTCTGACTCGAGCAGATTAACAGCTGCCATCTGAGGAAAGATGTGCAGACCAGCCCATCAGTGGTGTCTCTGTTTCAGGACTGGGCGTTCCGGTCTGCTGAACTCAGCTCCTGTTCACTAGCTGTTCACAGAGATGTTCAGCAACATCTTGCTCATCCCTGGCTTGCTTGCTCTCCCCCTGAATCCCCAAATCCCTCTAATTTATCACTCCAGCAGCAGTGGCATTCCCACAAGGGAGCAAGTGCCATCGTTTGCTAACTGAAGCATGGCAGAGAGATGCTTTCCTCCCTCTTGCTCCAGCTAGACTGAGCACATGGGCTGGCTGGAAATGAGGGAGAGCAGGGGAGATCAGCCCCATGGGGAGCGTGTCCTCCCCACAGCATTAACCTGCTGCTCCTGGGGAGGATCTGCAACAGGGATAGAGTCAATTCCCCATTATCCCAGTGCAGAGAAGGCAGCCAGGACTCGCGGGGAGCTGACAGGAAGATTGAGAAGCTGAAGGCTTGCCGTGCAGTTGACACTACATTTACTAAATGGGTCTAAAACACGAGGCCAAACCGTTCATTTACGGCCTGGCTGACGTGCAAAGTGTTGACCACGGTGCCTGCTGCTAGAGAGAGAGAGACCAGACGCCCTCAGCAAGGCTGTGAGTCCATAGTCCTCCGATGCCAATGCGAAAGGCCACTGCAGCCCCCTGGGCTCAACAGTGCTGCACACGAGAGAGTGGGCCAAACACGCGAGGATGCAAGCACCAGCAGCAGGAGACTGTGCTTGGAGAACGGCTCCCAGCCCTTTCACAGGAGCCTGAGCCAGTGTGCATGTCCTGCCCTGAAACAGCACTGCTTATTCCCAAACACCTGCTAAACCCCACACCCGGCCACTGCCTTAAGCAGTGAGGGGATGATCTGTGTAAGGGGGGG
>VZRI01002663.1:6216-37777 GCA_013397515.1 Upupa epops
CTAAACCCATGCTGGCTGGGCCTGATCCCCTGATTGCCTTGTACCTGCTGCTCCATGGCACTCAGGATGCTCTGCTCCATAGCCCTGCCAGGCACTGAGGTCAGGCTGACAGGCCTCTAGATGCCCAGACCACTGACATGGAGAACTCCCAAGGACAGCAGGATCAAGGGACTGTGCTCCTATCAGCATTGAATGAGGCACAGACTCCCAGTGCCAGCAGGCTGAGCTGCTGGAGCCCGAGGAAGGTCTATGCCACAGACCCCAGTACTTCCCCCTCTGTAATCAACAGGGGCCTTTCCCCATCAACAGCTCACTAGCAGTGCATTTGTCATTCTGTCTCAACAGCTGCCTCTAGCGCCATCGCACAAACCCCCCTTGCCCCTTCTCCAAGTGAGCATGCTCCAGAACAGTGAGACACCAGTGCAGCTCTGACCAGGTGATGACAACACCCGGAGGTCTCTGTCGCAGAAGCTGTCCCTGTGATCCCCACTGAAGGGCACTCTGCCTGCTGAAGCTAAGCCAGCAGAATGAGGTAGAAACCACGCTCAAGGAAGACTCACGTCCACCTCAGTGTGTAGAGCTGTGTGGTTGATCGCTTCTCGCTAGGAAGGAGTGTATGAGCTTTTATTCTTTAATTACCACCCCTAAGTGGTGCCATCTAGGAAACGTGGATTGCATGGAAGAACGTGAGGATGAGTAGAAGGGGGTGGCTTCCCATGGGGAAAGCTGTGAAGTGCTGCGAGGACGCCTGAGGAATGGGGAATTAGTGAGAACAGGCTGTACGAGCTGCTCTCCTGCCTGGAGAGGCAAAGCAGGGCACGGTGCCTGCCCGTAAGCACACACGGTGGGAGAGGAAACCAGAAACAGGCATGTGGGGTTTTTCCACTGCTGAAGGAGTCTGATGAAAATTGCCAAAATTAAGTTGGCCACTAATCCTTCCAGCAGTGAGGCCCTCAAAGAGCTTCTCAGCAGGAGTCGAGGCTCGGAAGAGACATAATCATCGACCTGGAGCTGGGTACAGCTCTGAAAGAGACTGTGTGCGTGACAGCAGGGGGTCTTCCCGCAGAGCTCTGTCCTGTCCTCTGGCTTTGTATGCTTCTGAAAAAGGGTGGGACAGATGACTACAGGATTGCCATCTAAGAGGTTAGTTATTACAGCCTGGTTATTCCCTCAGTCACATCTCCAGTGCCCAGAGTTGCAGCCCTTTCAAGCCTGTGAGGGCTGGAAGATCAGAAGCGTTAAACACCGACCGTGATTGCTGGATCTGTCTTTGCAGACACATTCCAATTCCTACTCTGCTTTGAGCTCTGCCGGGAGATTCCAGCTGCCCTTGGAAAATAGACCGTGATGAGATTAGGCTTCCCTAGTACAGGGGCTGATCCGGTCTCTAAACAGAACTGTCTTGTAAAACACGAGTTAGCTCTTCCTGTGACCAAGTGTCTGAGCTATGCAGAGGACAGGATAAGGGGGAGGCCTTTAAATGTTGTTTTGTCCTTCTCCACCCAGTCTCGTGGATGTTTGTTTCTGCTGGCTTATCTGACTGTTTAAACACTGCATCTCTAACAGTCACTCCTGGCTGAGCATTGGGTACCGCAACAGAGCAGCATTGCCCCAGTGAGCGTCCCAGGAGCTTCCTGGCTAAACACAGCAGGATCTCCCAGCCAGCAGGCAAGCATGAGGGATGAAGTCGCTGTTGGGAGTGTCCGCTGACTGGAAGGGCAAACTGCACAGTAATGATAAGTGGTTACGGCATCCGGCTTCCAGCCCTGGAAGAGCGTTTTAGGCCATACAAACCAGCTGCTGAAACACAACGACTAGAGGCTGGGCAGAAGTACTGCATAGTTTAGGGGATCACATTGCAGGGTTAGTGCATGTGCCTGGATGTTGGTTTTGGTTAAAAACCTTTCATTCTGAAAGCAGAATGTTGATTTACCCAAACGCAGCCTCCTCTCTCCTCCTTCAGTCAGTAACTCAAGCTTTTCATCAAATGCCTGCACGGAACGGGACACGCTGGTTGTGCAGAGGCAAAACACAGCTTGTACAAGCAAAACATAATTAGCAGAGATTATTCTGGGTTCTCGACCTCTCCAGGCAGTTGGCACAGTTTCACCAGTTGCTTTTTTCCATCCTCCCTTCATTTATTGTGCTTGTAGCACTTATTTCAGCCAAGCGGATGCCAGGGGACCAGCTGCCCCGTAAGCCTGTGTGCTGTGGTGGGACGGCTTTGCTCTCTTTAGCTGTGTACCTTTCTTTGCCAGGGTTGCAAACCCATGCAGATTTCTGTGCGGGTCATGAAACCTCACCTGGAACTAGTACAAGTCTTGCCTGATGAGCTCAGCAGGAGCAGGAATCCTCTCTGCATGGATGCTCTCCTGGTTTACCCACCTTCACTGAAAAGCACCCATTTAGGAAACCCAGCAGAAGCAGGCACAGCCTTTCCCTTCCTTTATCTGTAGAGGCTGTTTCAGTGTGGAGATGGGGAGAGAGAGCAAAAACACCAGTCCTGACACAGCTCACTTGAAAGCAGCAGTTCTGCTTCCTCTCTTCCCAAGACATCTCGCTCAGGAAGAGGAGAAAGACGATCCACTGCCTCTTCTCACAGCTCGCTCGCTCTCCTGTTCTACAGTGCAGAGAGGAATGGGAGAGGGAACGTGGTGGGACCCAACCTCCTGCATGGGGAAGGAACCCAGAGTAACCCGCACAGTGAACTGGTGGAGACCCAAGTGGAGACGTCAGGTGCTGATGTCTCGGTGTGGCACAAACAGAACGTCACAGCCCCAGACCTGGCGGCCTCGCAGCACCTCCCTTCAGCTCTTCCGAGTCTCTGTTTCTAGGTACTCAATTTTCCATTCAAATCAAAGCATTCTGCTCAGTCATTGAAAGGAACAACTGGGAGGGAGAAAACGGATTCAGAACCAAATGGCTTGCTGGTGTAGTCAGTGTCACTACAGGATGAAAGAAACAGGCTTTTCTTTGGGAAGAAACACAACTCCCCGGACCCTGACCACCTTCTGTGAGAAAGGGGAAGCCCCTGTTTCACCAGTGGCATTCGTATCTCTCTGTGGCACTGCCCTCTCTGGATTTCAGGCTGTTTTCTCTGGTCCCAGATGATGTCAAGCCTCAAAGCCTCAAGCTTTCCTCAAAGCTGAGGCAGTCCACGATGGCTCTCGAGGTGGTAGCCTTTGACTGCTCAGTGTATCTCTCACATGAAATTAGACAATGTTTTAGCACTAACCCAAGTATACCCCTAACTCCAGTCGTGGTCGTGTGACAGAGCTCAGTAGGTTGTTATCAATGATGCAGGGTTGTGTGGAGACGTGTGACCAGCAGTGTTCCCCAGGGGTGGTACTGGGTCTGGTCCTGTTCAGCGTCCTCATCAATGAGCTGGATGAGGGGACAGAGTGTATCCTCAGAGAGTGCTGAAGATACAAAGCTGGGAGGAGTGGCTGGTTACCCAGCAGAGGGCTGTGCTGCCATCCAGCGTGACCTGGACAGGTTGGTGGGCTGGGTAAAGAGGAACTTAATGACGTTCAAGACGAACAAGTTTAGGGTCCTCCACCTGGGGAGGAACAACCCCATGCATCAGTGGAAGTTAGGGGTAGACCTGTTGGAGAGTAGCCTTGAAGAGAAAGATCATGGAGTCCTGGTAGCCAGTAAGCTGACCAGGAGCCAACAGTGTGCTCTTGTTGCCAAGAAGGCCATTGGTATTCTGGGGTGCATTAAGCATTGTGGCCAGTAGGTCTAGAGAGGTCATCCTCCTCCCTGCTGTACTCTGCCCTGGTGAGGCCACGTCTGGAGTACTGTGTCCAGTTCTGGGCTCCCCAGCTGAAGAGAGAGAAGGAACTACTGGAAAAAGTCCAGCAGAGGGCAATGATGACTGGTGACCTAGAGCATCTCTCTTGTGAGGAAAGGGTGAGAGAGCTGGGGCTGTTTAGCCTAGAGAAAAATGAGAGGAGACCTGATTTAGGCTTATAAATATCTGAAGGGTGGCTGTAGGGAGGACGGTGCCAGACTCTTTTCAGTTGTTCTCAGTGACAGGACAAGGAGCAATAGGCACAAGCTGGAACAGAAGAGGTTTCATTTAGAAATGAGGACAAACCTCTTTATAGTGTGAGTCACAAAGCATTGGAACAGGCTGCCCAGAGAGGCTGTGGAGTCCCCTTCTCTGGAGATACTCAGATCCCACCTGGATGCAGTCCTATGCAATGTGCTTTAGGCAGCTCTGCTTTGATGGGTGGGTTGGGCTTGACGATCTCTTGAGGTGCCTTCAGCTGTGATGATTCTGTGATTCTATGCTTGTGCTCATACACTGTCGTTCAGCCTTCCCATGAGAGCTGAGTTGAGCCTTAACGCACGGAATAAGAGACCACAGCCTGCTTGTGCATTCCAATAACGCCATGTACATGACATTCTTCATGTTCCTGCTGTATTTCCAAATCCCCGTGTTTCTCGTGACATTTAAACTTTGCAGGACTGATGACTCCGAGTCCACATGGGAGAGCTAGGTCTAGGTCATGAGGTAAATGCCAGAGTCATAACAAACCACAGCAGGCTGTTAAGGAGTGACCAACGTGTTTGTTGAAGCCAGCACAGTCATTTTTTGTCACGTACAGTTTTTGCTCACCTTTTGACCTCCTTGCACTCACAAATCGCTGGCTTTGCTTACATTTATATTCACTGGCAGCAGAATTAGACTAAAACCCTGTACTAGAGCTTGGCTACGTTGATGGCCATGCCATCAGCCTGAAGGACACCGGCTACCCTCTGTAGGAGTTTTGCAACTTACTGTTTGACAGTTTAACACATTCTTCCAGAAACCCCTAAAGTATTTGAGTTGTTCATTGCACTCTGCCAGGTCCCAGACTGAGTTTCAGAACACCAAAATACCTGGGTCTCGTGAACCCACTGCCTAGAGAGCCTGGTGGCTCTCCAGAGTTTATAGACAGTGTTGCTACTGCTGTTTTTCAAAGCTGGGATTACTCTAGGGGCATAGGGAACTGGTTCTCAAGCCTCACAGTGAATATACACAGTGCAGGATGGAAGGAGGTTTTCCTAATTTACACCTAGATGAAACTTCCCAAAACCTTTCAGTGTGTTCTGGGCTTGCTCTTTATTTTTACATCACAAGAACCCTGATGGTGCAGTACTGCAGAATAAGAAGGTAAAAGCAAGCAGGAAAGCTTCCTGAAGCTACTCATAGATCCATAGAGTGGTTCAGGTTGGAAGGGACCTTCAAGATCATCCAGTTCCAACCCCCCTGCCATGAGCAGGGACACCCCCCACCAGACCAGGGTGCTCAAGGCCCCAGCCAGTCTGACCCTGAATCACCAGAGGAGAGATACCCCTGCTGCCAGTGGTGAAGACTGAGGTGAGACAGGCTGTATGCTGGCAGCCCATGGGTGTTTACTGGGGAGCAGATACCCACCTGCAGACTGTTGAGGACCCCACACTGGAGCAGGTGGATACCCAAAGGATGCTGTGACCCTGTGAGAGGACTGAGCTCTGGCAGGTTTCTTGTAGAAGGTGTGAAACCCAGGAGAGAGGAGCTCACGCTGGAGCAGGTGTGTTGGCAGCGTTTGTGACTTCATGGAGGATCCGTGCTAGAGCAGTCTGTCCCTCAAGGACTGCACCCTGTGGAAGGGACCCACGCTAGAGCAGCTCTTAAAGAGCTGCAGTGTGTGAGAAGGATCTGTGCTGGAGAATTCAGTAGAGGTCTGTCTCCTGTGGGACGGACCCCACACTGGAGCAGGGGAAGAGTGTGAGGTGTCCTTCAACTCAGAGGAAGGAGTGGCAGAGACAAAGTGAAGGATGGATCTGCTGTTTCCCTGAAGTGCTGCAGCACGGTGAGGAGTGAAGTTGAGCCTGCAAAGAAGGGAGGGGTGTGGGGAAGGTGCTTTAAGGTTTGGCTTTATTTCTCATTACTCTATTCTTATTTGATCAGTGATAGATTTCCCCAGCTCAAGTCAACTTTGCCTGTGATGGTAATCATCTCACCTCATGAGACTTCTATTGTAGTTTTTATCTCTCCTGTCCAGTTGAGGAGATGAAGTGACAGAGTGGCTCTGGTAGGCATCTTGGTGTCCAGCCAGCACCAACCCACCACGCGTCACTGCATCACAAGCAAGAAATGCCGAAGGACGGACACAGCGTTAGTCAGCGTATTGGCTCACGGAGTCATTCCACTGGAGCTTTGTGGCAGAGCTAGGATTCTCAGAGACAACACTCACATCCTTAAAGTAAATAATCGGTCTTCTCTTTCTTTGTGTTCCAGTGCCTGCTTCATCTACTGCTATTTCCCAGATTCTGCAGTGAATAAGAAAGGAATCCTACAACAAACAAAATCCTGCTCCCGTGTGGAGCAGGCCTGATCCAGGGCCAGGGCTCAGTGAGGTGGGGAGAAGAACATAATGCATCGTGTATGAAATGTACCACGATGGGTCTGGATCCTCGATTAGTATGTACATTGCCTAATTCCATGAGGCATCGTTTCTCCATCTGTTCTGTGTTCTCCAAACATTTTTTTGTGGGGATGTGCTTTCCTAAAATAGCTTTTTGTTGGTTAAAATCCCAGCGGTAAGCTGAGCTCTAGTTAAGTAAGGCTTGGCTGGAGTCAAAGGACACCAGTTAGAGAAACAGTACTGCAGTGTGCTGCACATTTACTGTGGGTGGACACAGGAGAATGCTGCCAAAGCGCTTCCCGATTAGGGGTTGTGGTGTTACTTCTGCTGCTCACCTCTTGCGTGACTGCTTCTTCCACCAATCTTGACCCTTCTGCTACTGTTTATGACTCTCTGCCTCGGTCTACTTCTGACTGCACCCAGTCTCAGTTCCCAACACGACACTTCACATCTCCCCTTCCTGTTTTTGGGCGAACTGTCTCTGGCAATTTAGCTACGAGGAGACAAAATGTGCAGTGATATTCTCATTCAGCGTCTCTGTACTGCTTTTCTGGCTTCAGCTGGGAAGCAAAGCTTTTCCACAAACATTTGCCAGCTGATGACTGCTTAAATGGGAAAATAGCTCCTTAGTTCCCATAGAGAGGTACTTTCCCTCCCTTGTCTAGGAATAAACTGGCACTTTTTCTAGGAAAGGTGTATGCTGATACAATGGCCACTGAGTTCTGGAACTGCTTTTTTCAGATACTTGTGTTCTTCCTCATTGCATGTCCAAACAAAGAGGGCAGATTGTGTTTGCCTTTGAAATACATTCTCTCATCCATATCTCAAGACAGAGGTCACCTGTGATTCTCTATTCTGACTTGTACTGGGCCAACTAGACCTATAAACTGAAACACTACCACAGCTTCACAGGTTGGAAGGGACCTCAGGGATCATCTAGTCCAACCTCTTAAAGCAGGGTGCAGTTGAAATGAGCTGGCGCAGAACTCGATCAAGCTGAGCCTGAGCACTGTCTACAGCTGAGAAATCCACCACTCCCCTTGAGAGACCCTTCCACTGTCTGACAGCTCTCATTGTGGAAAACTTTCTTCTCAAATCCAGTAGGAATCTCTCTTGGAGCAACCCTTAATGAGTCCCCTTTGTCTTTTCTACATGACTCCTGAAAAGGGAGTCTCCATCCTCTTGGGAGCCACCCTTGATGGACTGGAACACTGCAATGAGTTCCCCCCTAAGCCGTCTCTTCTGAAGGCTGAACAGACCCTCAGCCTTTGTTCAGATGGGAGGTATCTTTTTATGTCAGCTTTGACCCCCTGATCTTGCTGCATGTCTTCAGATCTGCTCGTCCTGCATTTTGATCTGTAGATACAAGACAACAACAACAACAGCCCCCCCTACAAATCTGCAGCATTTTCTAACCCTCAAGGTCTAATCCACTGCAGCCTGAAGATTTCCAAAGTGCCTACAGTCGGATGCTGGTACATGCACAGAAGTGTGTGCTCAGAGTGATGTGCTGTGCAGAGACATTTGGCACCAAGAGGGAGCCTGGAAAGCTGGAGATTGACACAGCTCTAGGATTTGGTGGCTCCTGCTTTTGCATAGTACTTAGGATGCTCTACTTCCTCTGGAAAGAGGAAAGACGAGTTGGGTAAAATGAGTATTCTGAGTTAGAACACCGAATCCCCACCCCAGGAGAGTGCCACAGGATTCCAGACTGAACGTGTCCAAATGCTGAATCAGGGGGATGTGAGTGTTCAGTCTTTCAGCTGTCATTGCTGTCTTCTTATGAACAGAAGAGGTGGGTCATCCCGGGGAATGGGAAAGGAGCTCCCCATCCCTTCTGCTTTCTGGGGAGGCGGTCTGGCTCCATAGAGTGCAGCATGGCTCTGTCTCCCAGGAAAAGAGGAGGATTTGCAAAGGATGGAGAAGGAGCAGACCTTAGGCCTCCTTCCCCCGTTCTTCACATGAAGGACTAAACGACATGCGCCCAGTTCTGTTTGCTTCCCAGGCTTTATGAATTCAGTTCATGTATTAATAGCTGTGGCTGTTGACCCCAGTTCCCCCTTTTTGTTCAATTCCTTTTCCTTTTGGAGCTCTTATGCAACCTCGTTGGTCCTTACCTACTCTAAAGACTGCCTGATGGTTTTGTCAGATCTGGCAGCTCTTCTATGCCCCTTTATTTGTTCCTCTAGGCAGCCCTTAGATTTACTTCCAGACAGACACTAGGCTGATTGCATTCCCTTGCATCAGAAGCGGCACCACTTCACTTACTGATGTTAATCTCAAGTCATAGCGACACAATTAGAGGAAATGGAAGAAATGCAAGAAATACACTGTGTGTTAATGAGTTTCCCCTTCACGGCTTGTGTCGGTTAAACATCTTCCACACGAGGAAAGTAACGCCTAACAAATATTTAAAAACCACTGTAGTGGTTAAGAATTTAAACAAATATTGAATCTGACATAATTTAAAAGAAGGAGATTGCATCTGAACTTCTTCTTACATGCATGTCATTTAGAAACACCGCAGACCTATGTTGATGTGTCAAATAGTTTCTCCCTGTGGTTTTTATCCCATATTCTCTGTTTTGCTTTCTTCTGCAGTTTCAGACAGTTCTTCCTCTTTTCCTTTCACCCAACACATGGAGAAATGTTTTATTGCAGTTAGTAACATGGTCTGATCACACCAGGGTACTGGTATCCAAAGATACTAGGATACTGGTATCCAAAGGTAGAGGAGATGACAAGAAATGGACATGAGAGGTTTAATAATAACAATAACAATAACAATAATAATATACTATTCATTATAATAATAATTATTATTTAATATTAATTAAATAAATTATTAATTATTATTTAATTAACGATTAATTAATAATAATTAAGTTACATTAAATAACAGTGTATATTTTTTTTCTGAAATCCAGAAAGAAACAGAAGGAAACTTTTTAAACATTTTAGGTAAAAATCAAAAGGGAAGAGATTGAGCTTCACAGTCAAAACCGACTTAAAAATTTGCCAGTAGTGGAGACCTGACCTGTTTGAGTATCTGCTGGGAGACAAACAGAGGAGGGCACAGATGATCCAGCAAGTTCTGGGAAAGTATTAGTGTCAGTTTTTTCTTGCAGAGGCAGAGGAAATTAATGGATAAGGGATGGCAATTAAATCAGCTTGAAATACAATTCGTCTGGAGATCAGATGGCAGTGGGAATTACGGGAGACTACAAAACAATAACATTCCAGATAAGGAAGGAAGGCCCAAATCGGTGCGAGACAGACAAGTACCTTTGGAAGGAGCTTCAAGGAGTTTCTAAGGAACGGAACACATGAAAGGGACATGAATCTCATTTCAAACGAGGCGAGTTTGCCAAGGAAAAAACCAAGCCTTAGCAGTTCTGCTTCCTGTTTTCTAGGATAACGGACCTAGTGTTAAGAAGGAAGCAGGTAGCTGTGGTGTGTCTCAGATTCACGAAGGGTTTTGAGGAGTGCCATAAGCAAGCTAGGGACACGCGTTGAAGATAATAGCAATGTAAGGTGGTTGCTCAGCTCGTTGTACAACTGTACTCATGGAGTAGTCAGCAACAGACTACTGTGAAATGGGATATTTTAAGGCAAAGTTGCAAATTTAACTCCCAGGAATCATTTGACTCTACCTCAGCTATTAATTTAGTTTCACATTGTTGGTGATGGACTAGGGAATTACAGCAAGAAAGCGTGGAAGCACTTTGAAGTCAAACAACAAGGGTCAGTGTGAGTCTGGTTCGTGGCGGTGATGGCACATGAGAACAGATCCAAAAAAGAAAATACTAGGAAAAAGTTAGGGATCTGATCAAGCAGTAGCACTTCTGCAAGGAATGTGGAAGACAAAGTCAACTGGAAATTGAGTTAGTCAATAACGCAAAGCAGTTGCAACAAAGACATTCTGTTCTGAGAGCTACTAACAGGGCTCTTTGTCATACACTGCCCTTACAGGGAAGACCATATCTGGCATTCAGAGTTCATTGAGTTTTGGAAACACATTTGGGAAAAGATGCACAGAAATTGGGGAAAATTTGGAACAGACTTCTAGGAAGAAGAGGTTTAGAAGATTTGATCTTCTAAATTCTTCTGATTGATAAGAAAAGAGTGATATGATGACTCATTGCAAGAACATGGTGAGAACATAGCTAACCATTGTTTGCCATGTTTATTGGGTTAGGACAAGTAGTCATCTCTTCAGTTCTGTATGGTAACCTTCAGGTACTGTATTAGGGGAAGCCTCGTCCTTGCTGAGGCAAGGTTTTGCAGTTTAACTACAGAAATCGGCTATGATGGAGGTGTTAAATACCCAGCAGGATGTTTCAGATATACCAGCTATCCTTCGGGACAAAAGTACAGATTGGATCATAGAATCCTTAGGGATGGGAATGGACCTCGAAAGATCACCCAGTCCAATCCCCCTGCCACAGCAGGATCACCCAGACCAAGTCGCACAGGAACACAGCCAGGAGCAGGTCTGGAACATCTCCAGAGAAAGAGACTACACAACCCACCCTGGGCAGCCTGTGCCAGTGCTCCGGGACCCTCCCTGGGAAGAAGTTCCTTCTGATATTTCTATGATGACCTTGTGAAATCCCTATATGCCACATCTGAGCTTCTTCCTCCAAGGTGGAGGTTTGTACAAGGGTTTGTGGAGTCTTGCCCTCTTCCTGTCAGGCAGTCATGTACCCACACATCAGATTAACATGCCACATCCTTCTCTAACAGACTTACATCTGCAGTTCCAACAGCTTTATCAGAGTTTTTGAGGACTACATCAGAGTTAACCTTTTCTCTGCATGCACTAAAGCAGATAAGACACTGGTTCTTTGTCACCCCATTAATCCACTGAACTGTGCCCTAGAACATGCTGGAAACATTCCTTCCAAAGAAAAACTTAGGGGAGCAAAAATTTAGAGTCAGCCTGAAAGGGAGGGCAGAGACCCTTCCAGCTGCAAACCAGCTGCCACTTGTGGCTAGGCACAGGTGTGTGTTTTATCCTCTTCAGGGAAACACCAGGCTGCTTTGGGTGTGCAGAGGCTGCACTGCACTGCTGAACATTTTCACTCGGTGTGGCATAAAACCTGAGAGATGCTGCTTAGAAGCCTTCAGTGACGTTTTGAAATAGCTGTATGCAAAGGCGACTTCAGCACCTCTTGTGCACAGCACCTTTCCAAGTCTGCGGCCACAAATAAACGGTTCATGTAAAGACACCTTTCAGTTCCAGCCCAGGTTCACTGGTCGCACGGCAGCGCAGCTGAACACTGAACTCGGTGAATTTGCCTTTCCAAAAGAACCTCCACTTTTTGTTTGCCTTTTTTGGCCTTTCTTTCTAGACTTCCACCCCATGTTATTTGTTCTATCCACAGAAACACCGTGGTTTCTTTCCCTCAGTGTTTGGCTTTGGAGCGATTTGCACAATGGCTCTTTTGGCTTCAGGAATTCGGACTTCAGCAGCTAGTTAGCGACGAGGTTAGGCCAGTGACCTAACCTGCTTGCTCAGTCATGAACCTGCAGACGTCGTTAAAGGCTCTTGGATCAGGTTGCTTTTCTGATTATGCTCCTGTACTTTTGTGTCCTGCCTCAGACAGGCACGTTGGCACTGTCAGTTACAGGTCCCTCCATCCCCTTCTGGCCCTGGGAGAAAGAAAAAGCCATGAAAATGGCTTTATAAAATAATCAAAAAATATCTGAAATTCTTAGCTCAGAGCTACAAGGTCACAGCCCCTGCACAGCTTTCGAACGGTTACACTGCCATCAGAAATATCTTTGGTAATCAGAGCACCACAGGAACTTCTCCTAACCAAGCTCAGTGTAAAACAAACTCCTTTAATAAAATTAGACCACCACCACCACCACCACCCCCCCCTTTAAAACCCAAACTAATCATGTTTACTCGATTTATGGGACTTTTACCTGGCCAAGTAGAAATCAGCTGGAAGAAACTCAAATTATATTCTAGGGACAAACACAACTGCAGTGTGATGAAGAACTTTTCTTCCCCTGGCCATTTCTAAGAGGGGAGCAAGTGAGAGGTAGAGGTTGACCTGTGATTTTAAAGCTGCAGATGGTACAAACCGTGAACTCCTGCCTGCATGTGCAGAGAAATCTGCGTCTGTGACTGACACATCAAACACGGGGACTGAAGGAAGCTGTTCTCTTAAAGCCTGCAATGGGAAACCAGGGAGAGCAGAGCCTCCTGCCTTCACAGAGACTTTCCTGTGCGTTCTTGCTGAATACACCGTAAAGGCACCGCTTGTGAGTACATGGTTTGGCATCCAGCTGAGCTGGGTTACGTGGGGCTGAAATGTTTCTAAGGTGATAAGCTGATGGATGTGGTGTGACGCCATCCATGACAGCAGCAGTGGAAAGAAGGAGGTGTTGAGAGCACAGAGCAGCTTTTGCCTCAGTGATGCGGGTCATAGTGGAATGTGCTGGGGAAGGTCCCAGAGCTTTCATCACATTTTATCTTAAAAATATAGGAATGAGACATAAGGTATCATGCAGAGAGATTGCTCAGTAGTAGCTTGGCTGAAGATTAGCTGTTCAGTGGGTATTTGGTCTGAGACTAACTGATTGAAACTTGCAACACACTGAGATGAAAAGCTCTTTCTTCACTTCTGCCTATATTCCTAAGCACACACATGGCCTTTTCAGTGCACCCCTAGGCTGCTAATTCTTGTTGACCAAAGTGTGCCTGTCCTGAAACTACTGCTCTAGTGTGGCCCAGCACAGCTCAGAAGCCTCTTGCGCAGGTTCTTTTCAGAAGCAGCATTACTTTTGCAGGCTTTGAGACAGGGACGCTCCGCCCTGACTGCTCTAGTAGTAGGACCTAATTCAGTATTTGCAAGAGGGTACTGTGCAAACTGCGCTGATGTGGCCAGTCAGAAGAAACATCACTGTCCGAAAGCAAAACAGCATTCAGTCTTAACAGGATTTGCTCTTAGTCATATGGTTTAGATTTAGGTAATCCTGCAAGGAGAAGGGAGTTAGACTCAATGATCCTCATGGGTCCTTTCCAGCATGAGAGATTCTGTGCTTCGGTAAGTTTAGAAATTGTGTCCAGAGCTGTGATTCTGGGAAGAGGGAATGCCAGGAGAATAGGAAAACATGTTGGCAGAGGCATTATCAGGGTACAGATACTGGAGGTGTTCAATTACCCCCCCTATGCATTCTTTTTTCCTTACTACTGTCTTAGCTGCAGTGCCACCAATGAGCCTAATTTTCAAAATGAATTCAAAAAGAGCAAAAAACACCGGGGAGATTTTCCTGAAGAACTTTTGGCTGTGGCATGAGACCGCTCTTCTGTTAAATATCAGTTTCTGAGAATTATTAGGAAGCCTTGCAACAGCCTCTTCCAGTAAATCCCTTTGCCCAGCTCTCTTGCACAAAAGGCTCAGAACAAATAGGCCTCCTGCAGGGAGCAGCTTGCTGAAGCAGTGATTGCGTAGCAGAAGTCTAAAGGTCTGTCTCAGTAATTAGCACAGGCAGTCAGCTAGCAGAAAGCACATCTTGCTCCCAGTCACTGGTATGACGTGAGCAGATGCCACACTGAGCATGAATGGAGCGTAGAGTTTTTAGGGATGAATGATGCTCGAGGCATATGGCAGGAGACACTCCTGTTCCCTCTTAAAAGGGCAAAGTTCTCAGCAACTTCAGATGCTTGTCCTGCATGCCTGTGCACCTGAGACCTGCCCTGCTGACAGGTTATTAGTGTGTCAGTGATGGGTGACAATGATTGCAAAGAGCAAGCGATCACTTGTCTTATGCTCCCATACATTTGGGGTTGGCAGCTTTGCACTTTTCCTTACAAGCACTTGAAAGTTTTACCTGTTAAACTCCTACTACGTGTAGATTGTAGCTAAGCAAGAGAATGAAAGGTCTCTTCCCTGAGGACAGGTGATCATTAGGCCAGGTAGGCTGTATCGGTCACCACATGGGATGTGTACTTCAGATCAGCGCTTTGCTGTTGTTGTGGCTTGTTTAAGGTCCTGGTAATTCCTGTGGGATGGAGCGGATCAGCTCTTCTGTACATCGCTGTAAAGAAGTAAAGGGTAGAAAGGCAGAGGACTCTCTCATTTAGCAGTCTCTGCAAGGCATTATGAAAAGGGCAGAGGTGCCTAAGCGCTTAGGAGTGCTTTTGGCTCTGTAAGTTACACAAGCGCGGAGCGCAGTGAGTCAATACTGGTGCAGCCAGGCTCCGTCTAGAGCTCTTCTGACTGCAATTTTTATTATCTAAAAGTAAAGAAGGGACAGGAAATTACTTAATGGGCAACTTCATCAAATAAGCTGGTGAGTCCTTCTTTCCTATGATGGAGGGCGGTGGTACTAGAGAAGAAAAGAGTTTTCTTGATGGAAACGTTAGTCTTTGTAAAATGTCCATTTATTGAAAATGTAGAGATTTCATTATTTTGGGCCGATATCATTTCCAGGAAGAACCTTCCCTGAGATCTGGTGGGGGCAGGCTGAGTTCTTTGTCCCAAAGCAAGTGAAGCTTGAGAGTGGATCTCTTTTCTTCAGGAGCTATGACACTGCTTAGGTTTTCTGGTGAAAAACTCTGGAGGATAGAGCCTTCAACCCGACGTGCTGTGAAAAGAAGTATCCAGCTCCTTGATATCTTCACTGAAAGGATGACTTGTGCTTCATCAAGTATTCCTGGGACTTTGGAGTGAGAGTCCACAGGCATTTTGCAATAGTTCAGGTAATTCTTTGGTGGTTGCTCAACACTCGAGATGTTATTCGAGTGCACTGCTTGCCACAGATCTTTCTGGATTTCCTCTTGGTGGAGTGAGAAGGCAGTAAGAAAGAGGAATGTTTGCACCATTTACTTAGCCTCTTCAGTCTGAGAATTCATTCACAGGTGGTAATAGTTGGAATGTTGCTGGCACAGTCTAGGAACAGCAGCAGCAGCAAGGCACGGTGTGGAACACTGCTGCTTCTTGCAGCATCAAGAAGGGCAACAAGGCTGGTGAGAGGTCTGGAAAACAGGCCCCGTGAACAGGAAGCTGAGAGGAGACCTTATTGTTTGGTACAAGTACCTGAAAGGAGCTTGTAGTGAGGCTGATGCTGGGCTCTTCTCCCAAATTACTAATGATAGGATAAGGGGAAACGGCCTCAAGCTGCGTCAGTGAAGGGTTAGATTGGACAATAGGAAGAAGTTCTTTACTGAGAGAGTGGGTGGGCACTGGAATGGGCTGTCCAGGGAGGTGGCGGAGTCACCATCCCTGGAGGGGTTTAAAAGGAGAGTAGCTAGAACACTTAAGGCCCATCTCCCCCCCCATCTCTAGGGGTTGGGGAGATGTTGGGGTGAGGGCTGCACTTGGTGATCCTGGAGGTCCTTTCCAGCCATGAGGATTCTGTGATCAAACCCAACAACTTAGGTGATTCAGCTGCAGGGTGAATGCAATTCACACTACAGTGTTTAATTATCTGGTTGATCACTGAGAAATACCATGGAATTCCATTTCCATGATGCTTCCCTCTGTTACTGTGATGTTACTCTCCTTTTCCCTCCAAGGGTTGCTAAGAATATTTCAGTCTGCTATTTCATTGGAATGTTTTTAAGTAAAATTGATGCCATATCACACTGTCTGACTTACATTGGTTCAGGACACTGATGCTGTTAACCTGTCAGGAGAGTTCTTAGTGGGATCCCACCAACATCTCTGCTGGAAGCTTGGACTTGTAGTTTGTTGCTCTCAAAGAGATGAGAAGAGAGACTTTATTTATATTAGTCAAACACATTAAAACATGCTGTAAGAGCTATGGAAGGGTCTCTCAATTAAACCTTCTTACAGAACTGTTTGATAAAACAAGAGATTTAAATGTAGTGTAGACAAATAGACAGTCCTTTTGTGTCTGTTAAAAAGCAGTATTAGCTGTACCAGCAGCTGTCTGTGTACGGGAAAGGCACATGGATATCACTGAGACTAGTGCTCTGAAAGCATCAGCTCAATGGCAAACAGCAGTGTGTCAGGTGGGCTATCCGGTATCACTAGGAAGGGAGTGAAGGACAATGCTAATATGGTCAAGATTCAGGATTAGTTACACCAAATCAGATTCAGGATTAGTTACACCAAATCAATCAGATTCAGGATTAGTTACACCAAATCAGATGAGGTGACTGCCTCAAAGCAAGCATGCCAGTGTCTTCAATAGCGCATGCAGTTCCTGACCTCCTATCACCAGTGAAATACAGCACACGGAAAGATGCACACAGGAAAAAGTGATTGGTGGGGTGGCTTTGCTAGAAGGCTCCTCGGCTTGTAAATGCTGGGAGGACACTCTGAGTCATGAAAGATAGTGGAGAAAGCGGGTAGGAAAAGATGTGTTAATTCTTTCTCACATAATTAGAGCAATGGATGCCCAGCTAAATTGTGGCGTGGCAGACCAGCAGCGTTCCTCTTTAATCTCAGCGTGTGGTTAGTGTGTAAGGACTGACTTGCACATAATTTCCTTGGGATGTTGTGGAGGCAGGAAAGATAAGAAGTTTAAAATGGACTAGACAGAGCTATGGAGTGAAAGTTAATTGGTAACTACTGAATAAGTGCATGACCTTATGATGGGATGCCTGTAATGCTATTACTGGGAAACAGGGGAGTCAAACTTTCACTAGTCTTGTTCAGCTATTGTTTTACAAGTACCTGAAGAGAGACGGCCACAGTCAGCGACAAGAGATTGTCTCAAGGACTGTGTGGCCCCTATATTTGGCTTTACATGTCTGTTCTTCAGCCACATTTGCTCTAGCAAGTGACAATTTTCAAATGGTTCCATTTTGTTACCCCGTAAGTTACTATGCAGAGCAAACGAATATGCAGGCCAAAGGTTTGACTTTAATTAGTAACTATTGGAAAAAATGAGGATTGCCTTCACTCGAAACACATATGGAGTCAGCATGAGGTCAGATTATGACCTACCTGTGCCTATCAGCATAAAGGAAAGTGGGCAGGCAAGGCAGTGAAAGGAAGATATGAGAAGGTTTTGAATCTATTTAGGTGTTAATGCCCTAAGTCTGTGCCTAAACCAGAGCCTGAGCAATGCAGTTACTCAGTTGCCAAGAGTGGAGAATGAGGTTAAAGCAATGTGATGTGTTGCTTTCTAGTGAGCATAGCAAAACAAACCCTTATGCTCTGTTACTCTCTGGAGCTCCTCAGAGCATGGCTAACTTAGCTTCCCGTTTAGACTTCCTAAAGGATACAAGCAGTATGAGGAGAGGGTTATCGTCTGGAAAGTGCTCTCCTCCTCCTGTGGTTTTCCCCAAGCAGCAGTCACTAAAGTGAGCTATCTGCATGCATCAATATTTGGACTGCACAGGGCAAAATCTGTGCATGGGACATTTTCATCTTTGCTAAATGGAAGGGCTTTTTGTAATGGATTTTCTCATTGCCTTAAAGTTTCAGTGACACCTCTGCATTCTTCACTAGAAATCAGACCTGTCAAACAAGCTAGAAACAATGAAGATATAGATCATGTCCTGCATGTGATAAAATGATCTTTGCATTAGGTTAGATGAGCATTTGACATGATTTGTGTTTCTAAGCTGAGAAGCTTTTATGACATCCTCTGACTCCTGATAAGAGCAAAACAACAGCTGTTGGAAGGCTGCAGAGTTCCACTTCATAGACTTGGAATGAGAGCTGTCAGCTCTAAATACAGACGTATAACTCAACCAATATTCCCCAGAGATCTGTTATCAGTGAGGGAATCACAGCATGCCACTTGGTTTAAATGCCTGTCTGCAACTTGTGAATGGGGAGAAGTTCTGACATCATGAGGTCTGAATACTTGATAAAAACAAGATCAGGGAGAATGATACCAGACATACCCCTGATATCTGCTGGGGTAACACTGTCACCTCCAAGTAATGACCGTGGCTCCCCTAATCCTTTGCCAAGATTATCACTCCAAACATACGCAAGGAAGTTATTAATGGAGTGTTTGTGCATCTGCACAGTGAAAACCAAAGAAGACATGAGAGACAGCTCTTCTTTCTAAAATAAATAGCATCTGTCAAGGGTTTAACCCAGAGATGAAATTAAACAATTAATTTAGTTGATGTGCTAGTGGTCAAACAAAAACAAACCAAGAAGGATTTGGAAAACACTTCTAAATTGCAGGCAAAACCAAAACTAACTTGATTAGGGGGAAAAACAAGAAGATATTTAAGTCATCCCACAGGAAGACCTATGGAGATGAATCACATGTTCTTAAATAACTGAGACAAATCACCATCTCCGACACCTCAGTGGGGAGAGGCTTCCAGCTGTTCCTGCTTCTTGTGGAAACATGGTGTCCCTTGAGTCCATGCACACATCCCTCAGCATCAGCAGGCATTTTGAAGTCCAGTCCTCTGTTCTACATGCCAAGCTGCATGACTTCACATTGCTCAACTTCTGCCAGGTCAGACGTACTCTCCGCTTGTTTCCCTTCAGCTATAAACACATTGCTATGTTTAACTTGTCACTGCAGCATAATCTTGCAGCTGTGTCATTGAAGTGCATGGAACAATCCCATGGTACTGCCAAAATGACTTCAAACTCACAAGTAATTAAAACTTTATGTTCTGATTTTCAGTCCAAATCAAGTCTCCTTCAAGTAAAGGATGAAAGTATGAACTCCTTTCACCTCGCATAATAACCACAATTAGGTGAACTACCCAAATTCTTAACTAACTAATCAACCAACCCTTCAGCCTCTTCCCAGTCTCAGAGAAGGCGTGTGCTGTGTAAGTCCATTTAGTTCTGGATTTCCAGGCATTCGTATTGTGAAAATGAGTAAAGGTTGTGTTGTGAATATGAATGAACCCCCCAAATAAGGGTTATTTTTCATGGAAAACAAGGGATGAGGGTCCTCTCATATAGTAGAGCGTCTCCTTGATATGGGTTCAAGGTATGGCTGAGGCCTTCAACTAGACCAGAGGAACCCACTCAGCTCTTGGGAGCTGAAACCACAGGACTAGACCAATAAGCTACAGGGGTCAGAAAATCGACGCAAGGGAAGGCAGAGGCACGACGAAAGTAATTAAGCTAGGCTTACAATAATTTTCACAGATTAGGACTCCTCCACAGGAGACAGCCCATGCTGCTCATGACATTTGAAATGCTTCAGGCTACACTGTGCTCAGCGCTGCCAGGTGGCACTAAAGGGTTTCTGTTCCAACAGATTTGTTTCCGTGGCTTATGCGGTCCCCTTACTCTAATACCTTTACCTTATAGAATGGGTTGTATAAAAGCTGTATGCAGAAGGAAATGCTGCCATGCCACCCCCATAGGAATACGCAGCATGGAGTGATGGTAGTGTTCCCCGTTCCACTTTCCGTTCCAGTCTGGGGGACTTAAGATCATCTTATGAAGTCAAACTCCAAAACTCACCTGTACAACCTCTACCTCATGCAGCTGCTTTTTTGACCTACTTGGTTAACCAAAATTCAGCATCCTGTGGGTTGGCTCTATCTAGAGGAGAGATTGATGATGGACTCAGATATCTTCGATGCGCTTCTGTTCGTTCATGTTTTGCAAAGAAAGTCCTGACCGCAGAGCGCTTGTGGAGGAAGCTGCTCTTATTCATGGTTCAAAATAATTTGTCAGTGAGTTTTATCAGATAGTTTATTGGACTCATTCTTGATTGAGAGATTAAATGCGGCCGTGCGTTCCAGATATAACTTAATCATAAGCTGCACCTCTGGTGTTTGGCTCCTTACCAGTTACCTGAGGTTTAGTGGTCACTGGTTTGGAACAGTGGGCAGGAAAGGAGAGTTTTCGACTGCTCAGCACTACTGACCACTACTTTGACTCAGGTAGCTCTCACCAAAACAGAGAAGCATTTTTTGCAGGCCTGTGAAACGAGAGTGACCACCAACTCTGTGTTGCAGAACAAGCACAAGAGCACACGCTGTCTAGTAGTATTTGTTGGAAGCAGACACCTAGAATGCCTACAGCACTTCAGTGCCACCAGGAACTGGCTGTGGAGCAGGAAGAACGCAGCAAAGCAGAAGAAATGGCCCACTCTACCCACCAGGATTTAGCATTTCCTGCCAACGAGAGGCAGAGAGGGTGTCTATTGCAGGAACTGATGCAGTTCTCTCTGCCTTGTTACCTGAGTAGCTTTTGTGGTTGCCACAGTCTGAGCTAAATAAACCGCTCCCACATATTTTGTGTCTTGCTGCCTGAAGTGACCTGGGGGTGCTGCTGGATAGCCAGCTTAACATGAGCCAGCAGTGTGCCCTGGTGACCATGAAGACCAGCAGGATCCCAGCTTGTATCAGGGATGGCATGGCCAGCAGGACTGAGGAGGTTTGTGTGCCGTGTTCAGTTCTCACTATACCAAGGGCATTGTGATGCTGGAATGTGTCCGGAGGATTGCTACCAAGCTCGTGAGGGGTTTAGAGAACAAGTCGTATGGGGACAGGCTTATGGAACTGGGCATGTTTAGTTTGGAGGAGGGGACGCTGAGAGGAGACCTCACTGCCCTCTACCTGAGAGAAGGTTGTAAAGAAGTAGGTGTTGGCCTTTTCTCCCAAGTGAATAATGGCAGGACCAGAGGGAATGGTCTGAAGTTATAGCAGAGGAGGTTTAGATTGGATATTAGGAAGAAATACTTCACTGTGAGAGTGGTGAGGCACTGGGACAGCCTGCCCGGGGAGGTGGTTGAGCCACCAGCACTGGGGTGTTTAAGAAATGTGCAGACAGGGTGCTTCAGGACCTGCTCTAGTGGCAGAGGTCGTAGTGGGGTTATTTTGTGTTTTATCTGGTTCAGTGTGTTTGCTGCTAGTGTTTAATCAGGGATTTGGATTTGTTGTTGCTGTGTGCATGGTTAACTCGATGATCTGGGAGGTCCTTTCCAACCATAAATATTCTGTGGTTCTGTGGCAGCTTCTGCATGCCGTGTGACATATGACTGTACACCAGAAGCATGACTACATTGCTCGCAATGTTGTCCTGCAGAGCTCTTCTAAAAGTCCCAGCTATCTCTTCCAAAGATGTAAAGGTGGGTTACAGAACGGCGGGTTGGTAGAAGGCAGTTTTCTTCTACTCTGCCAATAATGAGTAAAACACAAAAGCTGTGAAAAAGAATGTGGCTGAGTCCCAGAACCCACCACTCAGCAGGGCTTCCAGGCTTGGGGTGGACAGCTGGCAGGGGTCAGAGGCTCTGTGATCTCAGGGTCATTCTGCAGACATGGATTTGAGGATGCAGGATGTTAACAGTGTGTAGGGGGGATGCTATGATGCTCCTGTAAGTGCATCCTCTGCTGGAACTAGAGGCAGAATGAAAGAGCTCTCTCAGGCTCCTAAGCACAGAGCACTCGCACCATGTAAGCTGTGAATGTATTTGTCTGTGCAGTTCATAGAACCAGGATTGTGAAAGAGGGTGGAAGAGTTCCAAGGATGAATAATTAGAAAACTTCAGGCACATGCTATTCAACAGGAAACTCAAAGTCTGCACCCTGAACAGCCTGTGGGAGGAAGAGACTAGAAGTATGAGTTTTCAGCTAGGAGTATAGAAAAACATGTTCAAAGGTCAACTTAAAAAGAGAAGAGAACTGAACACAGCATGAAAACCATTCTGCTTCACTCTTTTCTTTATTGGGGTCTCCTGTGAGCAAAGCCCATGCATGTAGGCTCTAGGGGATGTCTGGGCATCATAGAGCAGTAAGGGCTGCTTTTTGCTGCGTGATACACTAATGTTTTCAGAAGGAAACCTTGAATCTTTGACTAAAGTAAGAAGGGATCACACTGAAAGTACTTCAGATACGAAGGAAATGTGATTGAGTGTCGCCGTGTGGAATTCTCTGCTAATTTTCAATGGGGCTTTTGATTTGGCGTTTGGTGAGTTCTCAGTTCACCCCGATTCACAGGCGTGGGGGCAGAGATGTGAGAACTGAAGTGACTGTACACTCTGTACTTCCACTGAGATTACTGTTTTCTTCCAAATGCCAGAAGGCTGCTTGACTAGCCATCCTTCAGAGCCAGACTCTCCCTCAAAAGGAGTCTAGTCACCACCTTGAGATATTTTTACCCTTTAGCAAGGAAACTCCTAAAGCAGCTTGAAAGGCAGTGTCACAGGAAATGGAAGAAATGGGGCAGATTTTTTTAAGGTGCTCTGATATGTAGTTTCCCTGCAAGTTCTTCTTG
The DNA here is from genome assembly GCA_013397515.1 of Upupa epops. Lineage (NCBI taxonomy): Eukaryota > Metazoa > Chordata > Aves > Bucerotiformes > Upupidae > Upupa > Upupa epops. The sequence continues at coordinate 28,763 of VZRI01002663.1, forward strand.
GTTTGTATGTAAATTTACAGGTCAGTGTGTAAACTTGCTGTTATAACCTGTTCTATGTTATATAAGCTCCTGTTAAAAATGACATCTAATTAGAAAGAGGCAGTTTACTTAGCAATGTTCAAAACAACTGAGGGACTGGAACTTAGAGCCTTGGAAAGGCACAGGAATAGTTCTGGTAATGGAAAAATGGCAGTTCTGGCTCAACCTGAAAAGATTCACACAGTGTAGTTAATAAGCTAGTGTACTGAAACAAAAACAAAACAGAAGGGTTCGTGATCTCTTCTTCTTTTGCATAAGGCAACCCTCAAAACTATGTCAGGAAAAACCCAACGAAACACCTGAGGAATTCACCCCACGCAAAACTTCCAGCCAGAGAACTGAGGTACCACTCTCTTGCTCTCTGTTCATGACATTCTCAGGGCAAGCAGGCTGCCATGTTTGGTGCTCAGTGACATGTGTCTGCTCCAAAAACCAGACCAGAAGTGAGGGAAGAAGGAGGACGCAGAAACCCCAGACATTTTTTGTAGAACCACAGAAACGTGGAATGCAATTTGCAGGCCAAACATCTCACAAGATGTCGAACTACCATTCCAACTACACAAGATGTCGACAAACCATTTCCCTCGGCAGGCTACTCCAAGGCTGGATGTGTTTCTCAGTTGGCAGCCTTGGGTCCATGCCAATGCCTTGAGACTCCAAAGCCATCTCAAGACACTTCAGAGCAATTTTAGCTGCTCATAATTCCATGCAGTCATAAAGCAAAACTGACAGTTTCCAGCTTCTAAGGGATTTGCAGTTTTTCTAAGTTAGGCATGGGTTAATACACTCCAGGGCATGACAGAGAGGAAAAGGATAAGATAAGGAAGAAGAAGCCTGCAGAACGGATGGGATAATGACGGACACGTCGGGCAATGGTTCAAGTTTTAGCCAAACCAAGCTGAGCACTGGCAATGTTGCTGCATGGTTTAAGTAGTGGCCATTACAGCCTAGACAAAATCAGTCGCTGTTGAACAGCTGGATTTTATATCACATAAACGTGATCTCACTGAATGACTCAAAATTGTTGTCTAACGTGGTTAGCTGTAGTTCTGGAGGAAAATTCTAGATTAAAATGACCATCATATTTTATGTTTTAATTAATGAGCTTTGACCTTTGTTCATTAGTAGACAAAGAGCTTTTGAACATTTTTAGCAAACTTTTGCTCTCCTTCTGGGTTCAAACTCAGTGATGTCACCCTTCACAGATATTTCTGGTAAAATTAAGGTCAGAAAGCGTTTGTATTTGAAGTAGGCTCCGCTGTTTATTCAAGATTGACCTACTTGAACAATGAACCTATTCCGTAATACGAAAGACTTGGCAGTGTTTCACCTGATGAAAACGCAGTCTGTTATTTGTAGTAAAGACTTTATGAAGTGAGAACTCACGCAAAACACTGACTTGCTCAGCACGGTAAGGAAAATCTCATAACAAGCCATCTTTATAAAAAGCACCAACAAGCACCAAAGAGGGCACAGCCATGTCATTAAAAAGGGTAAAATACTGCTTCTATTTAGGACAGTGATTTATGAAAGCTTATCTGCTGGTAGTAAATCAGGTGTATTTCCACGGCTAATTGGGCCAACCACAAAGGTACATGTTCATTTCCTCTGCAAGCGTGTCTTTTGGTGGCTTCTCAGAAAGCTGCAGCTTGTTTACTTCACAGTAAACTTTGAAACACTGCAGATCATTAATACTGCTTCTGTTGTGTTTTTCTCCTCTTTACCTAAGTTGATTCCCCTTTTTATAACCTTAAAATTCCTAATTCTTTGATGTGTGCAGCTGCTACTTTCCATGAAAGGGTTTTTTTACACACATGTCTTTTTCTGTAACTTCTTTAGATAGTTCTGATTTCTGTCTATTCTTATTTCTCTTGGATGCTTTATTTTGCCTCTTTGACAAAGCTATGTGCAAATGGCATTTATCCACTCATACCCTCAGTTTGTTAGTAGTTCTCAGGGGGTGTCAGGAAGACAGAGCCAGGCTCTTCCCAGTGTGCTATCTGGTGCTAGGACAAGGGGCACTGGGTGCCAGCTGGAACAGAGAAGGTTCCCTCTCAATCTCAGCAGGACCTTCTTCCCAGGGAGAGTCCCGGAGCACTGGCACAGGCTGCCCAGGGGGGCTGTGGAGTCTCCTTCTCTGCAGACGTTCCAGACCTGCTCCTGGCTGTGTTCCTGTGCCACTGGGTCTAGGGGATCCTGCTGTGGCAGGGGGATCGGACTGGATGATCTTTTGAGGTCCCTTCCCAACCCTTATGATTCTTTCTTACATCAGGTTTGTCTTCCCATTTTCCTTCTCTAACTTGTTTAATCTAGCCATGAGAAATTAGGAGCTTTGAGACTAAAATACTATACCATTCAATGTTGGGAACCCATTTATGAAGCACGCTTGGAAATACGGTGAGAGGATGTCAGGTGTTAAACGCCGGATCCTGCTTTTATAGAAAACAGTAAATTCTCCACGCTGGTGTTCGGGAGAGTCTTTGGAGGTTTAGCAACCTGCAGCGCTAAGATTGCAGCTTGTGCTCCCTTGTTTCGTGGCAGTTAGTGCTGAGTAGACAAGAAGTCTGCAGGGCAATGGGACCCTTCAGTCTGGGCAGAAAATGCCCTGTATTTACTACCCCAGGAAACTGGGCTCTACTGCTGACTGACAGAGGGAAACTTGTTTCTCTCTTTGGCTGTCCCCGTCCGTCCTGCAGCTACTAAATGGGCAGCAGAGAGTGCGACTGGAGGATAAAAGGACATGGTGCATCTCAGGGAAGAGGTTGAAGGATGTGGCTGGGGAATAGGAGAAATGTGGCAGGCTGCACAGGAAGCATACGACTGAGAAGTGGACGGACTTTCACAGAAGTTATATTAGAAGCTAGTGGTTCAAACTGGTAAGCAGTTCAAACTGGTAAGCAGTTTGAAGGAATAACGGAAAGTAGATAAGGTGGGGAGAAAAGAGAACGTGGGGAAGAGAAGGTTTTGAAAGAGATGGAGGTTGTCTACACAGGGACACTGGCATTAGCCACTGTTATAGGAAAAGATGGATGGAGTTTGAGCAGAGGCAGGTATACAGAGAACGGGCTTGTCAGATGATGGGTAGGGAATGGTTTGGTCAGACAGCCGTTAGACAATGGGTTGGTCTGAACATGGTCAGTGGTTTCATCAGACAGCACTCGATAACGGTTCTAAAATGGCTTGGTCAGACAACTGTCAGACAGTGGCTGCATAATGGTGTGGTGAGACAATGGTCAAGCCATGGTTAGAAAATGTTTTCATTAGACAAGGTAAGTAAAAAATTTGGTTAGCCAATGGTCAAAGCATGGATAGAGAATTGTTAGATAGTAGATTGGTCAGACAAGCATCAGGAATGGTTAGGCAATAGTTTGAGTAAACAATGGTCAAAGGTTAGACAGTGGGTAGGTTATAAAACGGTCAGACAATGGTTAGAGGATGGTTTTGACAGACAGTGATCAGATAATGGTTAGCAGGAGTTTGTTCAGCTATCTTTAGATTGTTTCTCTAAAGATGTGGTCTAACCATCGTGGCTCCTTTCCAGTACACTAGTTCCATTCTTTTGATCAGCTAGCCTAGGTTTCTGGGTACATTATTGTACCTTATTGTCCAAGTCCATGAGAACCATGTCGAGACCGTTCCGATTAACTCTTACACTCAGTTACCGTGTTTCAGGGCCTGCTGTCACCGTGTGAGTCCTGTTTGGGCTCTCTCTCAGCAATTTAAAGAATATCCTTGCGTACGTTTCCTCAGGCCACTCCGTTACTCCACCTTGCTTTTTGCTTTTGATCATGCAGTTTTAATGGCATTCTAGCAAGACATGGGATAATTTTGTTGTAGACATGCAGCTATTTCACCGTTTATCCAGATTTTATTGTGTGCTGCCTCTTAGTGGCCAAGAGAGAAGGCTAAATCTAGGATTCCTTTGCTTGCAGTACAAGGTTCCTTTCAGCACGATGCCCTTCACTGTACAGCACTGGAGAGCAATTTCTGATTGCACATTACACAGAGCACATGGCAAAAGCAGAACGCAGAGAGCTGCTCCACGATACCAACAGATGCACCACAGTGATCACAGATCAGGATATTTTAAACTCAGAAAAGCTACAGTTAAGGGAAAAATTGCTGCATCCATCTTACAGACCTCACTGCAAGTTAATGAGTCATTTCAATTGCACTTCTGCTGACTCCAAGAGCTCTAACCCACAAAGCAGGATAAGATCTTGAGGTGGCTGTGTGTCAAGCAGAGATAGCAAGTTGAGAAACTTGATTTTCATTTCAGTGACTCACCTACTGGTTACGGAAGCCATTGCTTGCTTTAGCTCTCATATGTATCCTGAATGCCAACTTATGTCTCCACTTCCAGGAAGTCCTAAAATGACCAGTAACAGCTTGGAAACCATTCCAGGATCTGCCCTGAGAGCTGCTTCAGTCCAGACTAGATCTGTTGAGGTAATGCCACTAATGCAAACACTGCTGCTTTACTTAATAGTTATTCAGTAAATCCAAAAAAGCATGAGTTTGGAACACGTGAGTAATGCTGGCAACAAACAAAGCTTCTGCATGACGGAGGCAAAATTGGAGCAAAACCCAACAGCTGTCAGCACGGCTCTCAGGAGGCATGGAAAAGGGTCACAGAGAAGACAGAAGAGAAGCATCCTGTAAGTAAATACACAAAGACTGTGAGTAGACAGGAAGAGAAACACTCTCAGCTTGTTTCCTGGTTAAGGGCAGTGGTGGCAGTCGGACAACTGTAGAGACCTCCTCCACGTAAGCTGCAGTGGCACATGGAAACCTGTAGAACTGAGAACTGCTGAAAGATATTCTAGGGGTTTCAAAAGACAAATTAAACATGTATTTTTATTCTAAATAAGAACTTTTTCTATTCTAATTGCCTAAGCTGTCTTTTGAGCTAACTGGTATGTTCAGAATTTGTACTGGATTAGAAGGTGGATTTCAGATCAGTTCGTTTATTCAGTAAAAATCTGCCTTGAGTGAAGATTGATCTACCTGATCAAACAGGATCTCTGGACGTGCCATTGAGCAAGCTCAGTGTCACAGGTCACAGCCATGTGCACAAAATAGGTCTGACATGCCTTTGAAATAACACTAGAAGCACTCTTAAGGGTCTGTGCCCTTACGTTTCTGTTGGTACTCTGTACTCCCCAAGAGAAAAGTAGCTTTGTCTAGGAGGGTGGTAAGGGAGGGGTCTAGCACCTGTTCAGTTTTGACTTGGACTTTAGACTTGGATGAACAGAGAGCTGACCACCTCCAGAATCAAGGTTTTCTGGAACAATGATCTTGGTGGCCACAAACTCTGCTGTTATGCTAAAACAGGTGTGCTCAGACTGTAGGAGACTCACAACTGGCTTGTGTTTTCAGAGATCTACAGCTTTGGCACTGCAGCAAGCTGTAGCAAGATTTAATCCGGTATAAATAGATTCTGTGGCATAAATGTGTGTTTCCTGATTTGTCTCCACATTAACCTATACGGACCTGCAATCCAAAGAACCTTGGAGAGAGCTTCCATGTAATTACCAGGCTGCCTTTGAATTCACTAGCACGATAGACATCTTGTGTCCCAGAAGGCAAACTGGGTCCTGGGCTGCATCAGAAGTGTGGCCAGAGAGATGATTCTCCCCCTCCACTCTGGAGCCCTGATTACAAGAAGGCTGTGGATGTGCTGGAGCGAGTCCAGAGGAGGGCCACGGGGATGATCAGAGGGCTGGAGCACCTCTCTTGTGGGGCCAGACTGAGAGAGTTGGGGCTGTTCAGTCTGGAGAACAGGAGGCTCCATGGTGACCTTGGTGTGGCCTCCAGTATCTGAAGGGGGCTACAAAAAAGCTGGTGAGGGGCTTTTTAGGATCTCAGGGAGCAACAGGACTAGGGGGAATGGAGCAGAGCTGGAGATGGGGAGATTTAGACTTGATATGAGGAGGAAATTCTTCACCGTGAGAGTGGGGAGACCCTGGAATTGGGTTGCCTAGGGAGGTGGTTGGGGCCCCGTCCCTGGAGGTGTTTGAGGACGGGCTGGATGAGGCTGTGGCCAGCCTGCTCTAGGGTGGGGTGTCCCTGCCCATGGCAGGGGGTTGGAACTGGATGATCCTGGGGTCCCTTCCAACCCTGACCATTTCTATAACTTCTTCCCAGTGAGGGTGACAGGGCACTGGAGGGAGCTGTGTGGGGGGTTTGGGGGTCTCCTTCTCTAGAGATGTTTGAAACCTGCCTGGACTTGGGTGATCCTGCTGTGGCAGGGGAATTGGACTGGATGATCATTCCAGGTCACTTCCAATCCACAATGTTCTGTGACTTGGTCTGGGTGTCCTGCTGTGGCAGGGGGATTGGACTGGATGACCTTCTGAGGTTCCTTCCGATCCCTGACGATTCTATAATTCTATGATCACTTCCAATACCAGCGATCAAGCATCAGGATTTCAGAGCCTGCAGCAACCTGGCTTTGGCCCAGAGGTTTGAGCCTCAGAGCCCTGCAGCTGAACGCAAGTACAAAGTTTTCCCAGTTGTGTGTGAACTCATAGCCTAGGCAGATGGACACAGTTGACTGTGTAACCGAGGTAACAGGCTGGGTTGTAAAACTCTCTGAGGAAAAGAGCTCTACAGTGGAATAAGAACAAAAATTTGCAAAATCACTCCTCTCTGAAGTGCAGGAAGCATTACTAGATGTTTCATGATTCGTTCATCCACAACGCACTTAGAAACCTCTAGGAAACATCGCTTGCTCTGAGAAAAATGCATACTTAGCTCCTGAATCACAACCTGAAACCCGCCTGGACTTGGTCTGGGTGATCCTGCTGTGCCAGGGGGACTGGACTGGATGGTCTTTCCAGGTCCCTTCTGATCCCTGGTGACTCTATGAATTTGGCAGTGCTGACACGTGAGTGCATCCCTGTAGAAGTGTACCTTTGTTTTGGAGTGACTTGTTTCTCTACAATGAGTTTCAGAGAGTACTTTTAAAGTAAACCCCTGAAGTATGGTCATGACAGATACGAGAGATCAGAATTACGGAAACAGTGATGTGTGCTAGAGTCCACGAACACCGTTTTATCTTCAGCATTTACCGACTATTATACACATGCTGTCCTTCCTTGAGACTGATGGGCTTAGGGCACGCTCCCTCATCTCTTGCTACACGGTGATGAACTCTCCTGGTCATTGCTAGCTACGGGGAGATGTTTCTTTATCTGAGTCCTCCTTATGTCACCAACTTCCAACTTTGCGCAGTTTCATTGGAAGCATTGCTGTTATCCTTTGGATAGTGGGGGGAAAAGTGAACAGCACACTCTATGTTTGTTCATAAGGTTGCGATGGCCTGTGAAATTCCCTTGATTAGCCAGTCACCTTACCACTGCCCTTGGCTCAGAAATCAGTAGAGGCAAATGCAGACAGAAGCATTTTGCACAATTAGACGTGAGAGCTTGCACACGACAGGAATGGAAATGTACTCATCCAGCTCGTAATGTATTTTTCCTCCTTGGTATCCTTGGGTAAGCTGGTAAACATCTAACAAATGTCTTCTCTGAGTTCCGTGGCTCAGGCCAGCTCTTTGCCCTAGTACTGTCACCATGGAAAGCAGTCAGTACAAGAACCCCTTCTTTCCTCTAATCAGAGGAATTAATAATTAATTAAAGCAGGTTTAATTATTTTTATTAATTATTATTAAATTAATAATTAATAAACCTAAGAGGGAAGCAAACTAGAGCTTCTCCCCAGAAAGGCCTGAGTTTCTCACCTGGCAGAGTAACAGTTCTGCAAGTCTGGAATAGAGAATCTCCGCTACCGTGTCGTAATGTAAAACATGCCATCCCACACTTTCCAAACCTTAACCAAGTTGACAGTCCCCAGATGGAGCTTCTTTGTGCTTTACATTATTAGAACTCATATTAAAATTTATTATGTACTTCAACTGGAATGTGAATAAAGTTAGTGCCTGTGAATCTGGCACTAAAGCGGAGGTGGGAGTGAGCAACCCTACAGTTATGTCTTGGAGGAGTGGCTGTAAATAAGCTCATGGGAACTAAAGTGAAGGTGGTCAAGGCAAACTCAGGGAGGAGAAGGCACTAAATATAAAACTGACTAAGGACACAATTCCTGATAAACTCCCTGACTGGAAACATTGGCATTTCTATGCTTGAATATGTTTAACTTCACCATCAAACTAATAAAAATAAGAGCTGCTACCCAGACTTGAAAGAATAAGCGACTGGTTGAACTGCAGAGTGATCTCCTGGGCTATCCCTGGGTGGGACAGCTGAGCAAACCTCATAAAAATTGCACATTGCATGGCGGAAAGCTAACAGCTCTGCTCCAAATAGAGAAGTTGAGCAATCTGAGGTGATGGAATACCAGCATGGTGTTTATCATGTCTTTCCTGGTAAATACCTGACACAAGTGGAAGTCCCTGCATTTATCTCACAAGCAGAGTGCTGGAACCATAGAATCATCAGGGATCGGAAGGGACCTCAAAAGATCATCCAGTCCAATCCCCCTGCCACAGCAGGATCACCCAGACCAAGTCTCCAGAGCAGGTACAGTAACACCCACCATGTTGGGATGTACTCGTGGAATGTGGCTATTTGAACGCACAGAAGGTGTTGGCTTCCACCAGGCTGCCAAACGGGCAGTAGCCCTGCTCTGCGGGAAAACCAGTTAGGGGGCTTCCACGCCTTCCAGCACCAGCCTGGTCAGCACCGGGCACCACCGCCCCGGGCGGCCAGAGGGTACACGGATGTCCACACTGCACCGGGGCCAACGCAGCCATCCCAGGAGCTCACAGACCAACGGGGACCTAAACCCAGAGGTGGCAACTGAAGCAAGAGCAAGGGCTGAAGCCAGAGATACCGGGCGCAGCTCCAGGTTGGGAGCGACGTGGGCAAAGGCGACCACGCAGAAGACCCCACGAAGGCCAGATGACCTGCGCCACCTGCCAGGGGCTCGCCGGCCCCCATAACCGTCCAGCCCGCC
>VZRI01002663.1:38154-67424 GCA_013397515.1 Upupa epops
GGTTTGGGCTGGGGTTGGGGTTTGGTTCTGCTTCCACGTGCCCGGCGCTACGCTTTGTCAAGCGCTTGTAAGCGGAAGCTGCTGGATGGAGCTCGTAATAAATCTTCTGGAGCCGGTAAAACACTGCAGCAGCGGGTGGTTGCATCACCGCCAGCGTTTTTAGCTGTTCGTGTGACGACGAAAGCGGGGCTTGGGGTGGCCGAGGTGCCTGCAGCCACACTGGCGAGCAGCCGCTTTGCCCGTCGCGAAGCGGGAATGGTCCCGGCCGTAGAGGGCTCTTGCAGCAGCTGGGAGCCGCAAAGCGCTGAGAGGGAGCTGGCTGCTTAGAGCCTCTGAGGTCGGTCAGAGTTCTGTGTGTTTCCAGCAGTTTGCAGAGTTGTTGTTAGGGTCTCGGGTAAGATCCTGGAAGGTCTTGTTTTTCCTCTTTAATCCTGCTTGTTTGACTCGGGCTGTGTGTATTCACTTGTGGGTTTACAAACAACCGGTTGTAGTTGCCAGACCGGAGATGTTTGCTTTTCGGTGTAGACTGAATTCAGAGTACTCTGAAAATCGAGAAATTGGTATGAAACTTGCTCAAAAATTCTTTTATAACACAGAATCCTAATTCAAGTATTTAAAATTAATCCTTAAATAAGACTTTTTTAAAAAAACCCTGTATTATCCATTCCTTACCCACCAAGAGTAGTATTTTGCATCCCTGGTTTTGGGATGCATGTGATTTTATCAGATCTTCTAATCCTTTTAAATGCTTCTTGACTGTACTTTGAAGATGTTGGTAGAAAACTAGCAATTTAAGCTGGGCTTAAATAAGAACTATTTCCTGTTAAAGTCTATGTTACTTTATACTGACAAGTATAAGAAGCTGAAATCACGTTAAAGGACATCTTCAAAGTGCTAACTGCAAACTGAGCTCCTTCAACGTCCTGCCTTGAAAAGGTACGGCTTCCAATTGATGTGAATAGTGGTTAGGGTGAATCTTTCAAGCTGGTTTAGGGCATGTCGTTGTTTTCAGTCTGACCTGAGGTGGACATGGGTGCCTAGGGAATCGAGTGGTGGTGGCCAGTTATGTAGAGCTACAGATACCCCTTTTTTTGTCTCCATCATCCTCTGTTTTGGTGAAAGCTGAGTTAGTACCTGTAACAAGACTGCTCAGATTCAGATTTAGACTGGTTAATACCGTATTTCAAAGTTGAACTGGCATGTAGCCTATAATGATTTAATTATTGCAGGATTCTTTGTGAATTCGTTGGTTTCAGTGACTTCATTTTAATGTAGCTTCAACAGAATGTTTTGCATAAGGGGTTTTCCTTAAAGCTATGTTTCTTTTCTGTAGTCTTGCAACTTACAGAATTCTCTAGAAGGGAGGCATTTAAGGACTAAAGCTTCTGGTCATCAAGTCAGTGTCAGAATACCACAGTGCATGCCTGACCCACTTCTAGAGGTGCTTGTGTTTAGTTTCTTATGACTCAGCACTCGCAGAGCCCCCTGTAAAATGCTCAGCTGCACTCTGTTTACATTTTGCTCATGTCAGACAGGACAGTTGTGACATCAGGAAGGGGCAGACTGAGAACAAAGTGTAGGCTGTTAGAAATTTAATCTTCTTGCTGTTGTGTTTTAATGCCAGTAGGAAGCTTAACAGCTTACAGTCCGCAGGAGTAAGCAAGCACAAGCAGGAACAAGGTGTGAGCTGCATGAATTTTCTTTTGGTGGTTGTACCAAGCGGTTTGCCGTACATGCATTTCGTTCACCACACTGTCCTCCCTCCTGCTTTAATTAAATCTTATTCAGATTATACTTGGAAAGATAATGCTCTTATTTCATATTGGCATGCCACTAAATTGGGGCACTTTACATCTCTATCACAGAATAGTTTAGGTTGGAGGGGACCTTAGAGATCATGGGCAGAGTGATTTGCAGAGATAATGAACCTCAGTTTCTGTGTTCTTCTCTATGGCTAGGGTTCTGCTGGGTGCCCTTGCTGAACTGAATCATGGAATTACAGACAGGTGTGAGTTGCATCCAGTTCCTTATCCGCTGAGTGGTCTGTACGTGCAATTCATGGCTCAGTTTAGAGGTGAGGATGTCATGTCTGACAGAGCCCCCATAGATGGTGATCAGTATTGAAAGCCACTTAAGAACGAAGTGCTGACATGCAATTGAGAGGCTAAGATGCTTTCTATGCTACTGTCTTGAGCAGTTTGTTCATTGCGTTGGCCTTCAGAAGCTCCCGTCATGTCAGTGTGTTACAGATTAGAGACAGAAGATGTGGAAGACAGAGATTCAGTTGTGTGTCTCCTGAAGGACAAGTTTGCTGATTCTGCTCAGGCAGACTTGGGGATCTAGTTTGCCTCTAAACCTGTTCCTAGGACATTTAAAGTTGGCAGTGTGCCTAATGCAAGTAAAAGGGCAAGTTTTGTCAAGACAGAAATGCTGCAAAGAGCAGAATGTCAGTGTCTGAAATTCAGGTCCACATGATTTTCTGCTTTTGTTTCTCCTGTGGTAATTCTAGAAGTATGAAGGAGCAGCAGGAAGAAAAATATTAGGAGAGTAACTTGGAAATCACACCTTTCTGTTTTAGTAGTTTGAACCACAAAGTGGTGTGAGGGTCTGCTTTATTGTTATTGCTTCCCCCCCCTTTATTTCTTAGACTTCAAATACGCTTTTCCTATGAGCCCAGCAAGCTTTGAGCTGAAACAGCTTTCCAAACGAAGTGTTGGTGTCTTCAGTGAAACTGATGTTGTTTTTACGTAAGGGAGGTGGTGGAGCTTTAGTGGTTGTATCCCCAGGTCCTTCATGTTGCTGAAAAATGGGATAGATGGCACTGGGAGGCTGAAGTCCTTAGATGTGTGAACAAACACTTGCTTAGTGAACAGAGTTAGCTGTTTCAGCTTTATGGATTTTTGGGTAGGGCTTCTTTGCATTTTCTGCTTAAGAGGTTTGTGTGTTCTGCTGTGTGGTGACCTGAAACCACGCTGACCAGAACAGAGATACTCCATATACTGTGAGGTACCACCACCACAGCTTCAGACTGCTTCCCTTCTTTCAAGAGTTTCTAAGCTTAATCTCTGCAGTGTTTGAAGGGTGCTTGTGAATTTTGAAATAACAGAACTTTTAAATGAGTTTTAGCTTACAAAATTAGAACGACATTCACTCCTGCTGCTGCAGACCAGGAAAGGGTGCACAATGTCAAGCTTAAGCTGTTGGCTTGTTTAGTTACTCTTATCTGGCCCTAAATTCAAGTAGTGTTTGCTTCCTTTTAGTGGTTAAATGCCTCTTAGACAGTAGCTGCCTGTGTCTGGTTTTGTTGGGTGCCTGACACCTCTGTTACTTTACCTTGTTTTTGACAGAAACTTCATTTTCCAGAAGTCTTTGCCACAATTCATGATCAGTTTTACTGCAGTTTTTTGTCGCTCTCGTTTTACATAGTTATAGTTTCTCTGCTTTAGGGATGCTTTTGCTTTTGCATTCAGCGTGTCTGCAGAAAACGTGGGTTTGCATGCGTGCTGCTGTGCAGGCCATGAGTTTGGTAAAATTTCACTCCTCTTCTGGGCTCTTTGCAGGTAAACTGAAACTCCAGGAGTGGCAGTCAGCTCACTGGCGAGTTGCAGGAAAAACGCGTAAAAGACAGCTAAATAAAGGCTCCGGTATGAGTGCTCTGTCAGATAAAGTGGCTAAAGGAAGTGCCTGCTTGGAGGCTGTTCTACTCAAGCCTTGAACTCCACTGCGTCTCCATCCCTGCTACCTCAACACATCTGCATGTGAAACATTTCAAAAGGAGGAGCTGGCGTGGCTTATTTGCCGTTGAAGTGAACTCCTTTGGGTGCAACAGTAAGTCAAGGCCATGTGTGTTTACAGAAAATAGTCCCTTCTTCCAGCCACTTCCATCTGTACAGGACCTGTGCAACACACTGCATCGTGGGGCACCCAGATTGCTTTAGAGTGAGAGGCAGCAGCATGCGAAATAGGAAATGAAGACAGGTGAGACAGCTAAAAGGCAGATACCCTACGAGGAGATGTCAGGTGGGAAAGGGGTTAAGTGTTTGCCCGCTTGCTGTTAGTAGATTTGGGAAGGACTCTGATGACAGTATGCCAAGAAAAACCAGGCACATCTGAGACGGGAGCAAGACTTTAAGATTTCTGGGATTCATGGAAGCCACCTGTGGGCCATTTGGACAGTGGATGTCACTCCAGTCATCTGTTTGTGGGAGAAAGCTGCAAAGAAGACCTGAGGTGTGAAGTGAAACTGCAATTTTAGAACAGTTGTGTTTTGTGTCTGACCACAGCAATTCATATTAGCTGTGGTTTCCACACACTTGATTGAAGATGACAACTTAATTGCCATTTCACACTAGAGTCGCAGTGTGCTTGGCCTCCTACAAAGAACTGTGAGTTCATCTGAGGCAGTGCTGCCTCATCCGTAGAGCAGCTGTTCAGACCTCATATATCTCCGTGATTGTGTCCTTGTAAACGTGGGAAGAGGAGCATTTTCATCAGGCTTGGTTTCTGAATTTTACAGTGTAGCTTCAATCAGTGTATGCCATGCTAGCGTAACTTGTCTGCAGTAGAGTTTTTTCCTGGGTTTCTTTTGGCTTTACTCTGCTGGCGAAAGAAAATGACCCTTTAGGCAAGAATTATTCCAGTAACATTTGGAAAAACTTCAGTAGAAAGCTGAAAACCAAGCAGCCTTCTGTGGAGGCCACCAGATGCTATAGTTGGTATCAAAGGCTGGGGCTAAATTACCAGAGCTGTTTTTCCCTTCTCAAGATGCCTAATGCTTCCTATGGTTTTGTTTTTAAGGAGTCATGGGGTGTGCAGAGGGCAGTGCAGCTTGAACACTGACCACATTAATGGAAAAAAAACCTGTTTGCTGCAAAAGATGATATCTGCGTTTTTGCTCATTGGTCATCTCATTGTGCTGATACCTCTGTTCAGTGCTGGTAAGTTAAACTTGTTGTTGAAATGGCAATTTGGAAAAGGAGAGCTTGTAAGAGGGCAGTTCTGTGAATGTCTTGGAAAATTTACTGAGATTAAAGAGTGGATTTGGGGATTGGTTTTGCTCCAGCTTACTGAAGGTGTGCTGCATACCTTTTTCGTGGATGAAAATTACCCAGGGGATGCAACAGAGAATTGATATAAACTGCCCCCTGATCTGAACACCTCACGTCTGCCTCCCAGTGCCATAAAATGGAAAGGAAACAGTTGCCAGGAGACAGCAAATTCTCAAGCCCTGTAAGGAACAGTAGGAATTTCACTAGTGATAGGATAAAGGGCAGTGGGTGCCAGCTGGAACAGAGGAAGTTCCTTATCAGTATCAGCAGGACCTTCTTCCCAGGGAGGGTGCCAGAGCACTGGAACAGGCTGCCCAGAGGGGTTGTGGAGACGTTCCAGACGTGCTTGGCTGTGTTCCTGTACGACGCAGTCTAGGTGTCCTGCTGTGGCAGGGGGATTGGACTGGATGATCTTTTGAGGTCCCTTCTGATCCCTAAGGATTCTATGAAATACTTTTAAATCTGGCCACATAAATTTAGAATATTGTGGTTTTGATCAGCTGTGAAGAAAGTCCAGAGGAAGTAGCTTCCTTGAGTTAAAGTAAGCTGTTGAATACAATCTTTAATAAACGTGCTGTAGTTCTGTTTGTCAAAGCAGAACTCCTTTACAGTTAATTGGTAATATTTTTAATGGTAGATCTAATTATTCAGTAAAGTGTAGGACTGCAAAAATGAGTGATGTTTGTCTTGCTGTTTGTTGCTGCGTGCTTGCTCGTTTCATAGGAATTCAGTGTTGCCCGTGTATGCAAAAGTTTGGAAGCTTTTACAGTCTGCTTTATGCTAAATGGCCTTCTGTGTTTGTGCTAAACTGACATTCTTCAGGTAGTTCCTGCTTGCAGGTTTGTGGTGGTGTGATTACCTTTTGCAGTGTCTGTCCTTCCTCGGGTATTCTTTTCGCTGAGGTTTAAAAAGCTGCTTGCTAGGCTGCATGGCTGTGGCTTGTCAAATTGTTAGACAGGATTTTTATGATTAGGGTTGTGCGTCTTTGCCTTTGTGTGATGTTCAGAACCATGGCCACAATTTAAAGGGTCTTCTGAAAAAAAAGATGTCAAAAATTGCAAATACAGTGAAGAAATAATACATCATAGTCAAGACTTCCAGTCTAAATGCTGTGCCACTGCACAGTTCCTTTCTGTTCTGACATGTAGGTTCACAGTCTGCTTGGATGAGTTAAGGTCTTGATCTTATTTCATACTGGCTCTAGATTAGCTTGTCCCTGCCCCGTGGTTTGGTGTTATTGTTACTGATTTGCTTTTGGCCCCACAGTCATGGTGTCTGGAGTATGGTGGGGAGCTCTGCACTGCTGCTGTTAGTAACAAGCTTTTCACAGACGGTACCTGTGAATAGGTTCTTGATGGATCTGATAATTATGCAAAAATACTAACACACTCAAATAAAAAGGGTAAGACTGGTGAGTGGTGAAGCCTGTGTTGTCTGCTGAACCCCATTTCTCTTCCTTTAGCCTGGTTTGTACTGAGGTTATTGGAATTGGATGTGTTTGTTGCTAACTGCCTTAATGGAGTTAAGTTGTGGCTTAAGCTTTGTGAAATGCGTTTAGGTTGAGGTACCGTGGTGGCCTTGTGATGTTTTAGTGGTAAATTGCTACAGCGATTTTATTTCCTAATCCTGGGTATTTTGGGATAGATGGTGATGCTTCCAAAACACTGAAGCATACAGTTGCAGGAACTGACAGTTTTGTCTTGGTTTTCCTTCCCAGCAGAAGAATGCATCATTTGCGATTATTTTGTGCATGTCGGAGAGCCTACAGCTGTTAGTTGCCCGCTAATTCCATCGCCACTACTTGAGGCTGACTACAAGCTGATGTGGTACAAAACTGGTAGTACTGCACCGGTAACCACCGAAAGAGACGCTAGGATCCACCAGCGAGAGGGCTTGCTTTGGTTTATTCCTGCAACGCTGGAAGATTCTGGACTGTATGAATGTGCCATAAGGTAAGGAAGGGAGGAAGACGATGACTGGGTTGCTGATGCTTAGAAGTATGGTGATATATTCATGGAACTTGAACGTACACAATGGTGGCTTTTTCTGTAGGGCCCTTGGATTAGTTCAAAGCACTGTCCTGGCTGTGCTTTTTCTCTCTATGTGCTGCCTTTCTGTTTTCTCTCCACTTGTAGCATTGCAAAAAGTGGCTGATCAAGAGGACTGTAGCTTAAAGCGTGGTAACATCAACCGCTTTCTGTGTGTTTGTTGTAGATGAAGTGTAAGATCACAGGAAAAAGTTTTAACTGCATGAGCTTTTCCTGTGTGGAAAGTGCTGTTTGGTACTGGCTGAACAGGATGGTTTCTTCATTGGACACACGGGCCTGGAAGAAGGATCTCAGAGGAGCAAAATCTGCTCACGATACAGTATCACCGTGTGCAGATTTCCTGGAGACCTTAGCGTCTTCTGGCAATCCTTTCAGACGTTTACAAGTTAAAGGCAGAACACCACTCCTCTGGTTTATTTTCAGACATTACTCTATGTTACTGGGCAAAAATTAGAGTGCTCGAGAAGAGCAGAGCAGTGTGCTCTGGAAAGACAGTGACAATAGTGTGTCCCCAGCGTTGCTCAGAGGGTATGAGTACACATTGGAGAAGGAGAAAGAAAGTCTTTTCACCTCTTGGGTACTGCCAAGCTTTTGTCATACTTACAGCTCAGATTTCTGGGCTGGACTCCTCCGCTTTAAAGCGGTCAAATCTTACTTGCAGTCGCTGAAACTCAACGTGTGCTGCATAGGACCTTAATTTTGGGAAGGATTGTCCTTTTCCTTATGGGCTTAGCACGGCACACTAAGAACAGCCAGTGAGGGGGTTTTCAACACGTAGAATTTATTCCACTAGTACGTACGTGTTTGTGCTGGTGTGGTACGCTGCACCACTTATGCTAGAGGGGTATGGGTTGCAAATAGACTAACGGTGCTCAGCAAAACCTTGCATCGCAGGCACAGGCTGCAGAGCTTGGCAGGCAGCAGTATGCAGAAGTTGGAGCCAGGGCTGTCAAAACACGCAGCTCACACAGAATGACAGAGTGGTGGAGGTCGGAAGGGGCTTCTGAGGATCACCTAATCCAAGCCCCCAGCTAGAACAGGCTCACCCAGAGAAGTTGCAAGGGATCACATCCAGGCGGGTTTGGAATGTCTCCAGAGGGGGGGACTCCATCACCTCTTGGGGCAGCCTGTTTCAGTTCTGTTACCCTCAGTGTAAAGAAGTTTTTCCTTATGTTTAGGTGGAACTTTCTGTGTTCTAGTTTTCACCTGTTGTGCCTTGTCCTGTCTTTGGGCACTACTGAGAAGAGTCTGACTTTACCCTCTTGACATCCACTCTTCAGATATTTATAAATACAGATAAGTTCCCTTCTCAACCTTCTCTTCTCCAGGCTAAACAGATCCAGGTCTCGCAGACTTTCCTCCTAAGAGAGGTGTTTCAGTCCCCTGATCATCTTTGTAGCCCTCCTCTGGACTATCTACAGTAGTTCCCTATCTCTCTTTAACTGAGGAGCCTCAGATTGGACACAGTGATTCCAGATGTGCCCTCACTAGGGCAGAGTAAAACTAGAAACTTCTCTCTTAGCATGGCATTGAGAAATAAATCATCGAGCAATGCATTAACAGAGTATTCCTTTACTTCTGGTGTAGGTTTCTGGTTTCTAGTGCCATCTCTTCTCTGTAGAGATAACCGTACCACAGGTTCCTTTTAGCTCTTGGTGCGGTTTCATGTTGATGTTTATCATGTTCAGAAACTCTTGTCTCCTTGTGGCTAAGTGCTTCAGCATGTTTTTACTTTACATGCCCCTCCAGGGAATGCTGAGGTGAAGCTGTCTCTTCCTGTTTGTTTGGCACCAAGGCTGTTCCAGCACAGATGTGTTTTGGGTTACTGCGTACTGTGGGCATTGGCAGGTGTGGTGCTAAAAATGACAAGACTGGTTTGGTGCTGCAGGCTCTGAGAAGTCCTTGCATCACTTCTGGTTCTGCTTACAAAATCAGAACTTACTCCCATCTTTCAATCTGGGTCACTGGTTAAGGAGCTGAGCGTGGTGATTAAGAGCTAGGAAGGCTGTAGCAGGGGTGTTAGAGGCAAGGCTGGTGGAGATGCTCAAGACTCTTCCCATAAACTCCCTGATTTGCTGGAAAAAAGGAACCTTACTGTTAATGACCTGACTTGTCTGCTGTTCTAATTACAGGAGCCTTAACCACTCTATCACAAAAACTGTAAGTTTAACAGTTTTTAAGAACGATAACAGTTTGTGTTTTAATGAAAAAATGAAGTTTGAACAAAAAGTGGTGAGCACAAACACTGGGAAGATTATATGCCCTGACCTAGAACATTTTAAAGATGAAGACAATAATCAGCCTGAAGTATACTGGTACAAGGTATTGTACACGTGTGTTTCAGATGTGTAAGAGACAAAGTAGTGCATTTTAAATGTGTGAAGTAACTGTGAAAAGCAGACTTGGGGAGGGAAGGCTTACGTTACGTACTATTTGAGTAAGAGGTCTATGTGGTTACTCTGTGGGCGAGGCGTCAGATAGCATGGGAGGCATTTTTAAGACAAATAATTGTCTGTCTTTGGACTGCAAGTTTTTTTCAGAGTTGAAAACATGTAATTTGGTTTGTTGATTTGTGAAAATACAGTTTATCCCTTGATTATTTTACGTAGATAGTAAGTTGTAAAACTTGCATGTTATTTTAAGGAGAAGGCTTTGCATAATAATTGTGCAGAATATGAGGCTTGTCGTATCTGTTGATCGTGGAGTGGTGTTTGTAAGCCTCTTCACTTGTGACAAAATGCTTTGTACACTGTGCAAGCTCAGAAACATGCCTTTTGTCTGTGCTAAGGCTACACTTTATAGTCCAAACCTTAATGGGCCTGTACGTGTAAAACAGCCTCTGCCCATCGCCTTTCGAAATGTTGTGATTCTGTGCTGCTTATAAGTCAGGGGAGAGAAGGAGATTTTATACTGTATCTGCATTACCACTGAATCAGTGATACCCCGGTGTCACAGAGCAGTTCTGCAGCAGCTCTCACTCACCTCAGTGAAGCAGGAGTGCAGACAAACCTTCTCAGATGTTCTGCTGGAGGCATAACAGTGTTTATTACACCCGAGATAGATAACTGCCAAGCTACTAAATGCAGGCAGTGAACTGAAACAGCAGTCGAGAACTTTAACACCTCATTGCAGTCTATCCTTTAGAAATGGCAAATGCAGCGAGGTGTCCACCGGCTTCATGTTAGAGGACAGTGATGCTTGGATAGAAACCCATGTTGTCAACTTCAAAAACGCAAATATTTGGCAAGCATTTTAGTACCTTTCATTATCAGGTGGGGGTTGGTCTCTTTTCTCAGGCAACTAGTGATAGGATGAGAGGGCATGGCCTGAAGCTGCACCAGGGTTAGGTTGGATGTTAGGAAGCGTATCCTCATGGGAAGGATGATTAGATACTAGAATGGACTGCCTAAGGGGTGGTGGAGTCCCCGCCCCTGGAGGTCTTTAAGAAAAGACTGGACATGGCACTTGGTGCCATGGCACCAACTGATGTGATGGCAGGTCGTAGGCTGGACTGGATGGTCTTAGAGGTCTTTTCCATCCTCAATAATTCTGTGATTGTTAGTTCCCTTAAATCACAGGTGCTTGTGTTATATTTAGGAATGTGAGCCTGGATTTCTTGAAGAAAAGCGACTTCTTTTGGCAGTGGGTGAAAATGCTATCTTGATTCACAATGTGACTCTGCGAGACCAAGGAAACTACACGTGCCGTATGGTATACACGTACATGGGGAAACAGTATAATGTCTCACGAACCATGAGTGTGGAGGTTAAAGGTGAGTGCTCTGCTGTAGATATTTCTTTGCAGATATAAGCTGTTTGGCATTTTACTTCTCAACTCGGTGAAATTTGAGTCGTGGATCTTCTTTAATTATTTTTTCCTGAATGTAATATTAAAATACAATAATGCATGTTGATTCTTCCTCAGAAGTAATGTTTAATGGTATTATCGACGGGAATCGAGAGAGGAGGAGATAGGAATGAGAATTGGAAGGAAGCAGTGATTATTTGGGTGGGTAGAGTTGGTTTTGCTAAAAGAAATTAAATACATCCAAAGAAAAATAAGAGGAAGCATTTTTGCTGAGGCCATCATAGCAAGTCACCTGCTTGTGTCCCTGTTGGTGAACGTTCACTGGAATCTCAACTGGTGGGAAAGGAGATGTGAGCAAGCGCTATAAATCCTGTAGAGTTGTTAAATCTTCCTCTGGAAAGGCTTGACTTTGGCTACTGGCACGTGGTTGTGCTTTTCTGCACACAGGACTCAGAACAGGCTGTCACGCTCTCCCAGTACCACCAGTCCCTGCTGCCATCGTTGTGATTGCGATGTTGCTGATGACCTGGCCAGTACCAGATAATAGCTCTATCAGAAAAGTTGCGTGAAAGTAGAGTCCATCTTAGCAGGCTAAGTCCAGTTTCTGCCTTTAGGTAGGTAATAATGAGTTGTTAGCAGTGAGCTGCCCAGAATCGTACACTTGCAGCCCAGTTTAACTGTGTACTTGTTTACTCCTTTACTTAATATATTTTCACTTGATCATAGAACCATGGAATCATGGAGGTTGGGGAAAAACCTTTTTAGTCCATCCAATCCAGCCATTAATCTAGCTGTTCCAAGCCCACTGCCAAACCAAGATCCTTATCTACTCAACTTCTAAACTCATCCAGGGATGGTGATTCAGCCACCTCCCTGGGCAGCTTAGTAAAGATGGTCTTCCTGATGTCCAACCTGAACTTCCCCTGGCACAACCTAAGGCCATTTGTTATTGTCCTATCAGTTGTTGGTCTCTTCTCACAAGTAACACCCACCTCTCCACAGCCTGCTTTCAGGTAGTTGTAAACAGGGACAAGGTCTCCCGTGAGCCTCCTTTTCTTCAGACAGAATAGCCCCAGCTCCCTCAGCTGTTCCTCCTTAGGCTTGTTTTAGAGACTTTGCACCAATGCTGTTGCCCTTCTTTGAACCCACTCCAGCACCTCAGAAGTTTTGTACTGAGGTGCCCAAAACTGAACATAGTACTTGAGGTGTGGCCTGACCACTGCTGAGTACAGAGAGACAACTACTTCCCTGTGCCTGCTGGCCGCACTGGTTGTGAGTCAGGATGCCTTTTGGCCACACGAGCACACTGCTGGCTCGTAGTTAGCTGATGGTCAGTCGGTAACCCCAGGACTCCTGCAGCTTTGCAGCCACTCTTTCCTCAGTCTGCAGCACTGTGTTGGGTAGCTGTGACCCAGCACTTGGCAGTGTCAAAGCCTGTACGATTGCCCTTGACACATTGATCCAGCCTGTCCACGCCTCTCTGTAAGGGCCTTTCTGCCATCAAGCAGATCAACACACATTCCCAGCTTGGTGTTTGTAGACTTACTGAGTGTTCACTTGGTCATGTCATCCAGATCACTGATAAAGAATTTCAAGAGCCCCAATACTGAGACCGGGGGAACTAAACTTGTGACTTGTTGCTGGATGGACCTAACGCCATTCACCACCAGTCTTTGGGTCCAGCCAGTTTTTACCCCATCAGAGCACACCCCTGTCCAAGCCATGAGCAGACTGTTTCTTCACAGGATCGCTGTGGGGATGGTGACAAGGTTTTTACTGAAGTCCAGGAAGATAAGGCCCACGTCCTTTCCCTCATCTACTAGGCACCATCACCTTGTCATAGTAGAAAATCAGGTTGGTCAAGCAGGACCTGCTTTTCCTGAACCCATGCTGACTGGACCTCATAACTTTGGGTTTCCTGTAAATGTTGCCTAGTGGCCTCCAAGATTATTTGCTCCATGAGGTCAGGCTCGCAGGTCTGTAATTCCCTGGGTTCTCTTTGCATTCCTTGGTAGATACCAGAGGTTGTTCCTCTTTTCTTTATCCATTACTCTGACAATGATAATGAGTTATTTCTTTAGTTTGTGTTCTCTGGCTTTGTGTTACTTTGATATCAGTGTTTTTTAGAGTCAGCTAAAGCCTCTTGTTAACCTGGAAGCTGAAATAGACTCATTTGGGTAGAGATTCCTACAAGATCTTTTCAATTGTGAATTTGGAACTGGCAGTAAGAATAGTGTGAAACAAGAATAGTTTCCTACAATAGTACACAACAATAAACCAAAGCCACTGTAAAACTGTCAGCTGAGTAACTGTGGAACTCCTTCTTGACTGAGGATTTTCTTCTCCTTTTTTGCCTCTTAGAGCGACCACTGCGGATGAGACCAGAGTTTATTTATCCACATAACAATACAATCGAAGTAGAACTTGGTAAGTAGTGACTGTTTAAGACGTTGGTAACACTCAGTCAAACAAATAAGCTCCTGCTCCATCTGGAGTAACACATGAACCGTTCCACTGACTGCAGCCAGACTGGGAGACAGGCATATGGACTGAGGATGTCCTGAAGACAGAGAACATTATTCCCACAAGTAATTTGCAGGGGGAATAATTGTGCAGCAGAGATTGGAGTCTTCTAAGCAGCAGTATTGGGTGGGATTCGTTTAGTTATGTATTTACTTTTTTGTTTTCTGACCTTTTGTACCACTTCTCAGTGCCTGTCTTGACATATCCTCAATGTCTGTGTAAAGGTGTGTGTAACATGTTAGGATAATTACCAGTTAACCAGTTCAGTAGTTTCCTGTCTCTGGATTTTATTCCCGGTTCTAGGGTCGTGAGCTCCTAGGTGATAGACAATGCGTGGGATATCTGTCTTCATCCATTTCTTAAATACAAGATTCTGGAGATAAGGAGTAACCTCTTCCCAGTGAGGACAGCCATGCAGAAGTTGTGATGTCTCTGTTCTTGAAGGTTTCAAAACCTGAGTGGGTAAAGCTCAGCAGCCTGGGCTGACTTCAGAGCTGGCCCTGCTTTGAGCCAGGTATTAGACTAGAGACCTCCCAAAGTCACTTCTAACCTCAGTTGTTGCGTGAGTCTGGGTCCAAGTACGGGGTGTGCAAGTCGTCTTCTGCACTGCTCAGTGCAGCAGATGGATTTTGGAGCTGCTTGAGCTGTCCTGTCTGTCCACCTGTTTTGCACCAAGGGGAAGTGTTCCAAACGAAGTATTTGATTGGAAAGGACATGAACTGATTTTGGGGAAGTGTGGTTGGCTGCTAGAATTTCCCAGTGGAGAATCTGGACTGTCCTGTACGTTTTTGAGGAAGGGGTGCTACCAGTGAGACCATTAGAGAAGCGCTGAGGAGAGGACGTGTTGGGGCTTTGGTGCCGTCTGGAAGCTGAGGCCAGAGCGTTGTGGACTAGTTTGATGTAGTTTGTACGTCACGCCTGTGTCACATGGGACTACCATGAGCTAGATGTCAGGTGTTAGGGTTACTGGGTTGGGTTTAGGTTGGACTGGATGATCTTTAAGGTCTTTTCCAGCCTCATCATGACTGTGATACTGTGATACCATCAGTGCTGCTGCTGCTTTTGCTGACATGGAGCTCGTAAATGCCATGTGCATCAAGTACTCTTCTCTCATCCTGAGGCCACGTGCTGCTTTCCACATGTGAAGCATTTTGTCTGGCCCAGGTTCTAAGTCTCTGTGTTTAAAGTGACGTAAACAACGCTGAAGCACTTGTGGGGTTTTGCTTTTGTTTGCTGTTGGGTTGGGGTGTTTTTTTCCCCATTTGTTTTGGGTTTTAAAAATTGAATTTTTATTTTCCCTTTGACTTCAGTAGCTTGCAAAGATTTTTATTCTGAAGTTGCCAGGTTCTGGTGAGAGCCAGTAGATTCTGACTGGAATCGTGAATGGCCATCAGTAGAAATTATGTTTCCTCTGAAGTCTAGAAAGCTTTGTTTTAAGCAGTGAGAATACTCAGGGTGCGATACAAACAGTGTTACTTCCGAGACTTACAGGGACATTAAAGACAGATCGTTACTGAATCCTGTTGGAGATGCTCTGAAATGGCTCAGCAGTCTCTTACTTTCTGGTAATTTTTGTCTTCAACTGTAATGACATCTGTAATGTCAAGATAATGACATTCCTGGAAAGCTGTATTTGTGCCCTTCCTCTAATAGGGAGAGTTGTACACCAGGTCGTAGACTGGAATAGGGAGGCACTAATTCTTCACGTAACACCACCCTAACTGATGTTTGCGTGTGAAAATTTCCTTTTCCTTTGACACCAGAATGTGGAAGGAGTTGAGTAACGGTACGGCGGAGCGTCGCTGTGCTGCACCTCCCAGCCGTCAAAACACCGTGCAAGTGTGGCTCCAGTTGTGACTGGCGGTTGGGTATCGCTTGTCACTTGGTTCAGGAAAGTTCTTAACCACACAGCTCGGGAGCTTTAGAAGGCTCTTCAATTTGCTGAAGACACCCTCTAGGATTTTCTGAACCTTTGACGGTGCTTGCTGAGAAAAAGAAGATTTGGGCTATTAGGAGTCCGGGGGCTTCCTGTGACTGCCAGCTGATGCCCAGATGGGTCGTGGGGCAGCTTGTTTAGGCTGCTGCTTTAGAGTACCATTTTGTCCACGTTGTGGCTTGGACGCTGCGGTAATTTAAAGTTGCTGAGGTACTGTTGGGTCCCTTAGAGCAGCTAGGATGAAGGAGCCCTGCCTGCCTTGCAGATGTAGGAAAGCAGTTGCGTGTGAGACTAAAAGGAGGCAAAACTCTCTACGTGCCAAATGGTTGTATTGTGGCTGCAGAGTAACTGACAGTGAGTCCTCACTGCAGAGGGACCCTCTGAAGGAAGGTGATGGGGTCTTTTTCCTTTTCAGTTGAAAGTACCAGACTCAGTCTGGTACCTTTGCTGGGATGCTGGGAAAAAATCCCAATGCCTGGCTGTGGGTCTGAATCTGGAAACACCTGTGTGTGTTCCTTCTGAATGAAAAATGGCAGAAGAAGGTCGTGTAAAAGGTTACCAGTACATCTGTGAATGTGAGAAAACGGAGGGCACAGGGCCCTCGAGGTGCTTTCCTTTCAAAGAACTGTGCAATCCACTAAACTACATCCTTAAAACATTTGCTACTGCGATACAAGGGCGAGAAAAGAAATGGGGAAGGATCTGCGATTCCTGTCTTGTTCAAGTAACTGCTTTGCATGTGAGCTAAAAGTTTATTCATGCTTTTGGTAGAGACTATCCTCGAAACACTGAGGTCTTTACATAGGTGAACTGAGAGCCCACCTTCTGCTGTCAAATCCTAACTTCCGTGGGTAATGCAGAAGGGAAGAACACCAGGAAGGCTGCTAATCTTCCTGTAGCTGGAGCTCTCGGAGGTACACGGGCAATAAATACCTTCTGCAACTTAGCCTGCTTTCTTAATCCTGAGGCGTTCTGTAAGATCTCAGTTCTTGGTGGCAGAGGAGCTGAGTGGCAGGTGAGCTTACTCTGCGAGCAGACTGAGAGTGTGCAGAAACCATCCCAGTGGCCAGTACTGGCCAAAAGACTGATCTGGAGTAAAGATGTGTTACTATAGTAAAACTGAGATGCAGCTCCAGGGTGTAGTTATGTACGCATGGTTATCTGCATGTGAGCTAGGGTGCTTAATTCGTGCTGTTAGCATTGGACCTCAACCCATCTGCTTGTGCAGATGTCCAGTGCTGTTGTGTGTGGCCTGACTACTCTAGCAGTGCAGGTTTCTTGGAGATCTGCACCCCTATTTGCCATCTTCATACAGATGCTTTGGTTAATAGAATGGTTTAGATTGGAAGGGACATTAAAGAGATCTATTTCTACCCCCTGCTATGGGCAAGGACACCTCTCGCTAGGTTGCTCAAAACCTCATCCAGCCTGGCCTTGAACACTTCCACGCAAGGGAGATCCACAGCTTTTTTGGGCAACCTCTTCAAGTGCATTACCATTTTCATAGTGGGGAATTTCTTCCCGAGAACTAAACCTACCCTCTTCTAGTTTGAAACCATTACCTCTTGCCATGTCACTAAAAGCCCTTGTAAAAAGTCCCTCTCCAGCTTTTCTGTAGGCCCAAGATGCTGGGAACACCCTGTTGTGTGTATGTTATGACCTCTGGAGAGCGTCAGTGGGGTCTGGAAGGCCATGCAGTTGGTAGAGCCCAGGTGCCTAATGTGGGTTAATGTCAGCAGAGCCGAACTCTTCCTGTTAGCATAGACATCTGGCTTACGTGTAGACATGAGCATGTAGACACCTACACTTAGGGTGGACTATCCAGATTGGAGACACTCGAATGTGGTTATAACTGGATGACTTTTAAGGACTCTTTGTAAGGTAAGTGGGGGTTTTTTATGTCCTTCCTTTTCCCAGCCATTCCTAAATTGATTGATTGATTAATACCTTGGTTACAAGACCTTCAATTGCTGTTTGGAACTGTGTTTTTTTGTAGGCTCTCATGTCGTTATGGAGTGTAATGTGTCAAGTGGCATAAGTAGCTTGATTCCGTTCTGGGAAGTTAATGATGGTGATGTTGATTATTTTGATAGCACCTACAGGGAGCACTTCTATGAGTGAGTATCCTTATATATTCTTATCCTTGAGCTGTAAGTGCATTTGTAGGTGAAGTGATTTGCAGTGAATTCGTGATAAAGCTAACTAGTAATCGTTGAAAATCTCACCAGAAGTCCACATCAGGTGCTCTTCAAAGCCCAGCAGTAAGATTATAGAGAACAGCCATTCTGTTACAAACACTGATGTGTCTGACACAAAGGTAACGAAGCAATGGCTTTTGTAAAGCTGTCATGAAAAATACGGTTTTGTGAGGCTTCCTTATGCAGTCCTTTTTGTTAATAGGTTGAGTAAAGCTTGCTCTCTGTCTTTAATATAGTTCTTTATGATTAATATTGTTCCAGAACATTACCCAACATACTTCTTTTTGTGAGGTGCATTCCTATCTGCTTACGGCCAACTGCCTAATCCTCAGGAACACAAAGCAGGAGCTCTTTTTGCAGGACATGTAGAGGTGGTCTGTTTTTCTTAACGTTCAGGAAAAAGAATCGTTTAAGGTGATAAAACCTGCAATTCGTTTGAGAGAAGAGGACCTTTGTTACTCAGTGACTGGTCTGTGCTGATCTGTAAACCTGGTTGTTGGCCTGTAAATATTATGGCCCAAATTTATGGTCTTTAAGGCACAACTAAGTGTATTGCTCTTTAGGGCATGAGGTTTCTCAGCGTCACTAGGTTCAGCTCTGTGTGGCTGCAGTTCAAGTTTTAATAACTGCAGCTTCTTCTGAAACTTGATGCTTCTATAAAACACATCTCCTCAAAAGCATTTAATGAATTTAATTACCTGCAAGATTTTTGTCTTTTGTGGAAGTGATCTCCATTTCTGATCACTGTGCTGCCTGAAAAATTTCCCTGCTGTGTGCAAAATACATACTGTGCCAGTTCTAGCTAGGATTAATAATTCAATGAAAGTTATCTAGTATTAGATAGGTGAAATGAACAGCAACAATAATTGTAGAATCACAGAACCCATCAGGTTGGAGAACCAAACCCTGTCCCTAAGATTCATGTCTAAACAACTTCAAGATGTGTCCAGGGATGGTGGTTCAGCCACCAACCTGGGTAGCACCCAAAAATAATGAAGTTTTTCCTAATGTCTGCTTTATTAAAATAAAAAAAAAGTAGCAATTTCTCAGCAATTCAGTTTGTGAGCGTTGGCTAGTAGAAAGCCACACGGTGGGCATGGCCAGCATTATGGACTTGACATTTACTTCTCGGAGGTAACTCTTTCCTCTGCTGGGAGGAAAGTTAAAACGGCTTCGATCGAAACCAAACACATAGTTTGATGAAGTTTGCATTGGCTTCCCTGACAGAAGTCGCTGGCAATTATCTGTGCAGCAGAAACTGGTTCTTCTCTGGTATCTAAAATAGGGTGCCAGTTTGTAGGTCCTTCCCTGCCGTGGCCCCTCACACCTCCTACTTGTAAATCTACCTTAGAGCAGAGTAGCATTTAGCAGGATAGTATTTTGTATCTAAGTTTCTTGTGGCCAGAGATTGAGGCATAAAAGCAGTATCACGGTGTTGTCATTTGACAGCAGGGTCACCTGGCTCTCGTGACGTCCGTTGGTTGTCGTTTCCCAAGCTGGTTGGCAGTATTGCCTGTGGCAGTGTTGTCTGCTGTGGGCTTGAGCAGCCTGTTGGCGTGCTTTGAAAGGTGTCTGTGTCGTCATCATCCTGGAGGATGTTTTTCTTCTGACATAAAAGTATCTTCCCAGTTATTACTGGTTATACTTAACAGTTATAGTTAACTAGTTTTTATAGTCTTTATTAATAGTTTCAATAGCCTTGCATTCACTGAATTGTTTAGGTTGTAAGAGACCAAGAGATGGCCTAGTCCAAGCCCCTTGCTGAAGCAGATGGGGCATGTTGTGCAGGGCTGTGTCCAGGTGGGTTTTGAATATCTTCACAGGTGGAGACTTCACATCCTGTCTGGGCAACCTGTTCAAGTGTTTGACCACTGTGACAGTAAAAAAGAGTTCAGATGGAATTTCAGATGGGAAAGTGTTTCCATTCTTTCTCATTGCCTCTTTGTCTTGCAAGTAGGTGCTACTGAAAGCAGCCTATCTCACTCTTCACCACTTCCTCCCATCAGGTATTTAAATGCCTGGGTAAAATCCACCCTCCAGCTCCTGCCTGAAAGCATCCTCTTTTCAGACTGAACAGTCCCTGCTCTCTTGTATGACAGATGCTCCACAACTAACAATTTTCACAGTCCTGCACTGCCCTTGCTGCAGTAAATCCATGCATCTCTTATACTGGGGAGTCCAGAACTGGCCCCATGTGGCCCCTCAGCAATTCTGGTTAGAGGGCAAAGATCACCTCCCCAGGTCTGCTGGTAGCACCCTTTTAATCCAGTGTACCTGGGACTGGTTATACCTCCTCAGCTGCAGGATTTTCATTCTGCTTTGAACTTCATGAGGTTCCTGTCAGCCCATTTCTCCAGCCTGTCCAGGTTCCTTTGGATGACAGCTAGACCTTCTGGTGTAACCATCGGAGAACAACCAATGGTGCACCCTGTTCCATCAGCAAAGTACCCCAAGGACGCAGTGTGTATGGAAAATGCCCAGTCATCCCTCTTCACACAGCTGTTTGTAACAGGGTTGGTGTTTGCCTGCTTCTCTGGCCTCTTAGGTTTACAGAGGGGGGATGGAAAGGGTGTTTGTGTATCTGTGATGTATTGATCTATCCCGTATTAAGCACCACTATTTCAGATTCTCTAGAGATGTTTTCTTTTTACCCTTTTGTTCAATGACAGAGAGAGGATGCCTCATGGACTTGTTGTGTCTGGAACAAAATTTAACATTTCAGTAGTGAAAGTCAAGGATTATGCTCACAAATTCTTTTGTCACGTCATATATGATTCTCAGCAGTTTACAGCCTACATCAAATTGGAACGCCCAGGTAAGAGACCTCAGCTGGATGAAAAAGGTGATTGGTGTTGCTTACATCTCGCTTCGTTTGATTGCACTCTGCTTAGAACCAGAACTCCGTGATGTGGAATTGTGCAAAGTGAGCAGTAAGCTCGGCACCTTCCTTTGTGAACTTGACTGTCATATGAGCAACATCCGAGAAGCTGTCATCTTTAGTTTACTTGGTCTTTTCTCATTCCGTGCTCTACTTAATGATAGACTACAGTTTACGTGAAGCAAGTATGAGACCTCAGTAGAATACTGTGCTTCATTTATACGCTTAAACACATGGATCCGAGGAAATTGCATGTCTAGCAGCTTGGTGAAAATGATTAATTCCATAGAGGAGCTGGGGGAAAGGTATAAGAGACTGTCTAAAGGACATGAATGTGTATGCGGCTGTGGTTGTGCTCTTCATTAACTAATAATGTGCTTAGAGTGCCTGGAAAAAGGAAAGAAGTCTACTTACTCTAGTAGGAGAAACTCTAATGACTATACTGAAGTGACTAAATGGATTGCTGGAAAGGTGATGGACTTTGCATCACATATGTGTTGTGCTGTCACCTTCTAGACAGGCTCACATGTGTTGATAGGAAGTAACCTGCCACTTGTTGGAGACCTCAGTGTTGTGCTCAGAGGCGAGGATTACTTTGACCCGTGGCATGCTTGAAATGTTTTTAGTAGATAAAGGTAACGTGAGCTTGAAAAACTCAGAACTTTAAGGCATGAGGTTGTTTTAATTAAAAATGGAAGTGCAGGAAAGCAAGTCACCAGATAAGCGCCCGTTGACAAATGCTGCTCTCAGCCTTTAACAGCCCACACTTTAATACATGACTGTAAGAGGATCTAAAGTCTAACTTGTTCCTAAAGATTGTTGAACTAGGATATCCTTTCATCTGCATGAACTGAAAAATGCTCTTGGTGGAGGTTGTTTTAAGGACAAGAGATCTATTAAGAACACTAAATGAATGGATTCAGTGGAAGGTCAGAAAAGCAGCAAGAAACAATGGAAAGCTGGTTGGTCTGGGAGAACAGCATGGTCAGGAAATCCCCCCTCTGTCTCTGACTTTTGCTTCCTGACTGATAAAATTCTGTGGAAGAAGTCTCTCTCTGCCAACACTGTGGTGTTCCAGCTGAAGATTAGCCTCTTCTGTCAAATGGCTAAGGTAGCTTTTCCCCAAAAGCAGGCTTGTCAAATGGCAGGATCTGCAGAAAGGGTGTGTTACAAACTTTCGAGCTTGTTCGTTCATTCCTTCCTTTCTTGAACGTTTTTTTTATTAAATATTTTGCTGACTGAAGAATTTTTAATCTCTCTTCTGTTTACCTCTGGTTCTAGTTTGTCACCTCGTTCTGTTTTCTCTCTTACCCCCCTCTGCCGCAGCTCAGAACATACAGGGTTACTTAATCGGAGGAGGAGTTTTGTTGGTGTTTTTGGTATTTTTTACTCTCTTTGTCTACAAGATCTTCAAAGTGGATATTGTGCTGTGGTACCGGGACTCCTGCTATCCTTTCCTGGGGAAAAAAGGTACGCTTGTTTAGCAGTGCTGGGTTTAAGGAGCCCTCCTCTGCAAAGCAGTGGTTAGCCTCATGGAGGGTGGTTGGTCTTCCCTGGGATTTTCTGAAATGATAACGTGTTTGAGTTCAAACCAGAATATTCCAATCCAGTTAATTTTGCAGGTCTTTCACCTATTCAGATCAAGCATACCGAATTCTGGAAGGCTTGATTATACAAGACTTCAGGCTCAGCATATGCGTAATATCAGGATTAGGCCCTAAAACAATTATTCAAGTGGGGAAGATAACAGAGATTAGAGATCAGTTTGCTTGCTTGCTTGATGTTGTGTCTTTCGAATACATTTTTATATTACTCTCTTGCTCACTCCTTAGTTTCGGATGGGAAGATCTATGATGCTTATGTTCTGTATCCGAAGAATAGGGAGAGCTGCCTGTATTCATCGCATGTATTTGCTCTGAAGATACTTCCAGAAGTCTTGGAAAGACAGTGTGGCTATAACTTGTTCATACTGGGGAGGGATGATTTACCAGGAGAAGGTAAGCTGACTGAAGACAGATTGCACTCGGTTTTGCAGCTGCGCGTGCGACTCGGGCGATCCATCCGATGTGATTCTAAGCCACCATTGGATGAGCTACAATTTATTTTTGCTTTCTGATGGAAAATTAGAAATACAGAACTGGGTGCTCTCGTGAGGTATGTCTGCTTTGTCCCTGTCATCACTGAGCTTCTCTGCCGTTTGTTTCCATGTCTGGTTAGGTCAGACATCTGGAGATTGAAGGAAGCTGCGGGCAAGAGGAGCCTGAATTGTGGTTGCATATGACAATTAATAGCAGCAGCACGGTCCTGAGAGTGGTGTGAAAAGACCCTGTCGCTGTCAAGGGCTGTTGGACAGGGCCACCTCAGTACTGTTTCATGTTTATTTGTTGTGAGAACTGCTGTCAAGCCATCGGGATGCAAGAAAGGGTGTAATCAGAGAATCAGAGTGGTTTGAGTTGGAGAGGGCTTCAAAGATCATCTCGTTCCAATGCCCCTGCTGTGGGCAGGGACATCTCCCATTAGACCAGGTTGCT
The DNA here is from genome assembly GCA_013397515.1 of Upupa epops. NCBI lineage: Eukaryota > Metazoa > Chordata > Aves > Bucerotiformes > Upupidae > Upupa > Upupa epops. The sequence goes on from VZRI01002663.1 coordinate 61,124, forward strand.
TAAAACCCCAGGTGCTTGGGCATTACAGGTAGAAAAAACAAAATACAGAAGGCTACTACACTACCTGGAGCTGTGTCAAAGACATCCTGTCCCTTAAGGAAGCTCTTACAAACCATAGCCAGGCTTTAAAATCCTCGCAGATGTTTTCTGTTCGCGGATGTGCATCACATTTCAATTCGTAGCGTCTGACCCTGGAAATTGTAAAGGGTGTCTTCCTGAAAGCTCGTGTGAGTGTGGTGAATCCTTCCTGCTCTTTAGAAAGATCATACTGCCACTGAATACATTTGCAGATTAGGACTTAAATAGAAGCTTGGGGGGTTTTCGGGTTTGTTTTTTTTTAATGACTGTGAAAAAGCCCCTGTGATGTGGTTTGGGGATCAACTTTTTGTATCTGAAGGCTTTCGATAGCGGTTTGAGAAGGAAGAGTTTCCTAAGAAAGGGACTCTAAAGTGCTGCTTTGCTTTTCCAGCTTGAAGCAAATGCAGAGGTCTGTTCTCAGCATTAACTTGGGTGGGTTTTGTGTGGTGTTCACCATATTTTGCTGGTTTAGATGTCATCGAAGGGAGGATTCTTTGCTTCGTTTCCACTTACTCGTAACAAACACAAGCTGTTGAGGGGTAAGCTCACTGTTGTAGCTAGACATATGGGTTTGGAGCTTGTGTTTTTGCAGTTGCCCCTACGATGGCAATAAAATGCATTAGAAAGGTGAGCAGTTGACGGTTGGTTTATACAGAACCAGAGTCGCCTGGCTGGGTCAGATCGTGGTAGAATCTTTACTTGGTTAATGCGGTGTGTTTGCATGCTCTTGTCCTGGTTCTGAGGCAACGCCTGTGTTTGCTCAAGTGAGGCTGCTGTGACATGATAAAAAAATAAAGACGTGTGACATAACCCTGCGTTTTTTACCATTTCAGCTGTGCTCAGCATCGCTGACGAAAAAATCCGTCAAAGTAGAAGGGTGATCGTTATTCTGGTACCAGAACCTTCCTGTTACAGCGTTCTAGAAAGCATGTCTGAAAAGCAACTAGCCATGCATAACGCTCTTGTCCAGGATGGCATTAAAGTAATTCTCATTGAACTTGAAAAAATACACGACTACGCAGCCATGCCGGAGTCCATCAAGTACGTTAAGCAAAAACACGGTGCTATCCGATGGAAAGGGGACTTCTCGGAGAGGTCTCACTCGGCAAGTACAAGATTTTGGAAGCAAGTGCGCTACAATATGCCATCCAGAAAGAGCATACCTTCGTCACGGTTGCAGCTACTACCAAAACACCTTCATTCTCCCTAAATCACACCGGAAAAATGACACTTAACCACTACTTCAGTTCCCATGGTTACTGGCGGGCTGGTTACAGACACATACGTCTGGTTTGCTCTGACAATCTTGTCTGGATTTTCTGGATTGAAGGTACTACAACTTCACCTACAGATATAGATACCTTTTAGTTCTGTCCAGATCAACAGAGTGTCTCTGAGCGCCGTCGACAGCACACCAGTGACATGGAAACCATGCAGGAAGTACAGGAGGCCTTCTCCAAGAATTGCACTGTGACTTTGTGGAATTATTTTGGTGTGGAAGGGAGGAAAAAACTGTCAGAGCCCCCAGAAAACTCATTTCTTGCAATGAAATGTTGAATATGAAGGGAACTGTATTACTTGTAAGGCTCGATGCCTGTGAATGTCACTTCCATTCCGTTCAATGAGATGACTCAAGAGTCGTCTTTGTTCTAGTTTTCTATTTTCCTTGTTCAGCTTGCTGAGAGAGCAATCCCTCTAAGTTCTTGCATCAGTATGGTGGTGTCCAGTGGGAAAGGTAAAAGAATCCACCCCCCAAAAAGTGCTGTGGAGCCTGATGAAGCATAAATACTAATCCCTGGGATTTTTTTCCAGTGCTGAGGAGCAGTACCATCTTCAGTCACTTGTCCCATGTAGACTTTGTGAAATTATCATTGTAATCCTATCCTGAGAACAGAAAATTCACCTGCATAGCATTTCTTTTCCAGTTAGGTGGCTTAATATTGGTATTCTTGTTTTAACCAGCGGGACCAATTAGCTAATGGCACAGGCTGTCTTGTGGGTGTTACAGGACTGTTGGCTTCATCTGCCTCACTGCAAGGACCAAATCCAGGGACTTCAGGCCACACATTTCTGTGGGTCACTGTTGCTGAAGGAGTTCAGGTCTTCCCTCCTGTTTCCAGTCAGGGTGCTGAGCATTTGTCACCCCTGAAAGCTGAGGCTGGCTGAACAGACTGATGTGCCACAAGTAGTTTCCTCTGTGGTTTTCTCTCAGTGAGTTAATCTTGTTTCTGCATGGTTCAGAATGCAGTGGGAGAAGGAAAAGGGTGATCAGTAACGTTTTGGGCCCATATGTGTTTAGAAAATAGAGTTAAAATAGCAGTGTTGCACAGTGCTCCTTCAAGTGAGAGCTAGGTGCCCTGTACTACACCTTGCTTTCCTTCTGCCCTGGCAATGTACGGAACCTGAGGTAACAAACGGAGTTGCAGCTCTCAAGTAGCTGTGTGGCAAAGTGGGTACAACTGACTGTTGAACAATGTTTTTGTAAAACAATACTGTATGTGGCACAATTGCTAACTCTGAAGCTACGTTTGACCTGTGTGTAGGCATTGGTGCACTTTGTAGTGATTCATTCTTTTCTTTTTGGGGGTGGGGAAGTCAATGTGGTGGATTTTCAGCTATCAAATCTGTTTAATGCCCTGTTTTAGCTATGAATTTCATAAGAGTAGGGGACGTGAGAGCCAAAGTGCCTCTGCTTTTCAGTCTGCCCTTTAAAGTAACACTATAAGGTGTAAGATCTAGTTATATAGGGAACTTAGGGATTTGAATGTTACTTCTCTTGACTGCTGCTTGCAATTCAGAATTCCTGTGTGTGTCCTCTCAGCTTCTTTCTTGCAGTGCTTTTTGCTGTCTTCACATTCAAAGTCCAGGTATCTTTTCCCACGCAGTTCCCTTACTGTGGAAGAAGGAACTTTGCACTGTGTCAAACTCCATCGCTTCCTACACTTTCCATGAAGGCTGTTGCTAATACAGAACCAGGCAGAACCTTTCTCTTTGTTGATCTTTTGGTATCTTCATTTCTTTATCTGAAGAAACTCATGTTTGCATCTTGCAGAATTTCTCTTGATTTTGTCTTTGTTTGTGGCTCAAGCATTTATCTTCTGATTCATCCTTCCTCAGCCATACAAAACTGATAGCATGAGGTGCCATCCCATGGAGAAATTGCCCAGTGAACACGGGGTGATGTGATTCTGCCTGATAAGTAAAAAACCCAGAGCAAATATATTCCTCTCCCACCTAAAGTGCTTTGGTTACCTCTGTGTATACTGGAAACTGGAAACTCAGCTTCTGAGAGACAGTGCTGCCTTTGACAGCTGAGTATGTGTTTGGCCGGAATTGAGTAAGAACCTTTAAATTTCAAGATAGGAGGAGAAAAAGTGCTTTGGAAACATCAGCCTGTTCCAAACTGTCATGGTACTGAAGTGTTTTATCGATGAATGCTGTGTATGTATGGACCAGTACATGTGCTTACACTCAGTGCTTGTACTCTGTGCTCATTCTGTGATTTAGTCAAGGGAGAAGTGTCGGGGAGGATCAGTTCAGGTCATAAAGCGTCATGTTCGCCTAGCTGTGGCACACAGTCTGCTTTTAACTATGGTGTATGTTCAGTGACATGCTGTTGTAGGGTGTGGGAGTCTTGAGAGCCGTTTGCAGTTACTGGGATCTGTCTTCTAATTGTTCAAACTCTCATCAGTGGAAGAGTTTAGTAAGGCAGAAGAAACTGTACAGTTTGGTCACAGAACTCTTCTGTAAGAAGATCCCTTAGTCAGGTGTGAAGTCTAGACACTGGAAGTGTTTGTACTCTGAGGACTAGGATATAATACTGATTTTATGCGGACAGCTGAAGTCTAACACCTTGACACCACCAAGTATCACAGTCTCAGTCATGATGAGGCTGGAAAAGACCTTAAAGATCATCCAGTCCAACCTAAAACCAACCCAGTAACCCTAACATCTGCCATCTAGCTCATGCCACTCAGCACTTCATCCAGCCTGACCTTGAACACCTCCAGAAATCCTAACAGCTTGAAGTCTGCAGGCCAGCAAACAAGAGTTCCAGCAACCTTGGACATCCTAGATATTATTTTTGCTGACTGGAATGGATTAAATGAAGAACTGCTCCTTGTTATCCCTGCCGGATAGGAGAGTTATTTGACTGAGCCATAATATTGTTGTTCTAAAAAATACATGTTGCGGTTGATACATTCCCACGGGCGCTGGTGAAGTTGTGGTGAGTGTTGTGTGAAGGCATTGTGAAGAGTATTTTTTAAATTCAGTAAAGGCACTACATATTTTTCCTTACGGCACTGCTGGTCTGGTTTTTCCACTAAAGCATACTGAGAATGAACGACGACAAGAAGCAGGCTTGACTTCAAGTATCTTCAACAAGTCTGCTCTAAGATCTTAATTCAGACTGTTGAAGGGAGGGAAGGGATCTCATTAACCGCTCTTATTTTATCTCTGTTATCTCTTTTTGGTGCAATGTTAGCACTAGACACCTCGTCCCTGCCTCAGCGAGTGGGAGCTGTGAGCTTGGTTCTACTCTGTCCTGTACTCTTTACAGTGGTGAACTTAGAGCCGACCCCAAGGCTCTTTCCTCACTTCCTGGGTGACAAGGACAGTCTCCAGGATTGCTCCACCGAGCAACCTTCTGCTGCAGCTGCTCCTGAGCTGGGGGAAATGCAGGAGACCTCATGGAGGAAACGTCAAGGGCTTCTCAGCGTTAGAACAGGGCCAGCTGTCTGTCCTTGTCTCCTTCAGCAAGTCCTGACTTATTTGCCTTGCTCCAGAATACCTAGAGCCTTAGCACGGGAGATGGAGAGGCTGGTCTTGCATGAGAGCTCATGTTTATTTCAGAGGGGTGAATGTGCTTAGCACAGTGTTTATAGAATAAGTTTGAATCTTAAAGGACAAAAGGAGGCGTTTTAAATTGGGTCCATATTTTTTACATTCTACTTGTTGTGAACTTCTTGAAATCTGTTGCTGAATGTGATTTTGGGCAGCTTTTTGCCAGCTTTGTTTACATGATCACTTAATCCTGAGCCTGTTCTTTGGGTTTTTTGATGAGATATAAGCAGTTAGTGGAGTTCCATAATGAGTTCTTATGTACCCGTGTTAATTATCACCATAAGTGGTTTTCAGACTCCAGTAACCTGTTGACTTCTGCCTCACCATCAGTGCTGGTGCTGCTTCTCTGTGTAGGCTGTACCTGCGTTTTCATGTGCAGTTCCTCAGATGAAGTATTCTCAAGACCTGTGCTAAGTGTTTTCTTCCAGGCCTGATCTTTGCTGTACACCTGTCTGAAGCCCAGGCAAGGCTTCAGGCTGTAAACGAGTTTGCGTTTGAAGATCCTCTGCTTCTGTTGCTTCCCCTTAGGGAGGAGGTAGATAGAAGCATCATTTTTATCGTGACAGCAGCACTGCACAGACTTTAAACAGGAAGTGGAGGATTATTTGCTTCTGCTAAGATGTGCTTCACTGCCGACCTCTTCCAAGTATGGCAGCTTTGAACGAAGTCTGTGTATTTAGAGATTAAAAGATCATAGTGGGAAGAGTCAAGGGGGAGAACAGCACTGTTCCCTGGTAACTGGGGGTTCAGCGTGGTTTACTGGGCTGTAGCCAGCCTAACCAGCAGGTTTCCTGCCTAGACTAGAGGCACACAGTACTGCTACTATCTCAAAGCCCTCTCACGAGCTTTTTAAGCCTTCTTAGTTCAGTCCTATCGTCCTCAAAGCCATTGCAAGCAAAGCTTTCCATTTAGGAAGAAGAATAAAGGTCATCTACATGCAAGGTGAGTAAAGCTACTGAACTTCTTGAATGTCTTGCAAAGAACTTAAGGGAAGCAAGTTAACTAAATCCTAAACCCCTGAATGAGGGATGTGAGAAAGGAGGGCTAAAAACCAAACCCACTGAGTTCAGAATGGCATTGCAGGGAATCGGGACAATCTCTGCATGTAAAATGAACTGAAGTGTAGGATTTTCAGGAGAGGCTATAATGCTTTCGTCTTGTAAAACTTACAAATTTTTCTTAGAATCCTCAGGGATCGGAAGGGACCTCAAAAGATCATCCAGTCCAATCCCCCAGACCAAGCTGCACAGGAACACAGCCAGGGAGGTCTTGAAAATCTCCAGAGAAGGAAATTCCACACCTCCCCTGGGCAGCCTGTTCCAGTGCTCCGGGACCCTCCCTGGGAAGCAGTGTCTTCTGATACTGACAGGGAACCTCC